>PVJL010001227.1:0-118826 GCA_004026885.1 Lyroderma lyra | reverse complement strand
GAAATCTGTAGGGCATTATCAAACATACCAACATATGTGTAATGAGAAGTCTTAGAAGGAGAAAGGGCAGAAAGAATATTTGAATAAGACCCAAAAATCTTTCCATACTTGATAAAAGACATAAATCTACACATCCAAAACAGATAAACAAAGAGATAGAAATCAAGACATGTAAATAATCAAGTTGTTGAAAGACAAAAATCAAAGAATCTTGAAAGCACCAGAAAAGCTACTCATCACATACGAGCCAATTTCTCACAGAAAACAATGGAGGCCAGAGGCAGTAAGATGACATATTTAAAGTGCTGAAAGAAAAAAACACTGTCCACCAAGAACTACACACAGCAAAACTATCCTTCAAAAAGGAAAGAATTAAGACATTCTCAGATAACCAAAAAAGCTAAGGGAGTTTGCCACTAAGTGAATCAGCTCTCCAAGAAGTGCTAAAAAGAGTCCTTTGGGATAAAATGAAAAGAACACTAGACTGTAACTCAAAGCCATATGAAGAAATAAGGAACTCTGGTAAGGATTACTACAGAGATAAATATGAAGTCATTATATTAAGGCATTTTTGGTTTGTAACTTCTTTTTGTTTCCGATAATTATAAATCTTTATTAATAGGTGCATTCATGTATATAAGTAGAACTTGTGACAGTAACATAAAAGGGAGTAGAGAGCTGTATTGAAGGAGAATTTTTATAGCCTATTAAAGCTAAACTAGTATAAATTTAAATTAAGTTGTTATAAATTTAGCATGTTAATTGTAATTTCCATGGTAACCACTGAGAAACTTTCTAAAGATATACCAGTGTGCCAAAAAAAATGTATACACATTTAAAGCGACGGTATTTATGTATTATATAAATATTGATGGTAACCACTTGAGCACTCCTTGTAATTGCAGAAGTTAAATGTGACTTGTATTCATCTTTTGTTATTGGTATACATTAAGTATTACAATTTTAATAGTTTTTCCTTTCTTAAAATATGTATACATTTTTTGGCACCTTTTGTATATAGAATAAAAAATTAAAAGGGAATTAAAAATATACTATAAAGAAATCAAATGGTTTTACAAAAAAAGGAAAGAGATGAGGAAATAAAGAACAGAAAACGTATAAAACACAAGAAAAACAAACAGCAAAATGGCCCAAGTACTTTATCAGTAATGACTTCAGGTGTAAGTGGATTAACTCTCCAATCAGAGACTGGCAGAAAAGATTGCAAAACAAAAACAAAACAAAACAAAACAAAAACCCAGGATCCAACTATATACTGTCTCCAAGAGATTCACTTTATATACAACACAAAAACAGATTAAAAATGAAAGGATGGGAAAAAATATTCCATGAAACAATAAGCAAAAGCATGCTGGGGTTGATACATTAAGACGATAAACTATTTAAAATAAAAAATTGTTAGAGACAAAGGTCATTATCTCGTACACTGATAACAGGGTCAATTCATCAAGAAGCTGTCACAATTATACATATACATACACCAAACAGCAGAGTCCCAGGACTATATAAACTTCATAAAGTAAAAACTGATGAAACTAAAGGTAGAAATAAACAGAGCTACAATAACAGTTGAACACTTTAATACCACACTTTTAATAATGAATATAACAATTACTTTTTAAAAAAGAATGAAGTACTGATATGCAACAATGTGAAACACCTCACAAATATTATACTGAATGAAAGAAGCCACACCCAAAAGGTCACACATTACAATTCCATTTATCTAAAATATCCACACTTGGGAAATCTATAGACAGATAACAGATTGGTGGTTGCCAGGGAATTGGGAGGAGTCTAAAAAGGGGGAGTAATTGTTTAATAAATGATTTGGGGTTTTTTCTTAGGGTGATAAAAATGTTTGGGAACTAGAGATGTTGGTTGCAAAACACTGTGAATGTACTAAATGCCAATAAACTGTACATTTTAAAAAGGTTAAACTGGTTAAATTTGTGAATTTCACCTCACTTTTTTAATAAGTAAAAATAGATGAAATTAATAGATATATTTTAATCTAATATTTCCAATATAATATCATTTTAATAGATAATGAATAAAAGTGAGATTTCTTCATACCACGTCTTTGAAATTTGGTGCACATTTTATATATGCAGCTTGTGTCAATTCTGACTAGTGCTTGATAGTCACATGTAGCTAACAGCTATCAAATTGGACAGGGAATCTTATAAAGATTATAAAAATAAGTTGTCAGGTAAGCTTATACTGAAAGAAGACATTCTTAAAACATAGAATGCTCAATTTCTATCATACAACATTTACAGCTATAACCCAATACCTTCTCTTTTTTATAAACTACAGTACACACTTAAAAAAATACATATGCATATTTTTAATCTTTGATTGTATCTTCTCTCCTGGAATGCTCTTTACATTTATGTAAAAGACCCACATTTAATTCTCGGTTTAGCTCTGCTAGCGTGTCCAACCTATGGCCCATGGGCCACATGAGGCCCAGCACAGCTTTGAACGTGGCCCAACCCAAATTCGTAAACTTTCTTAAAACATGGAAATTATGCATGGACCTTTTCTTAGCTCATCAGCTATTATTAGTGTTACTGTATTTTATGTGTGGCCCAAGACAATTCTTCTTCCAATGTGGCCCAGGGAAGCCAAAAGGTTGGATATTCATGTTCTAGAGGCTACAAGGCCTTGTCCTTCTGATGAAGTCAATATATTGGGATCTGTATTTTTCATTATGATTCCTCTAACACTATCTTCTATTCTTTAAATTCAAACTTCTCTCATATACCACACTTTAAATTTCCCTGTACCACCCACAGTGCCTCACATGCAGTAAGAACTTGAAATTCAGTATTTTCCTGTTCCATCACAACTCTCTGCCTATTACAACTGATGAGCAATATTTCATATGTAGGTAATGATAATACCAAAAGCATGTTTGCAACATCTACTCTCAATAGGTTGTTTTCAGGTGAACCAATTAAAGTCCACAAAACCTGAATTAGGCTACTTAGGATCTTTAACTCAAAAACAAAACAAAACAAAAGAGGACAGGAAACACAGCAGGGCAACTGCAGAATTTCTCTTCAGCGGGAGTCCTCACAGCAACTTAGGAGCTGTTCTTAACTCCTTAATTGATAGTTCAGTTATGAGGAAATGAAATCCCATGGGTATAAAATCATGAATATATGGAATCACTCCTGGCTTAAGAGCCCCATGTTCCATATAGAACTCATACATCTTATTACAGTCCCATGGACGAAATTTCTTGAAGTCTTGGCAAGGGATAAGCCCAGGTAAAAGAATATACCACACTCACGACAGACCAAAGCTCTGATTTTTCACCAGGTATATATACTAGACCTCCTCAACATTATCTGTAGTTTCGCTTTAGAAGTTTGTTACCTATAGTCGACCGCAGTTTGAAAATATTAAATTCCAGAAGTAAATGATTCATAAATTTTAAACTGTGTGCTGTCATGAGTAGTGTAATGAACTATCATGCTGCTTCACTCTGCCCCATCCAGAATGTGAATCATCCCTGTGCCCAGTGATAGTTAAGTAGTCGTCTCAGTTATCAGATTAGACTATCGTGGTATTACAGTGCTTGTGTTCAAGTAACTCTTACCATATTGTCATGATTGTTCTATTTTACTGTTAGTTACTGGTATAATTTTTTCCTGTATCTAGCTTATAAATTAAACTTTATGGGTATATATGTATAGGAAAAACATAGTATATAGAGGATTTAGTTACTATCTGTGGTTTCTGGCATCCACTGGGGGTCTTGAAAAGTATTCTCCATGGTTAAGAGGGAACTAATGTAGTTCATTCATAATCCTCAAGTTCTGATGTTGTTTACCCACCAGCAATGTTGCCTAATGAGACAACTGACACTCTATCTCCATCAGGATTTCAGACAACCAGATCTTAAAAAGTTAATCATTTATTTTTCCATAAAGAAGAATGAATTTGATTGTCTTTATTACTATCTAAAACAGAGTAACTGCTAACTGGATAGGGACACATTTACATACATATTTTATTTAAAGATATGCTTGCTTGATGTAATTCACTTTATTAATACCAACAAAATATCAATATTATGTGATTATATGTAATTTATTCATTTAATAATATTCAAACTATGTAAGAACAAAAATGCATTTTTAAAAATCTGAATTGTGAATTTGAAAAGCACTGCTGCTTTTAACAAATAAGATATCCTCCAATAACATATCACCAAAATGTCACTGACAGAGGTAGAAAAAATTCTAGTAGCATTTTATTTAAAAATTAGACTGTGATAGAACATTTTAGAACAACATCAAATATGTCTCTGGAGTTGAGACAGAGTAGGTGAGAGAGATTACAAGATCTGCTAGCCAATTTGTGCTGACACAATAGATTTATTTAAAAGTGAAAAGGCAGGACATATATGGTCCTCTGAATCAAGTCTTCTTAGGAGAAAATCTTGGCAGCTGGCAATTAACCAAAAGAACAGGTATCTCTTTGGGGATCAAAACAAAGACACTCTTGATAACATTTCTGCAGTTACACTAAAATAACTAAGATTTAGTTTCAGTGCTAGTTTTTCTTAGTGAGATTTCCTTCAATTTTTCCATAACCAATTACATACATTGTTAAGTGACAGAGCAAGGCATCAAAGGAAGGTTTGATTAGAAAGCCTATGCTTTTTATCACAATTACAACAAAGCAAATGCGTAATTGATATAACTCATTGACAAAAACCAGTATTCACATTTATATGCATTCATCTACTCAAAAATAAATTATTTTATCTCATTCTTCAGAGTTCCAAGAAGTTGTTGGACTGCTGCAGAGTAAGTTAAAAAGCAATCTCTCTTGCACATGTACATCCCCTGCCTGGATGTGGACACAATATACAAAAGCCAATGAGAAATTTAGCAGGATCCCTGCTTATTCAGTTGTTTGAAGTGTACTAACTAACCATGTTTCAAACTAAAAGGGTTTTAAATTTTAAATAAAATGAAGTTCATTTTAAAGTTGATTCTGGTTAAGTTTCCTTATTTATCTCCCCCACTCCATTAGCTCTAGGTACACAAAATTCTTAGTCACAACAGAGAGTACAGTGCCTCTTTTCAGAATCCAAAAGTCCTGGAATCAAGTCTCATTGTCTCTGATTTGTCTGGCATGGGTTGCTGGATAATCCCTGAACCAATCACACCCACAAAGGGTCAACCCACTTTCAAAACAAATGGCCTGAAAGTGAAGGAAGGATGATTCCATTCCCAAAGCAAAATTAGGGAGCTTTTAACAGAAGAATCAAGGTACATTTAGCCTACCAAAACAGATGGCTATTCCAATACTGAAGGAGGAAACATAAGGTAAAAAAAAAATCATTTAAATTGGGTAGCATATTATAAAAGAAGACAAGAGTATGCAATATATAATATTGTATGTTAATCTTGCTTGAGTTGGAAGATTACTGAAGACAACAAAAATGGTTTAAACTTACAAGGAATCCTATTGGTAAAGGCCTTGTGTCTTCAAAAGGTAAATATTCTAGGTTTCTGTGTAGGGGGTGTATCATTTAATTGTATCTAACAATAATTATGTTGAAAAAGAGGATCAGGAAAACTTGGAATAGTCAAGAAGCAGAAATAGAAAAGCAGCTAGAAGAATGTTATTTGAATCCAAAAGCTATTTCAATAATGAAGCCTGGGAATACAGCAGTGTCTGTATAGATTGAAGAAGCAAGCAGAATCCTAGAACTATTATTTTAAACAAAACTCATGCACAAACAAATACAATGAAAGTAAAAAAAATGGGTACAAAAAGTACAGGAGTTAAAGATAACCTCCAAGCATGTTAGCTTGTGAAAACTGAAGTACAGTGGTGCTGCATACAGTGTAAAGGATGTAGATAAGAAGCTGTCAATCTTGAATTAAGAGTTCACTTGTCAAGTGTGGTAAGAATACTTAACAGGAAATAACTAAAAAGCCATGGAAAGCATAATTCAATAGTCCCTGGCACATAAGAGATGTTTGATAAAAAATCAAATAGATGGAGAGACAGATTAAATGCCCTTGACAAGTAAAATAATCTATCAAACAGAAAGCATCCCAAGATGAGTAAGACAGTCCCTGTGCTCACAGAATTCACAATACAACTAATTTGAATAAATAATAAAAGCAGTATTTTTTAAAAACTGACATCCAGAGTTCAGAGGAACAAATGATTAATTCTGGTAATTAAAGTGTCAACAATGAGTCAGAAGCCTGTGTAAAAGAAAAGTAGAATACACTACTGAAACTGAGCTTTAGGAGAAATACTTCTTTTAAGGAAGAAGAGGTAAGTCAGTAATGGGGGACAGAGTACTTAAAGATAGCTGAGAAATTTTGAGGAATAAAATGTTAATAAAAGCCAAGACAATGGCTTTGTCTTAAAATGCAAGAGAAGCCTAGTTTATTGGAACTACGATTTGAATGCAAAAGTTCTAATGAACGGATGTCAATAAATGTGGAACACTCATTTCTCCAGTAAGAGAATAATTAAAGGAGTAATTCAAATTTTGACAATATTTTATTAAGCCAAATCATTTTAAGACAGTCTGCCTTTTAGAAAGAAATAGCTATAAATAAATGTTTGAATTTTCTATCTCTTCACATTTCACAGAAGATTCAGATTCAGCCTATTCTATTATGTGTAATATTATTTAGATATTTAAGCAAAGGTCAAAACAAACATAAATGAGCCAAGATTAATGCCTTAGTGCTTATGATATTTACAGTGGTTGGGACTGTGACTATGTCGGGAATACATAACACTCCACATTGCAGCAGCTGCCTTTTTAAGCATGTAGGCTCAGTATTATAAGAATGTTTTAATCTTTTAGATAAGCTGGAAATCTTACCTACATGAAATCTCCTGATTTCTTAAATATTAGCTCATTTATATGTGGACTGGTTTCACCTGCAGTTTCCATCATGTCTTAAACAAATAATGATTTTTTTAGTTCAACAGAAATATAAATTGGTTTTATCCATTTTTACCACTCACTCATATATCTATTTAACTAGAAAACTATATTAATAAACATAGCTTATATTACATTTCCCAAGTAATGCAAGCAATAAGAGCAATTAACAAATCAGTACTTTATTCTTAATTCCTTAAAATAAATGTTACTTTTTTATTTCAAAGTGGTAAATACACCTTGCTCTTAAACATGAAATACAAAACATAAAAATCCCAGCAATTTCATTTAATAATGACCACATAAGTGACAAGGAATCACCAAATTTGTTCTAGAAGAGACTAAAATTCCACTAGTTCAAAGGTTCTTAATTCATGTCTGAGGATTAGCTCTTTGAGTATTATTGGGAGAACTTTTAAAAATACAAATTCCCAAGTTCCACTCATTCCCTGATTGCTAAGGGATAAGGCTTAACAAACTTGTATTTTAAATTTCTGAAGTAGTTGTGACATGTAGCTGTATTTGAGGATAACTACTTACTCAGAAAATTAGTAAATTACAAAATTAATCTCAATTTTGAATAAATTAACAGAAAAGTGGTCACTTATAAAATTGCATTCAGAATGATTTCTTTCCTATCACTTCAAAGCAATTAATGACTAGTTATCCTAGTCTTGGAATTTAGATACTCTGTAAGTTCCAAAGGAAAGCACTAACATAAGAACTCAACAGTCAAAGCAAAAATACTGATTTAAGACAGTTGGGCAATCTAAAATCTTTTAATTGCTTCTTGCCGTATCTTATTAAACTACACCTCTGAGTCTCTCTCCTAGCTCACTATCTCCAACAATAGCATTCTTTTTTCTCCCTAAACAGTTTCATCCACCCCACAGCCTCTACATTTCCTGTTTCCTTTACTTGAATGCTCCCCTGAGGTACTCTATTGGCCTTCCTAAATGTCAGCTAACATGAATCCTCAAAGTGGATTCACCCAATACGAACCAGCCCCAACACCTAGCTTCCTTCCACCCTATTCTAGTAAACTCTGTTTCTTTTCCTGGTTTTGTTCTCTGAATAATGCTTATGACTATCTAAAATTATCTCACTTATTTCTTTATGTATTTATTGTCTGTCACCTATAAACAGGATTTATGTTTCTTATGAGGAGGGATCCATTTTACCTTTGCTTGTTATTGCATTGAATGGAATGTGATCTGAGATGTAGTGTTTAATATGCATAAATTGTTGAGTAAATGAACAGAAAAGTATACTAATTCCCAATCTTACTCTCAACTTATTAATGTGACATATTGATAAAATGATAAAGACAATGAAGTCTTTTATAAATCTTAGTCCTAAGCAAGATTAAGATAAGAAAATTTCAGTTCCCCAGTTTCCTCTACCTTCCTTCTCTCAATTCCCTTCCTCATTCCTCTGTGGTCTGATCATTTTTTACTTCCATTAGGTAAACATGAAAGACCCCAGAAGCAACTAATGCGATGGAGAAGTGCAAACAATCCAAGCAAAACCTGAAAGATACATAACTTTTCTCAGTTTTGTGTCATTCAGAGAAGACCAGCTTAGATCTCAGAGTAATTTTTCTTTCTAGGAACCAGGTGCACTTTGAATCCTAAGAGAGTGAAAGGATGAGTAGAGATAATTAAGAGAGAAGGGGAAAGGTGAAAGAAGGGGAAGAATGATTTTCCTGATAGAAAGGGTTTTGTTTTTTTAATGCACAGGGTTATTTCCTCAAGTTCACTCATCCTGTTCAAGGAGTTCACCATCTAAACAGTTTATTAAATAGCATTATAGACAATATAAGCAGCAACAACGATGTGCAGTATGAATAAAAATATACAGAAACAGAGAGGAGCAGAATCTTAAATACAAATTTCATAAACTTAAAAGTGGGACGATATTGCTTTTATATTGTACGCCAAGATTCAAATGCTAAAAAAAGGAACTAAACTGAGAACCAAGAGGTACTGTTTTAGAAAAAAAACTTTACTACCTTAAACAATGCTTTGAAAATATTTAAATTCAACACTAGCTCTTGAAATTGTTCTTGGTAAAGAAATATAGAAAGATACGTCCTTAACATGGTAAAAATCATAATAATATGTTTAAAGAGAAGGAAGAGAAACAAAATACAAATACTGATTAAAAACTACTCTTATTGGCAGATTACATAACTTTTTACCAAAAAGAATACAAGCAAAATGTTTTATTTGAAAAATAAGGGCTTTTGGTTTCCAGCCTATAAGAAGCTTATAATCCACCAATCTGTGCTAACAAGTAAAAAGCAGAACAAAATTTAAAATCAACAACTCTTCTAAGATCCATAAAAGAAGTGAAGCTATAGGGCAAACTACTACCCCAAATTGGAGAGACAGGCAAAAAAGAAACCAAAAAAGAGAATCACAACTTACTGTAGCAGAAACCCAAGAGCAGAGATCTCCGTGGGAAACTTGAGGTAAAAGTGACAAACTGCTGGAAGCCCAGTGTGGACAACTCAAATTTAAAAAATCCAAGGAGACCCAGTTATCAAAGTGCTCTACACTTTTGTGAGTTTAACCTCTTGGAGCTCTACCAACTCCTCACAATGAATATCAAAGAAAAAATCCCTCATGCTTCCAGAAGGGAAGAAGAAAAGGAAGCATTTTGAAATATATCAGAGCACTGTTCTTAAAAAGTTTTCCCTCAACAGAAATTATTTAACCAAAGCCTAATCTCCTGGAGTTTTATCAGCACCTCACTGATCTAGGGAAAGGGAAATACCCAACTACACCCACCTCCAGCCATCCTGTGCTTCTTAGGGGTCATAAGAAAAATAAAAAGCATTTGAAAAGTACACAATCCAGAGACACATGATCACAAAAGGGGTAAGTCCTAAGAAAGTTCTGGAGAGCAATATACAACAATGTAATTGTAATTAACAATACTGTATTATATACTTAAAATATGCTAACAGTGTATCATAACAAGCAAGAGTTCTTTCACCACACAAAAAGAAAATGGTAACTACATGCTGTGGTGGATATGTCAATCAAAGTGAGTATGGTGATTATTTCACAATGTATACATATACCAAAACATCATGTTGTACAACTTAAGTATAAACAATTTCTGTCAATCACACCTCAAAAAGCTGGGAGGATGAGTGACTGAGACCTAATAAAGAAAGCACTTCCCATACCTCCATACTTTACCACCATATTACTAAAGGCCTAGTTACAGAAGTTCTCACCCAGTACATCAAATCTGGCTATCAGGAAAAAAAAAAAAAGAAAAAATTACAAGGTATACTAAAAGGCAAAACAAACAAAGAAACAAACAAACCCCATACACACAATTTAAAGAGACAGAGCATCAGAATCAGATGCAGATCTAATAGAGATATAGAAATTACCAAACCAAGAATTTAAAACAACCATGAGTAATATGCCAAGGGTTCTAATAAAACAGATGGGCAATGAAAGCAGAGATGAAATTCTTAAGAGAAAAACAAGAAAAGTTGGAGATCAAAAACATTGATACCAATTGCTTCTCATCTTTTGGCTATCATTTCAGATAAAATCACTGAAACCTAAATGAAGAAAGTCTCCAATTGGCTTAATAATAGACTAGACATGGCTGAGGAAAATAACTCTGAGCTTGAGATTATCACGAGAAGTTTTTAAAACTAAAAAGCAGAGAGAAAAAAGACTGAAAAAAATCTAAGAACTGTGGGACAACTAAAATATGTGTAACATGGTGTAATGGGAATACTAGAACGAGAAGAGAGGAACAGAAAAATATTTGAAACACAAAGGACTGAGAATTTACCCAAATTAATGAGATACCAAACTGCGGATCCAAGAAGCTCAGAGACGACCCAGCAGGATAAATTCCCCAAAAAGTGCACCTAAGTATATTTTTCAAACTATATAAATCAAGGATAAAGAAAAAAAAATCTTAAAATAAGCCAGAGGAAAAGATAGCATATTTATAAAGAAGCAAAGATAAGCATCACATCTGATCTTCTCAGAAACCATGCAAGCAAGAAGAGGTTAAAGTAAAATATTTAAAGGGTTGACAGAAAAATGAAAACAAAACAAAACAAAAAAAAAACAACAAGCCACCACCATCCTAGAATTCTATACCCTGCAAAATTATCCTTCCAAAGTGAAGAGGCTATAAAGACTGTCTTAGGTGAACAAAAATTGAGGGAATGTGGTGCCAGTAGATCTGTCTTACAAGAAATGTTAATAAAAGGTCTATAGAAAAGAAAAATCACACAGGTCAGAAACTTGAATCTACAGAAAGGAAGAGAATGAAAGTTGGAATAAGTTAAGGTAAAAAAAATTTATTTTTCTTATTCTTAACTGATCTAACAAATAGTTTCTTCAAAGCAATAACAATATATTTGGTTATACATATTTTGTACATGTAAACATGTATATGTGTGTGTATATATAAAACACATAAAGTAACACATGGGTCAAAGAAACATCTTGAAATATTTTGAATTAAATGAAAGTAGAAATACAATTTAAAATTTGTGGGATGCAGCAAAAGTAGAGCTTAGAGGAAAATTTAAAGCATTGAATGCATATATAAGAAAAAATATCTAAAATTAATCTTCTAAGCTAACACTTTAGCAAAGTAGAAAAAAAGCAAATGCAATCCAAAGAAAGAAAATTATAAAAATCAGAGCAGAAATCAACAACATTGAATACAGAATGAGAACAGAAAATAGAGAATATCAACACCATCAAAAGCTGGTTCTTTGAAAAGTTCAATAAAGTCTATACATGATAACTAGGTAAAAAGAGAAAAAACACTTTCAGAAATAAAAAAGGAAGATATCATCAAAGAGCCCATGGATATTAAAAGGATAATAAGGGAATACTATGAACAACTCTATGCCCACGAATTTGATAACCTACATGAAATAGATCAATTTTCTTGAAAAGACACAATCTGAAAAAAAAAAAATACACAAAAAGAAATACAAAATCTGAAAAGGTCTATTAAGAAGCTATTGAAACAATTTTTAAAATTGTTTCAATAGCTTAAGCAGAAAGCACCAAGATCACTTGGATTTACTGATGAGTTCTCTCAAACACTAAGGAAGAAATTATACCAATTTTCTACAATCTATTTCAGAAAATAGAAACAGAGGGAATACTTCCTAACTCATTCTATGAGGTCAGTGTTACCCTAATATCAAAACCAGACAAAAATATTATAAGGAAACGACACACAAATAGCTTTCATGAACACATGCAAAAAATCTTAAACAAAATTAATATTTTAAGTTTAATAGAATACAATATAAAAAAATTTATACATCACAATCAAGTGGGATTTATTCCAGGTATGCAAATCTAGTTCACCAATGTTAGTAATTAATAAATTAATATAATCTACCAATCAAAAGGTGAAAGAAAAATAACATGATTTTATGAATAGAGGCAAACAAAGCATATGACAAAATCCAATACCCATTCATGATGAAAACTGTCAGTAAACAGATTAAGATCTTGATAAAGAACATCTACAGACCTATAGCTAACATACTTAATGGTGAGAAACTAGAAACTTTCCCATTAAGATCATGAGCAACGCAAGAAAGTTCCCTCTTACCAGGCTTTGTCAACATGTTGCAGGTTCTAGCCAATGCAATAAAGCAAAACAAAACAAAAATAAAATAAAATAAAATAAAATAAAATGTAGACAGAGTTCCCAACACTGTACTTAAATTTCTAGCTAATGAAGAAAAAAGTATACAAATTGAGAAGGAAGAAATAAAACTGTCTTTGTTCACAAATATGATCATCTATGTAGAAAACCTGAAAGAACTGACATTAAAAACTGAAACTAATAAACAGTTATAGCATAGTTGAGGATACAAGGTTATTATACAAAAGTCAATCACTTTTCTATATTCTAGTAATGAGTGGAATTTGGTATTTAAAATAATGCTGTTTATCCCCAGCTTCATTTATATAAAAGAATATTTCAAGTAAATATTCTCTAAAAATTACATTTTTTTCTACAATTTTGTAGGTCTAAAAATGTAAGCTCACAGCATCTACCGAATGAAAAGGATTCCATAATCATGAGTCTCCCTCCTGCAAAGAAAATCTCCAAACTTGTAGTCCTATTTCACGAATTAAAATGCTCACCTTGACAACATATCCTTTATATAATGCCCAATGCCCTTCCAACAACCCTCCAAATATTTAGCAACCCAGAACACCTCATAGAAATATAATAAAACTTAGGGGATGCTTTTTAACTATGATTATACTGGATTTAAATCAGTGTCATGGTTTAAAAAAAAAACGAACACAAAAACAGCACAGCATACAAACTATGGTTCTTACTTGGAAGAAAAAATAGGCAATGGCAAAATAAAAACCATCACTAGAAAAATTTTAATCACCATCAAACTAATCTTATGAGCTTTCATTTTGAAAGTCATAATGAATAAAAGATTATAGTAAAGATGTGCAGAATTCATTTCCCATTAATATTGGGAAACAGGCATAGATAAGAATTGGCAAGCATTCCCAAGGTCCGAAAATGCAAACTATTATAACACCATTTATGCATCTAGGTCAGTAGTTTTTACATGGGACACAGCCAGAATGAATCAAAGACACTATCATGGCTTCCTAAGCAGAAAAAGTAAATGCTTAAAGCATAGAGAGTAAACCCACACCGATTCCTCCAAAAATGTATTACAATAAAACATGTGTAATATTATGGACCATGTGTAATGTCAGTAATGCTGATGTCCCTTAAAACAGCAGTCCCCAATGCCACCAAGGACTGGTTTCATGGAAGACGATTTTTCCACGGACAGGGAGGGGGATGGTGTAGGGATGATTCAAGCACATTACATTTATTATGCACTTTATTTTTATTACTATACTATTTATTACATTGGAATACATAATGAAATGATTATACAACTCATCATAATGAAGAATAAGTGGGAGCCCTGAGTTTGAGTCTGCAAGCAATGGCATTATCAGGATCTCTGTGCAGTCAAACCTCTCTGCTAATAGCATCACCACATCAGTTCCACCTCAGATTATCAGGCATTAGATTCTCATAAAGAGGGTGCAACCTGGATCCCTTGCATGCGCAGTTAAAAATAGGGTTTGCGCTCTTATGAGAATCTAATGCTGCTGCTGATCTGACAGCAGGCGGAGCTCAAGTGGTAATGCGAGCCATGGGGAGTGGCTGTAAATACAGGTGCTCTCGTGCCACTCACTTCCTTCTGTGCAGCCCAGTTCCTAACAAGGGGTTGGGGTCCCCTGCATTAACATATGAAAATTCAGAACACATCAAGGGTCAGTTGCTTAAAACAAGAAGTGAATGAAAGTTTTTTCACTCCATTATAAATTTCACATATGCTCCACAGTAAATTTTTAAAAGCCACAGAAAAATACTCTCTTTGCCCTCTAAGAGCTCAGGACATGTACTAAAGGAGAAGGTATATGAAACTGGATATCAACTTTACATTTAAATTTTTTAGGAACTGTATGATCAATCCTTTTTGTCTCAATTTAAAAATAAGTTTAGAAACTTCCAACACTTCACAAGACAGTCCCATTGCATTATTAGCCCAAGCACATCACAAGAAATCATCTTTTGTATAAAACAAATATTTATATCCCTTCCCTTTTAACCTCCATCTACTGATTCCAGTGGTATTCTAAGGGACGGGAGATTCTCTCTGTTTACTAATATTTTATGAGGCGTTCCCTTATTTGGAGATAGCTAATATTTTTCATTGGTCAACTCTTCTCCAAGCTCAATCTGACAAGCTCCTATACTTTTCCTCATCTAACCTACTTTCTATATATCTCAATTATGAATTTATCACAATGGTTACATTTGCATGGGGAAAAAAATAAGCTTTTAGATATGGATGTTAAGTGATAGACTAAGCTCACTAATAGCAAAGTGATTTACTGCTTTCCCTTCTAATGTGCCATTCATTCTATAATTACATTCCTGAATGATAGTTAAGAGTTCATAATGTATTTCTTTTACTTGTAAAAGATGCTAAATAACTTGCAGTTATTAATTTTAACTCATTTGGTTTTGCAAACAATTGTTTTTGCTTATAAAAGTAAAGGTAGTTTGTAAGTCCACATACAGACTCATTAACTTCATTAATACAGTGCCCAACCAAATGCCCTAAATAACAGAATAAAATATCACAACATGTTCATCTCTTCTCTCTCTTTAGGTAAAACAGATCTAATAACACAACTCAATTATAATTACCATCACAAAATCAATAATAGATTTAATATAACCTTGGACAAAGATAAAAGTGATTCATTTTGGATGATAAAGATACAGATAACTGTTTTCCTTTCTGCATTTTTGTCTCTTTCAAATTTCTAAAAAATAAACAAATAAGCAACTCCTCCAAAAGCTATAAAACCTATTTCTTACGAAGAACCCGGTGGCTAGCAGAAGAATCTAAAGAACACGCTTTTAGAAAAGCTTTTTCATTGACCTGTAGTCATATTAATGAAGGGATTCCAATTAAAAGTATTGTTGTGCTTATTATACAAACTCTCTTAAAAAGTCAAATTAGACCTTTCTTTTCCAATTTATATTAGCTATATTTTAGAAAACTGTTGATTACTGGTATCAATGATTCCTAAATATAAAGAGGATGGCATCCACAAATAAATTATTTTCCTTAATAGAGATTGGGGTTTCCAGGAATATATTATGTATGTGTATGGGGGGAGGCAGTGGAGAAAACAGTGACTTTACAGTCATGACGCCAAAGTTTCCACTGAGACTGACATGCAACTGGAATATTTTGGGCAAGTTATTTTGTCATTCCAGGCCTTAGTATCCTTATCCAAAAAATTATAGACAAGATGCTACTTAATAAAAATCCTTTCTCATTCTAAATTTCATTCCTTGAAATATCCAAGATCTGTAAAATTATCCCAAGTAGTTCACCACAAATATTTTTCAAGTATAATTTAGTATTTATTTTATAGTATGAACTTCAATGTTTCTTTTCCATGAATTAATCACGTCTACTGTAAGTATTAATAGGCAGCTAATACTTCAGTATTTGCTATGTGCAGACACACTTAACCCCTTTACCTGGATTATATAGAATACTCACAGTAAAATTCCAAAGCAGTTATAATTATTATTATCCTCACTTTACAGATGGAGTTTTCAAAAGTCCTAGACCACAAAACTGGTTAAGTGACAGCGCTGGGCATTCAACCTTGGCAGAATAAACTCAAAATCCCCTGTGACAGTGTACAGAACAGACTTACTCACCAAATTCTCAACATAAAAACCAAGGAACACTCTCTGAAAAACTGAAATAAATACATACAAGATCCAGCAGAAGTAAGGCCCTTTTTAAAGTAGTTAAAATATTGTTATATTACAGAATTATATGCTTATGATTTTGTAATGAAAGATTTGATATAAATTACCAGCTCATAAAAAGGGCATTACTTTTGCCAACCCTGTATTTATCAGAAAGTATTTCACATAGCAGAGTGTAAAAACTGAATTTAAATGTACCTTATGATATTTACTAAGCCCTATGATCTTATACAAATTAACTTAAGTCTCTGCTTACTTGGAATATGGCATGAATAAATCAACTCAAGAAGCTATTTTCATAATTAAAAGCAAAAACAAAGTGCTTAATTTAAGTGTGTTTAGCAAATGGGTACCATTTAATGGTTACCTAATATTACTGAAGGTATGAAATGATAGTATCCTTCAAAGAGGTACAAAAATATGTAAATTTAAATACTACATGCATTTATGTAGTATATATTTATATATAATATATAAATCCCTAATCCATTTGGATTCATGGATAATGAATTAATTTACAATAGCCACACTACTTAGCTCTATCCCTTAACTCTACCCCTACCCCTTAACTGTATAGAGTAGTGGTTCCCAACCTTTTTCTACTGTGTACCCCTTTTAAACACATTTCTACAAATTGTAGCCCTTGTTTTCAAAACAGCTGTTTTTAAGTACGTTGGTGCAGTGCCTCTCTTAATGTAAAACAGTAGAAATGAGGTAATAAATTAGAAAAGAAAAATTACTACACTAAAAGTACAAACCACAGATTTAATTTTACAATATTTATAGCAGTTAAATACTGATGATGATCAAGTATTTAACAAACTTTTAATTTATTAATAATATGTGCTATCTAAAAATCTGTAGTAATTGTTATGCAGATCACTAGCCCATTGAAACATTGTTACTGAGATTGTTGAGCTTGCTTTGACGCACTTAGTTTCTTGAAATCAGGCTCAAAAAGATGCAAGATACAGTCTTAAACCCGGACTTGCATTAAGTTTCTTGCAGTACTTATTTTTTATGAAGGCATAAGAAGAAAAAGCATTCTCTACACAGTGGTTCTCAACCTGTGGGTTGTGACCCCTTTGGGGGTCGAACGACCCTTTCACAGGGGTCACCTAAGACCACTGGAAAACACATATCAGATATTTACATTATGATTTGTAACAGTAGCAAAATTACAGTTACGAAGTAGCAATGAAAATAATTTTATGGGGGTCACCACAACATGAGGAACTGTATTAAAGGGTCGCAGCATTAGGAAGGTTGAGAACCACTGCTCTACTAGTTCAGTATTAGTAAATGGCAAGAGGTATTTGAATGCCTTCTCATTGAGCTGTTCATATTCCTCACTGACATCTACCCAGAAGGTAAGAAGATGCTTTCTTTTAAAATCACAATTTAAAGAATAGGTAGAAAGTTCAACGAACTGTTCTTTTCCGTTGAATGACAGTTTAACTTCTTAGAAGAGTTGTTCATTGACGGGATCTGCAATCCAGTTGTTCTCTGTTCTATGTTAAGGGAAGTATTTACAAACTTCAGGCTGACCTCTTTCAAAAGTCCATCCCATGTTTTAATCATTGACTCAATTTTGCCAGTTACTTTGAATACAATGATTGAGCTGTTTTGAAGTCCCAAGTTGAGTTTGTTTATTTCTAGAAAAATATCTGATAAATATGTTAAGACTCTGAAGCCAATCACTGTCCTGAAACTTTGGAGCAAGAGGGAAACGGTGGTCTTCAAAAAATACCTGCACTTCATGCCTAAACTGAAACATCCACATTAAGTACTTTGCCACAGGATAGCCACCTTACCTCCTTAGGCAAAAGGAATGTGCTGGGAATGCTGTTCATTTCTTCACACAGCGCTTTAAACAATCTGGAGTTTCACGGTTGTGACTTAATAAAATTTGTAACTTTTATAGCCTCATCAAGAACATCTTTCAGTTCACTAGAAGAGGCTTGGATGCAAGACTTTGTCTATGAATGCAGCAGTGACTCCATGGTACATGGGGAGCTACTTCTTTCATTCGACCACAGGTGCCTATAAAACTAGCTGAAAGAAGCTTGCCTTCATCAGTGCATACACCTCACCAATTGACCAACTGATGTCCCTTTCAATGAAATAACCATTGATTGATTTAAAAAATATCTTCACCTGTGGTATGCTCCATCAATGGGTAACAAAGCAATTCCATTTCCTACTAAGTACCTCACGACCATGAGCAAAATAGATAAATCAGCAACATCTACACTTTCATCGACCTGGATGGAAAAGAATTAACTTTTTCGAATTCTATCTAATACTACAGCTTCAACATTGTCAGACATTTCCTGAATTCGTCAAGACACTGTATTGTTAGAAAATGAGATAGTATTGATTTTGTGGACATGTTCTTCCCCAAACACAAAAAACAGTATCCTTAATTCCAGGAGAAATTAAATCTTCAGCTATGGCGTGGTTTTAACCACATTTAGCTATGTGATATGCAATATGGTATGAAACCTCAACTGCACTCTCATTGTCTCTCTTTTCTGACATCATGTATGAAGTAACAGTTGGATGCTTTTCTAAGCATCAAAAATAATGTATTTCTTTGTTTTTATATATAGGATGTTGAGTTTCTTTTTTTTTTTTTTTTTCCTTTTTGGTATGTGGGTAGCTCCCTGGCTGGGAATCAAACCCAGGCCGCAGCACTGATAGCGCCAGTGCCGAAGCCTTAAGCCGCTACACCATCAGGGAACTCCCTGAGTTTCTAAATGTCATGTGAGTATAGGGTTTCATGCAACCGTTGGATAATATTCCCCACACACAACACACAAAAGCTTAGGACAGTCATCATCCCCTACAAATGAAAACCCATATTTAATATACTTGTCAGTGTATTTGCCTTTCCTCTGTATGGTATCTGAAGCCCGTACCTTTTTAGTGTCTCCCAGTATGTGTGTACTCCTACCTGCAGGCATGTGTTGAAAAGTACTTGGTGATGGGTTATAATCCACATTAAGTTTTGGTTTTTAACCGTTCCTGTTTCCAACCACTAATCCATAACTGACATGCTTAAAAATCACTGACAATAGTAACTGAAACTATGTTAAATGTTGTAAACTATGTTAAACTATGTAAAACTACTTGAAAAGAATCACAATTAAAGACAATGCACTTATTTTTACCTAGTCAATAACTAAACTGATCAGTCTGACTATGGATGGATTTATATGTTTAAGGAAGTTCTAGAAATGTCACAAATGGATTGTTCTGAAATGGTGGGTAGTGATTGGCAGAAGAGCGGTTTGAGGGACAGACTCATAGCCATGCTCTCACCAATCATCATTCAGTAATGTGATCTAATTTTGAAGTGTCTCCATTAATGATTCAAACTTAACATTTATTGTTCCATAACCAATGCTTTGGTATTTTTTATTTACTTGTTCTTTCTTTTTTTTTTTTTAGCCATTACTGATTATTTTTACCACATCCCTGAACAGCCCAGCATGTACCCCCAGGGGTATGTGTACCACAAACTGGGAATCAAGGATATAAAGGCAAAAAGAGCCACAGTAAACAAACCAATTCTCAGAACAGTGTCTCCTGAAAAATTCATGCACTTACTCACATTACTATTCTCCAGCACACCACTTTACCCATAGTATGCAATATAATAAATATTTTTGGAAATGTAAAGACTATTTTTTATTTTGAAATAGCTATACCTATTATTAGCAAATAATCTTGAATATTAGCATTAGATTATGTCCTGTCCTTGCCAGAAAAGACAAATAACAAAATTAATGGAAAAGACAAGTCTAAGGAAAAAATACTATGGAAAGTAAGAAAATCTGGACTTTGGACTTAGAAGGCCTGAGGGTATGTACCAACTCTGGCACTTTTATCTGGCTATTATGAACAAGACTGAACCTTTAGCTTTGTTTTCTTCATCTGTAAAATAGGGTTAGTACCATTAACCTCACCCACTAGGTGAGCACACCTAGCCCCTTGGTAATAGTTTCTAACTATTATTTTCCAATAAATGGAAACAGAGTTCCTTGGATAAATGAAGTAACTCCAAAGCAGGAAAAATATGAGATGAGCCTGGAGCATCTTGTGAAGCCAAAAAGGAAGTGCTCAAAAAAATAAAGGAGCATGTCCAAAGGGCACAGAAGTCAACTTGATGGGCACCCAATGGCCAAATCTGGGACAACAGAGTATAATGATAGCAAGAGATTATAATTCATACTAACAGAAATAAATAAATCAATGTGGAGAGAAGAGAAAGCTTGTCTGTAAAATTCCAATTAATGAAAGTGGAAAGAATGATAGAAATAATAAAATCACCATTTGGCAAACATCAAAATTGTTGCAGGCAAGAATCATCAACAAATGTTAAAAAGACTGGGTAAGTGTATAATAGACAATAGGATGTTTACATAGTTTCAAACTAACTCTTCTCTCCTCAGAAGATGCTTATTACAAAGAAAATTTACCAGTTGGAAAACCTGGCATCTTATCCAAATGATCAAAGTTCATGTCATTAGTATGGGATATATCAACATTACGGGCCTCCTGATTTGAAGGATGAGGACACCATCACTCTATATAGTACTGTTGCCAAAAATGCTTAACTTGAATTCAATCGATAGTGAGCATGATACAAACTGAAACTGAGGAACACTCAACAAAATACTTGCCCAGTACTCTTCAAAAGTTTCAAAGTTATGAAAGAAAGACTGAAGAGCTATTTCAGATTAAAGGAGACATGAATACTTAATATAACATGTGATGCTGGGTTGTATCCTGAACTAGAAAAAGAACACTATTAGTGGAACAACTGATGAAACTTGAGTAAGGTCAGGAGATAATACATAGATCAATGCTAATTTCCTAATTTGGCTATGTTAGTTAGATGTTAACATTTTGGAAAGCTGGCTAAGAATATATGAATATTCTTTGTGTATTTTTCTGCTTTATTATAAGTCTAAGATTATTTCAAGTGCCAATGACTATATATATGTACACATACATACACCAATTTTCTGAAGGAACACAACAATATGAGGAAGACTAGCTTATATTTAACTTACCAATAACCGCCACATATCTTTGGTTGACAGCTCTTTAGTACATAATAGTGAAAAAATACTCAAGATTACCAAAACTGGTAAAAGGCAGTGACAGATAAGCATGTTTTACATCGCCCCTTCACTGCCTGTACTTTGACCTATCACCTATAAAATCTCCAAGTTTTAGGACAAAAAACTGAAAAGTGATAAAATTATAATTTGGTAGAGTCACAAGTTATTTGAGGAGTTTGGAACCACAATCATGTGTAACTCACCTAAAATTTCCCCTAGTCTTCCAATCAGAAATCTAGGCTGTCTGGATCGTTTTTATGTGATTTAGAATGACACACCTCATGCTCTTACATTAAAGCCTAACCCAAATGAGCTAATTAGTTACAAACTACTCTTTCAAAGTCCTTGTTTTGTAAAAATATAATAATTAAAAAAAAGTTAAAGTCATACATATCCCATAAATAATCTATATAATTTTATTTATAACACATAAAAGGCTAAAGTTATATAAAAGATTAAGTTCACAATTTTCATTTGATCCTTAGCTCTAAGTTGACACTAGATAGTTTTTACCTTTCTTACACAATCTATCTTGCCATACAAACTTCAAAGTAAATCATAGACAGTTAAGGCTGTAGCTACTTTGTTAGATCACAAGACTACTATGTAAAGCTAAGCATAACTCGTAAAGATGTCTCTTCAAAATGTACTGAATTTGACTTTTAATATTTTCTCACTCTTCTGGGAAAAACGGTTATTTTCCCCTAGCAGGAAATCAATATTTCCAAGTTCCTCATTACCAAAGAACCAATCATTTGTTTCTAATATCAGACTGAGAACTCCCTGATGGCAAAGACACAGATTTTATTCATCTATATCCCCAAAGTCTACTGTTTTAACACTGGAACACAGTAAATCTCAAAAGTATTAGTTCCAATCCTTTCTCTGATATATACTAAGTGCTCAATAAATGTCTGTTGTAGTTATTTCATTCAGTATCAACATTAATGACTGTGCCAAACCTAAGAGCAATGTAACATCCAGGAGACGGACTACATTTGCCTAATAAGAAATAGTAGTCAACATCCCGATTTCCATCTGTTTAGCTGCTTCTATCGGCCTACCATAGCAACAAACATGTGTGATTGATGTTTTTGTGCCGACTGCACTGAAACATGTAACTACCACTGACATATGCAACACATACATAATGGATGTGAATCAGAGTTTTTCCTATGGAAAAGGCCTAAACATGGTTTTTACAGAACCTAAACACTTTAACATCTGAGGTTTAGATCAGTGTTGTCCAAACTTTTGGCTTCCCTGGGCCACATTGGAAGAACTGTCTTGGGCCACACATAAGATACACTAACACTAACAACAGCTAATGAAGAAAAGGCCACACAAAAAAATCTCATAATGTTTTAAGAATTTGTGTTGGGCTGCATTCAAAGCCGTCCTGGGTCGCAGGTTGGACATGCCCTACTTTGGCAAGGAACGTGAATAATCAGGTGTTCATTACTGGGTCTAGCACTTTTGTCAGTCAATAATTATTAAGCAAATAAATTCTCATCTATAATTAGGATTATAATTTTAAAATAATATTTTATATTAAATTCGGTATCTAAAAGGTAAAACAAAAAACATCTATTGAGCATCTAGCAGATGATAAAGATGATTGACTTAATAATGAACTACTTTTAAGGATGTAACCTAGAAATGTTAAAGGAGAATATTTCATTCAGTTCACGATGTATGTACAAAAGCTAATGTGAAGATAAGCATACATTCAAATCCACTCTAGAATTTTTAACTACTTAATACATTTTAAATATTCTATTAAGAACTAAATTCAAATAGAATTATACAAAGAAATAAAGCATACTAAATTGTTTCACATTTTAATACTAAAAAAAGAAAACACTAATAACAGATTATTCTGAAATTAACAATGAAATGTACTCATATTGAGCATTAGGTCAAATTATAAAATACTAGAACCAAAAACACTAGAAATCATTTGAGCCACCTTACTCATTCTAGCAATGAGGAAACTGAGGTTTTCTAAGAGCCTGCTTTTTAAAGGGCTACACAATAGACAATGCTAACACACAATGATGTAAGGACAGAACAACCAACACTCACAATCACAAACACATGAAGGACAAGAGACTGATAGGGGTAGGGGAAAAGTGAAAGAGAATATATGAATGCACATTCAAACATGAGAGGTAAAAACATAACATTACTTAAGAAGCTGGACTCCACAGCCTAACCTGACCAAGTCTGAATCTCAATTCCGTCATTTACTAGCTTAACTTCACAGAGCCTCAATTTCCTCACCTATAAATTAATGTAACAGTACCTAGCCAAAACAGTGCTTAAGGGATTAAAAGAATTTATGAATTAATGTAAAGTACTTAGAACAGTGTCTAGCTCATAGTAAACACCCAAAATTTTTTAGCAAGAATCACTACCTGTTACAGAAAATGCAAATCAAGACCACAATACAGCATAACCTTATACCCAGTCTCTTACATTGTTAGCAGTACAAACTGAAACTATTATATATTGGGACACAATTTCGCATTAACCTGTTAACTTGAAAATTCACAACATACCTTGCAATTCAACTATTTTACTCCTAAATATATAAACTCAAGGGAACATTTAGCACATATGAGGTTTGACAATTAAGTTGGGTAACTTGCCACCATGCACTTACAATGGCAGCATTGTACAAAAAACTCAGTAAGGTTTCATAACCTTGGTGTATCTGTGTCTCACAGCTGTGTTCGTGTCGATGTGTGGCAGTGTCTTGTTGAGTAATGTTCATTATTGTTGTTGTGGGATTTTGTGTGCTGTCATGAGAAGGTCAGAGATTGAATTAGAGCAACAAACATTAAATTTCTTGTTAAACTTGGTAAGAGTGGAAGTGAAATCAGGGACACATTAGTCCATGTTTATGCAGATAATGCCATGAAGAAAATGGCAATGTACAAGTAGATTAAACGTTTTTCTGATGGGAGAGAAAGTGTCACTGATGAAGAGGTCAGAGAGGCCAATAACAAGCAGAACTAATTAAAAAACTGCAAAAATTCATCCAATTGTGTGTCAAAATCGTCGGCAACTGTGAGAAACACAGCAGACCAAGTAAACATCAATAGAGAAACAGGAAAATCTTAACTGAAAATCTTGGCATGAGAATGTGTGCAAAAATGGTTCTGAAGCAGCTCACCGATGAATAAAAGCAAAGGAGTGTCAAAGTTTGCCAAGACCTTTTTGGAAAGGCAAGATGATATTCTGGACCATGTTACCACTGGTGATGAAACATGGGTGTACCAATATGACCCTGAAACAAAGCGTCAAAGTGCACAATGGAAATCAGCCAACTCTCCACGACCAAACAAGTTGCATCAGTTCAAATCAAGAGTCAGAATGATGTGCTAACCTTTTCTGATATCAGAGGGATTGTTATCCAAGTTTACTATTTGGAAGTGCTGAAAAGGCTGAGGGGAAAAAAAGATGAAAACAACCTGAACTTTTCACCAACAACTCACGGCTCTTGCATCACAACAATGCACCAGCTCACAGGGCACTGCCTGTGAGGGAGTTTTTAGCCAGTAAACAAATAAATGTCCCTACTCACCTGAGCTAAACCCCAATGACTTTTTTCTTTACCCAAAGATCAAGGAAATACTGAAAGGAAGACATTTTGATGACACTGAGGGCAACAGGAATAATACAACAGGTCTGATGGCCATTCCAGAAGAAGAGTGGACTCTGAAGGGTGGACTAGGTGCTGGTGTCAGTCCACAGCTTCTCAAAGGGAGTACTTTGAAGGTGACTGTAGTGACACTCAGCAATGAGGTATGTAGCACTTTTCTTAGGATGAGTTCACGGACTCAATTGTCAGACCTCATGGTACTAAGAAAGAAATAACTTGTCAATTTAGTTTAATGCCATGTCTGTGGTAAAACTAAAATTATCTTACATATCAGGACAAGTTCCAGTTTGGAAAATGGTGCACTACACCTTCAGCTAATTCCTTATTTTTTTAAAAAAATTTGAACTTTCTTCAACGAATTGGCTAAGATTGAATAGAAAACATGTCATTGTTTTAAAAAGTTTGCTGGGATTCAAGAATTAGAAGCACTCTGGATCTGTGCTATCCAGTACAAAAATCACTAGCTGCATGTAGCTATTTAAATTAAAATTAAAAATCTATTTCTTCAGTCCCTCAAACCACATTTCAAATGAGGCAGGACACGTAGCCTGGAAAACTGAGAAACCACTCTAGGGTACAATCATGTGAAGTTCTTCACTGGTTACATCAGCAACAAAGTGAACGTATCGAGTACCTGCAGCTGGAGAAAAACAAGAAACAGTTTCTTCCAGCCAAGGCTGGTCCCTATGATAGGAACCTGACCGTCAGCTAATTATGTCATTATATTCTCATTTGTATTGCGGTTATTACCACTCCCATCATGCATCTCTGATGCCATGACAGTTCCACAGGAACCAAGTAAGGATGAAAAAGCGGAAAAAGGAGGGTCGTGCCCAGGTAGGCAATGTCACCAATTCCCACTCTGAGAGTGATAAATACCCCTGATCCTGACTACTGTGATGCTACTCTTCTCTGAGTTCACCAGCACTTTCCTCTCAAGTGTGTACTTTCATCGTCAACAAGTAACTTTCACTTTCTTGCATCTGTCTTGCTTATTTTCACGTAGAGACAAGAACCCAGTCACTGCTGCTCTGGGTTGAGTCCTCTCTAGGACATTCCCTGTGAGCCTCCAGTGACATCTCTGGCACCCCAGATGGGACCCCTTCCTTAGCATCTGGACTGATCTTCCCAAGGTAAGAACAAAGCTGCTTTGTCTTTCACTTTCCCTCCACTTCTGAGACCACCTTGGGGAGACTTTAGTTGCACTGCAGGCATGGGTCAAGCACTTCAAGGCTATTAGGGTGCTCATCTCTTGAAGACTCCCATGACAGGATAAGTTGGTCTCAGTGGGGTAGATTGGCTCTAGGGGCCCTGCCAATATCAAGACAATATAACAAGGTACACAGTTCTATAATCATGTATTTCCCCTTCCCCCATGGCAATTTCCCATTATCAGGATAGTACTGCCTCCAGAGAGTTAGTTGTCTCAACTTCTTTTCTTCATTGGATTTATCTGTCTGTCTGTCTGTCCCAGAATCTGTCAGGACTCACTATTTGCAGAATGTGGGATTGTTTTTCTGTCCCTGTCTTCACTTCTGTTAGCCCCTGCACTCTTTCCGCTTTTCCCATCTTTTGGTCTCCCGCTGGCCCCTGGGTTTGACAGCTGTCAGTTTCCTGCCCATGTCAACCCGAATATACTGGTACTGACTGGACACCTGGGAAGGTTTTCCTTTGTGTTTTAGTGGTTGGGACTTGGCACTTTCACTGCTGCAGCCCAAGTTTGACTCCCATTGTAGGAAGCAGGCTCTGACAGATCTCACAGGTAAAATCCATTCAATCTTTAGGTCATCTTTGCCTTTCCCACTGTCACCAAGCCCCAGTTCTTCTTTCTAGGAGTTATTGTATTTTCCAGGAGAGGTCCAAATATCATTTTGCAAGGAAGGTCCATGTCCTCCGTCCTGCTAGCTAGTCAGCCTTCCCTTGGCTGAAAATCTGTTCTGTTCTAAACCTCAGAAGCACTGGGAATCAAGAGCTCTTGATATCAGTGACTGCCCAGGTGTACCAGGGGGATGTCCAAGTTTCGCTGGTCAGATGTCAAGAGCCAGAGGATGCCCTGATTCCTAGTCTGACCTTTCAGTTTCTCTTTTCTTATTCCAAGCATCATAAGAAATTCCTCATCTATACCTGAAGAGTCACCACTTGGCTGTATCTTAAATAACTGGAAAGGTTTTAAATTGGATGGCCTAAAGCAGAAGAAATTTACTTTCTTTTGCAATAAAGCCTGGCACCAATATGAACTAGGGGACACGGAAAACTGGCCTGAAAATGGAACCCTAAATTATAATACAATTCTCCAACTAGACCTCTTCTGTAAACAAGAAGGAAAACGGACAAATTCCATATGTACAGGCCTTCACGGCTCTCTATTAAGACCCAGAAAAGAGGGGTCCTATAAAATTTATGATCCTCATACTCCCCTGGCTCTTCCACCTAAATGTAATCCTGATCTAGATGACCCCCTTCTGTTGAGAACACCATTGGTACCAGCTGGGAAGGGATCCAACTGTACAGCCAGATCCAGGGCTGAAACACCCAGTTTCCTCAACTTCCCCATCGCTCTGTACTCTACCTACAAGTTCTTCACCTCCTCCCTCTGCTCCTCTGTATCCTCCCTTGGCAAGAGACACTACTGAACATGACCCCACACAACACACACAGAGTGGGGTGTCTTACCATCCGAATTCTACTAAGCTTGTCTACTTGGGAATGTTGCAAATGAAGATGCAGGAACCATTGGGGTTCAAGTCCTATTCTCTATGACAAACCTTGCCCAAAGCTAAATTAAGCAAGGGCATTTTCTGAGGACCCGAGCAGACTTACTGATAAATTCCTGGCTGTACTATGTCTTTTGATCTAATGTAGAGAGACATCCAGACAGTCGTCGCATCTACTTGCTGCACTCCTGAGGTAAAACACAAAATCTGGCTGATAGCCCAAAGACAAGCAGACAGGATGCTGTAGCCCAGCCAGCCAGACATCCAGTGGGAGCAACTTTGGTCCCAAATCAGGATTCTGCCTGGAATTACCAGTTGGGGCAGGGAGATCTTAATAAAAAGGGACCATATGGAGCTTTGTCTAATTGAAGGTATGAAAAAGTACATGTCAAATCAATCAATTATGAAAGGGTCAAGGAGATTACTCAGGAACGGGGGGAAAATTCAGCCTTGTTCTAGGGTCAACTGGTCAAGGCCTTCAGAAAATTTACCAATACTGACACTTCCTCTCTTGAGGGACAATCTCTGCTTGGCCAGCATTTTATCAGTTGGTCTGTTCCTGCTATCAGGAGAAAGCTGAAAAAACTTCAATATGGTCCTCAGACTCCAATGGCCCAATTATTGGATACAGCCTTCAGAATCTTTAACAAATGAAATCAGGCTGAGGAGTTTAAAAAGACCTAACATGAGACCAGACAGGCCAGGTGTCAGGCTCAAATGGTTAACAGTCACTGTCAGCAGCGCCCCACAATCTCAGGGTCACCCAACAGAAATAAAAGGATGGTCTAAAGCAGTGGTCCCCACTTTTTTTGGCACCAGGGACCAGTTTCATGGAACACAATTTTTCCATGAACTGGAGGTTGGGGATGGGGTTTGGGATGATTCAAGCACATTACATTTATTGTGCATTTTATTTCTATTATTATTACATTATAATATATAACAAAATAATACAACCCACCACAATGCAGAATCAGTGGGAGCCCTGAGCTTGTTTTTCTGCAACTAAATGGTCCCATCTGAGGCAAGTGCACAGTGCAGGAAAGAGACGTGATGGAAGTGGTAAATAAAATAATCGGAGGGCCATGTATAGACTAAAATAAGTGTTGGATTCTGATTTAAAGCCCACCACTAGATGCAGCTATACAAGTGAAGTAGATTACTCACCTGCCACTGTAAAGCCAGCTACCAGATTCAGCTTGTCACTTGCTACTCACTGATAGGGTTTTGGTATGAGTCTGAAAGCAAGTGATTTATTATGGTCTCTGTGCAGTCAAACCTCTCTACTAATGTTAGTCTGTATTTGTAGCCGCTCCCAGCGCTAGCATCACCACCTCAGCTCCACCTCAGATCATCAGGCATTAGATTCTCATAAGGAGCACACAACCTAGATCCCTCACATGTGCAGTTCACATTAGGGTTCACACTCCTATGAGAATCTAATGCCCGCCCTGATCTGACAGGAGGCAGGGCTCAGGCAGTAATGCCAGTGATGGGGAGCAAGTATCAATAACAGATGAAGCTTCCGCTCGGTTGCCTGGTCACTCATCTCCTGCTGTGTGGTCTGGTTCCTATCAGGCCATGGATAGGTACCAGTCTGGGGATTGTGGACCCATGGTCAAAAGGGACATTCTCTGCAACCCCACAGAAGATCTGCTTTAAGTGTGGAAAATGAGGGCATTGGAGCAACCAGTGTCCTTACCCCAGGAGAGAGCCCACAGGCCCTGTCCCCAATGCAACCAATCAGGCCACTGAAAGAGGGAATGGAATGCCCCCAGTTCTGAAAGGAAGAGGCAGCCCCAAACCTGTAATGGTCCTATCTGAGGAGGACTGAAGGGACTCAGGGTTCCTGGTGGCTCTTCACAAAAAAAACTCATGAATACAGAAGAATCCCAGATGAGCCTTGACATAGCAGGTACAATAAAATTTTAAAGTGATACAGGAGCCACCTATTCAGTCTTGACAGATCAAGTGAAGCCCTTGACCTCTAAAGCTTTCACAATCACTGGGGTACATGGCCAACCCAGAAAAAGACAAGTCACCCCACCCTTTCACTGTTGGTTCTGAGACGGTCTAGTTTCTCAGGAATACTTAGTTATGCCACAGTGGGAAGGGATTTAATGATGGTACTGGGCACAAATATCTAGCTTGTTGACTCACCCCAGAAACCCAGTCGCTTGATGTCCCTCTTAGCCTCAGACCCTGGCCCAATCAGGTTTCCTATGGATCCCATTCTGGCCCATATACGACTGGCTATAAATCCTATGGTATGGAATATGGGAATGCCTGGAAAGGCTACACAGGAAATTGTCCTGGGAGTCATCACTCAGAAACTGGGGGACATTTACTGGCTAGTAGTTTATTTCTCTATACAACTAGATTCTGTGGCTAACAGATGGCCTAGCTGTCGCAAGCAGTAGTAGCAACAGCCTTACTAACAGGAGTCGCCAAATTAATTCTAGGCTGACATCTTGAGATACAGACCCCACATAAGGTTCAAGGTTAAGGAACATCAGTGATTGACAGCAGGGAGACTGTCTAAACATCAGGCCCTTCTTCTAGACACCTGACATTACCCTAAAAGTATGTCAGACTTTAAACCCAGCCATCCTGATCCCCAAGGGAAACTATACAGATCAGGATATTATTCATTCCTTTGTTGAGACAAGTGAACAGGTTTTTTCTAGCTAACCTAATTTAAAAGATCAAGCTCTTAAAAATCCAGATGAAGAATGGTACATCAATGGACGTAATTATGTTGATAAGGGGATCAAGAAGAGCCAGGTATGCTATAGCCGGCCTTCAGGATACTGTATAATAGAAGCAAACCCTCTCTCACCTGGCTCCTCTGCTCAGTAGACTGAACTGATAGCCCTGACCTGGGCAACTGAACTGGGCAAAGGCTGAAGGATTAATGTACATACTGATTTTAAATACGTGTTCCTTGCTTTAGACGTAGATAATGCCATATGGAAGGAAGGGGGACTTTTGATTGTAAAAAATCCCCCAATTAAACATGGCCCTGAGGGAGTTCCCTGATGGTGTAGTGGCTTAAGGCTTCGGCGCTGGCACTGTCAGCGCTGTGGCCTGGGTTCGATTCCCAATCAGGGAACTACCCACATACCAAAAAGCAAAAAACAAAAAACAAAAAACAAAACAAAACAAAAACAAACAAACAAAAAACAAATAAGGGAACTGAGGCTTAGAGAAATAAAAACAAAAAACAAAAAACAAAAAAAACTTGCCCCAGTCCACCAGGTGGTGAATAAAAAGATCAGGATATTTTTTAAAAATAAATAAATAAATAAATAAAATAAAATAAAATAAAAAAACATGGTCCTGAGATCCTCCTCAGGCAGTACTTCATTGTAGGGGACATCAACATTGCCAGATAAGGTGGTGATAAGGGCTGCCATATGGAATATTCCCATAATAGTCTTACTTGTAGTCCCATATGCCCTTTCCTTACCTGAAAAGTTCCAATACACTGCCAATGAGAGTTCCTGGGCAGAAGAACAGGGTTGTACCCTGAACAGTGAAGGATGGTGGACAAGAGACCTGAAGCTATTGCTTCCTGCCAAGGATCAATGGAAAATTATAAAAGCTTTTCATGATTCCCTCCATTTAGAATGGGATGCTACTCTTTCTGGTAACCAAAAATCCAGGAGAGTTCTGTCTCAGACCATTAAAAGGGTCACCCAGGCTTCTATCCTCTGTTCAGTTAACAAACTGGAAGATAAAACCTTCACCACTCTTAAAGCCTATTCAAAAAAGAGGCACTATTTCAAGGGAAGCTTGGCAGCTAGAGTTCACATAAATACCCACTTCTCAAGGTTACCAATATCTATTAGTATTTCTAGATACTTTTACTGCATGGATAGAGGCATTCCCCACCTGGACTGAAAAAGGGGTTGAGATGGCTAAAGCCCTTCTCTCAAGGAGACTGTCCCAAGGTCTGGATGGCCTCAAAGTCTCCAGAGTGATAATGGACCCTCTTTTGTGGTTAAAATTACCCAACAGCTATCTCAGGCCTTAGGCATTAATTATCACCTATATGTATGTCTACAGAGTCTCCCTACAGAGACCATAGTCCTCAGGAAAGGTAGAAAAGGCTAATCAACACACAAAAAAAGAATCCTGATCAAATTATGTCAAGAAAATTCTGGAAACTAGCTTCAGCTCCTGCCCATAGTTCTCTTAAGGTACAGAGGAGCTCCAAAATCCAACTTAGAACTAAGCCCTTTTGAGATGCTATACGGAAGACCCTTCCTTGTCTTCTGACATGTATTTTGACTCAGAAGTTCAGGATTAACTTAAGTATATTATCAACTTAGGACAAGTACAACAGGCCCTCCAGAAATATGAAAATCAGGTCTTTCTCTTCCCAGACACCTCTATACATTCCCTAGTTGTATCCCGAAGGGATTGATCCTTCTTATGATTTGGAAAGAGGGCTCTCCAGAGGACCAAATGATACCAAAGGGTAAAGGCTTCATCAGGTTTTATGTTCCACCTCCACTGCAGTCAAGTTACAGGGCATATAGTCCTGGGTACATCTGCCTAAAATTAAACCTTTCTCCTCTGAGTCACTCCAGGAATCACTGACCAATCCTGCTCAAGAATACTCCTGTGAATCTTTGCAGGACCTAAGACTGTTGTTTAAGAAGAAATAACACACCCTTACATCAACAGATGAGTAACCCCCAATTTCTTGACATGTTAATTGTCATTTTCTGTTTAATTTTTCTCCTAGCCCTTACTCTTCTCTCCACCTGTGCCCCTCCTAATACTCCAATTGTTAACTGCTTTTTCTGCAACCAGACTAAACCATCAGTATGATTTTAATCTTCTACTTCATTCCCAGCCTCTCCGGAGGGATTAGGAAGTCAACACCCTTATAAACTTTTCTAATGTAACAGCTAAGGGCAATGGAATCTCTGACTGCTGGATATATCATAAATAGCCCCAAAACAACCCTCCCCCTCCTCAGTTTCAGCTTGTCCACCTTAATCTCAGTCTCACCTTTCATTCATATTATGCCCCGCTCCAAATTTCCCAAGGAGCTCTCCCCTATTTGTCAAACTAGACACAACAGCTACACATTTTGGCTGCATACTTCTCACCCCCACAACTCAACTCAGTCTAGTAAAGCTAGAGTTAGAATACTTCATTGCACTTTCACATCAAATCCATGTAGGAACTGTATATCTGGGGGATGGGGGAGGGAGGAGGAGAGACATTTTCATATCTCTAAACACTTTTTTCTATCCTACAACATTTACACCTCCAAAAGGTGCACTCCAGATACAACCTTTTGGTATTCAGCCAACCATAAGGTTCACAACAGTTACCAAAATAAAAGCACCCCAAACAGGTGCACATATTTGGAAGGACTTGAAGGAGAATCCTGTCAACTACACTACCTACCTCCTAAAGCAGAGCGGACACTGACTGAGCCAAGGGATGCTGAGCTACAAGGAAGCCCCTTATTTTCCCAATGTAATACAGACCCATATTGGGGTCCAAACCTAATCACATCATTTAACTCCTCTTCCCCACACCCAGCTTGTGCCCCCTCTGAATAGTTTTTCCTCTGTGGCCCTCCTGAAAATAAGGTACCCAGTGAAAGTTCTCCCAACAGGGTCTCCCTCCAACTTCCCATAGCTTTAGCCTACTCCTGCATTGGCAACTCTCAGTTTGAGGGTCAACGTACCCTGGGATTTCTAGGCCCTCAGTGTATATCAGTCACTGTTCATAACATTACCCACCTCTGAGCTAAACCGGCCATATGATTCATTCAGGTTGTTCCTGGGGCTGCCATTGTCCAGCACCCCTTAAGGAAAATCTGTCTTGTCATGAGGCCACTTTTAAAAATCTGACAAGAAGTATGGCTATACTAGCAAAAAGCACCAGATATGCCCTCTAAAACTTACAGCACCCACTTGATTCACTCGCAAATGTACCTGACAATCGATTGGCTATTGACGATTTGCTGGCCGAATAAGGGGGTATATGCACAGTTATTATCAAGATGCTACTCCTAGATTACTGGCCAGGTAGAAGACATCAAAAAAAAATATGATCAAGCTAAATGGCTTCATGAGTTTGCAAAAAGAAATGCAACAGCTGACTCCGTCAGGCAGGCCCTAAAGTCTTTTGCTTTCCATAACCTGGTTTCTGCCCCTGCTAGGACCTCTGATCTTTACGCAACTTCTACTGTTTGGATCATGTCTTTTTAACCTCCTTGTCAAATCTGTTTCCTCCAGTTTACAACAGATCCACATAAAGATGATGGTCCTCCAGAGATTTCAGCCAGTGTCCTCAACAGAAACCACACTGGAGGGAGGTCCTGACCCCTTAGATCAGGCAGGTAGAGATTTTCAGTCCTAGGATAGGTAGGGTGGAGACCCTGTCTCAGCCTGAAGCAGCTACAGAAGTCTGACCTCCAGTCTCTGAACAACCCATATGATTATGGGTCCAAAAATCTCTCCAAGGGATTTATGAGATAAGACATTGGCCTAAGACACTGACAACCCCCTCCAGGGTATAACCATAAGGTGCTTCTCTGGTTACACCAGTAACAAAGTGAATATATCTAGTGCCTACAGCTGAAGAAAAACAAGAACCAGTTTTTTCCAGCTAGGCTGATCCTTTTACCTAATGATATTATAATCTCATTTGCATTGCAGTTACTATGACTCCCATCATGCATCTGATGCCATGATAGTTCCAGAGGAACCAAGTAAGGATGAAAAAGCTGGAAAAGGAGGGTCCTGCCTGGGGAAGGTATGTCGCCAATTCCCACCTTGGAAGGGATAAACACCCCTGGATCCTGACTTCTCTGGCACGACTCTACACTGTTCACCCGCACTTTCCTCTCAAGTGTGTACTTTCATTTTGAGCAAACCACTTTCGCTTTCCTACATCTGTCTCGCTCTTGAATTCTTTCTCACTCAGAGACAAGAACCCCGCCATGACTCCTCCGAGTTGAGTCCTCTCTTGGACATCCCTGTGAGCCTCCGGCAACTCAAGTATTCATTAGCCAAACAGCCACATATTAGCTACCATATTGGATAGCACAAACAGCAGATTTCCATCATCACTGAAAGGTCTACTGGAAGCACTGCTTTTGATGGTCAAAGGATTCTTCTAATAAGGCCCAAATGGTAGCAAATGGAAATAAGGTAAATTTTAGCAGGAAAAAAAACCGCCATATCTTTCAGCAAAGTAATAGAAATATTTTGAAAGAACTGTGAGAGACTAAATTAAAAGCTAGTAATAAAAAATTTTTTCTTTTTCTACAATTCCTTTACAGTTTGAAGATTTCAAAGGCTCAAGATGTACTAAAGCCAGCTAGAATCCCTCCTCAACTAAGATGAGAAGATTATTATCGCAATTGAGGAACAAATTTAAAAATTTAGAAAGAGCATAAGGTTAAGAGACTGAGGCCATATCTGAATGTATGTTGGCAAATACTTAGTATTTATTGTATATTAAACACTGTTTTAACATGTGAGCTTATGAAAACTCTTATAATTACTTTATATTCACTAATAAAGCAATATGGAAAACATGCTCAAATAATGGACAGAATATCAATATCTATCTTTAAAAAATAAAGAGTCTGGTATAATAAATTCTCCCTGATCACTTTTAAATGTTTAGGGTCTCCCCCTGTTGCCTACATGATCTCAACAACCTTATGAGTTTATGGTTTTGTTACAACCATTATTTTTAAAGGGCATTTTTCAGTTCATTTAATACACTCAAATTTTCAGATTGATTTTAACTATGTTTCACAAAACTTCCCAATATGTAGGTTATATAAACTTTAACTTAACTAATACTCCTTGTATAAATCTCATTTATCCCTCAAAATAGACCTAGACATTTCAAACCTAAGGCCTAGGTTCATTTTCCTCTGCTTTCTTCCTCTCCCTAAGGTTTTGCTAAAACCTTTTCTCTATCTAACCTGCCTTCTGATTTATCTCGCTTTTTATATTCCAATCCTCTAGAAAACCTCCCTTTCTTCCTATAAGTAAACAAAAACTAATGTAGATAAATCCATTTACATAAAAATTTCAGGCAAAAGTAATTTATAGATGGAAAAAGATGACGATCTTCATTAGCACAGATGCTCAGATACAAAACTATGTGGTCTAAGTCACGTAAATAAATGGCAAAATGAGATGAGAATCTGAGTTTCCTTTTCTATACATCATTGCAGATTTCCTATAGAGTGCCAATTAGCATAACTATTCCTTCCAAGACAGGTAACTTATATAAATTGTATGATTTACAGAAACAAATTTTAAGATTCCTTTCTTCTATGTATTTTTTACCTTTACAATACTTTTAATATAAATAAGTGCATAAAAATATTTCTTTTATGGTTAATTCCCATCATCTTCCAAATGTTCTACAATGTTTTCATACTTCAAAAAGTTTATATTAATCTTTGCCGAATCCATATGTTCCTACTTTTTGTTTGAAAATGGCAGCCGTTATAATTCCAATGCACAAGCATGCCCTTGTCTCAGGAGCACACCCTGGTTGTGCCCCAAATGCTCCCGCTCCAGTACACTGGGCTAGGGACACATAATGCCACAGGATATAAATATGCAAAGATTTCATGATGAAAGAAGTTTCCATTTATTCTTAATATAAATAATGAAAGACATTTCATACTGGAAATATTATAACTATATTATTAATTAGAAAGCAATACTCACATGAATCTTTTGAGATAGTTTAGATTTCAAAATAATTATACACTTTTTAAAAGCTGCTTTTGGGATGCATTCCCTTATCTCTCAGGGCACTTCAGTAAAGAAATCTGAGAAGGAATGATGTAACACTTATTATCTATAATCTAGCTACAGCAACTCAAATCTGAACTCCCCTGCAATTCCTCACAACTTGACCTTGAAATGCACTCCCTAGGATCCTATACCTTTCAATATTATCTCTTATTTCATGAAATATAAGCTGAACACAAATGTAATCTTTAGTATCAATAAGAAGATACATCCTTAGAGGGCAACATCCCATAACTTGCACTGTAGTTTAGAACAGGGGATTTTTAACTGCAAGGAATGTTGACGAGCATTATGTCTTTACAGAGACAGAATAGGAGTACAAAGTCAGCCTACGACAGTAAGTCTAAGTTGTTTCATGAAAGAGTGTGTGTGTGTGTGTGTGTGTGTGACAGAGAGAGAGAGAGAGAATGCATACGTGTACGTACACTGTGTCAAAAGATATAATGTATTTGCTACTGTCACAGTCAAAGTTTAAAAGACACTATTTCAGGGCACAGGCTTTGGAATCTTTACCAGATTGCCAAATTATTTAACTTTGCTAAGCCTCAGTTTCCTCATCTTTGCAAATGGAGTAATAGTGGTAACATTTAAAAAGGCTGTTATGAAGACTCAATCCATAAAATGATTTTAAGACAACTTCTCAAATATTAGCTGTTATTATGTACTGGAAACTATATAAAAAACCACAAGGTAGTAAAGAACAAAAATGGAATGTAAAAATTTTTTAAATGAATTTCATTTATAAATAACACACAATAGAAAGTCAAGTTTTGGAAGCAGCAATTCATATCAAGAATAAAAACAGAAAACATTTATAATTCTTTGACACAGTTATCTCACTCCTGTATAATCATCCTACGAAATTAACTGAAAAAAATATGTACACAAAAAAGATGCCCATTACAATGTTATTTATAGCAGCAAAGAGCTGGACCTACAATGTTCACTAAGATGATGACAGCTGTAAACTTACAGTGCAACTTGATGAAATACTACAGACATTAACGATTACTGAAAAACTATGTATAAGCATAGAAATTCTTTATATTAAGTATATTAAGTAAGGTGAAAAATCTGTGCATACACTACTAAAACAAAGTAAACACAAGCGTGCGTGCATGGAACTAGAAGCAACTGAAAATTGTGATGGGTTTTTATTGATTTTTCTTTTTGATGTAATTATTGCTCCTTGTCTTCTCCAAAACAAAGAAAACTCAGTGTCTCAGTCCATTCAGGCTGTTGTAACAAAATACCACCGACTGGGTAGCTTATAAACAACAGAAATTTATCTCTTACAGTTTTGCAGGCTGGGAAGTCCAAGATCAAGATGCCAGCAGGGTAAGGTGAGGAGGGTCCTTCCTGGTTGACAGCCAGGGCCTTTTCACTGCGTCCTCACATGGTGGAAGGGGATAGGAACTCTCTGGAGCCTCTTTCTTATAGGACACTAATCTATTCAAGAGGGCTCTATCCTCATGATTAAGCACCTTCTAAAGGCCCGAGTTCCTAATACCATCACTTTTGGGGGTTAGGATTTCAACATACAAGTGGGGCGGGGGTGGGAGGGGTGAGGCACAAACATTCACACCATAGCAGTCAATAAAAAAGATTCAGCTCAGTTTCACTGTTTTCCTTCCACTACCTAGCTAAACCTATTTGAGATGGGGTAAATGCACAAATGAGACGACTAAAAGTTTGCCAGTAATGAGTCAAACTAGTCTTTTATTACATGTATGCTGAGGGCTAGCACATATTATGTAAGTTCAGACTCTAGAGCAATGGGGTCTATATAACATCAGATAAATTCGTTCTCTTTTTGGTTCACTTAGAAGCTAAGTTTGCTCTTTCTTAAAGCATCAAAACTAGGAAAATTTGCTAAGGAAAATTAAGTGGTTAGAGGCTCACTTGTCTCACTCATGAATCTCTTGTCTCTCCCCTTCCTTTTAAAAATTATCATAATACAATTAAAGAATATTTCAATTTGATATAGTTATGAAAGTTATTTATTTTATATTTTTAATTTTTCCTCACTTAAGTTTGATTTATTTGACTCAAATAACCCTCAAGAGAAAAAGTACGTGTATTTTCATCATCAGATAATAGTTTTGTTCCTGACTTATGCTCATTTAAGATCTTGATTCATAAATAACTTCAAATTCATTCCTAAATCAATTTTCAGTAATTATGTATCTAAGGCAGTTATTTTTGAATAAACAAATTAGTTTCAGAATAATGAAGCTAAACATCAGGCTAAATGAAAATATAAACAAATTTTTCGCTTTAGTTGTTGATGACTATAAAATGAACTAAACAAAAGCTTATAGATGTTTAGCTTTGCAAATTAAAGTTAACAGACTAAATCGAGAGCAATGAACTTCTAACTAGCAGATCTAGCCTATCTCACCTATCACTAGGATCCCTATTTACAGATCCTACCCTTTAATAGGAATCCTAGTTTGATTACAGTTACAAAAAATTAAATGACTAAATCTAAAAAAAACCTTCTCCCTTTCTCTCCCACAAAAGCAGATTTTTGCCCTCCATACAATGAATACAGCGCCTGCATTCAACTCCAAAAAAGATGACTTTCTCTCTTAAAAACGATGGAGAGATATCAAATCTACTTACGCTTCCAAAATGTATACAGATATTAAAATTACTTTCATTAACAAGCTCTAGAAACATATTCCTTTTATAACTAAACAGCTGTATCAAATACCAAACAAACAAAAAACTGGCTAGAGGTTGGTCACTGCATTATAGTGCCTTACCCAACACTGTTATGTCTACCTCTTCACTCAGTCTTTGCTCAGTACACGGAAGAAAATGTTCACAATATAGACTTACATTATTTTTCTGCTTGTTGAAATTTTTAGAGTTTAAGTTTTTCTGAAAAGCTGCCTTTTAATATTTAAACTAAAATACAAATTTTCCAGCAGGTAATTAATCCTTTTTTAAAAGTAACCCTACCTTCAGGTAAAAGAAAATAGGCACCGATTATTCATGAACATAGTACCTTTCTTCTTAAGAACGCAAAGTTCTTTTTAATATTCTCATATCTCTAATCAAAAAATGTTATTGGGGGAGGGAGGATTACATTTATCTTAACATCCCTCTGAAGTAGGGACATATTATCCTGGTTTTACAGATGGAGAATCAAGCACAAAGACAGGTTACATGATTTGCCAAAGTCTTACTTGCAACATTCAGCAGTGACTGCAGAATCATATTAATTGTGAATAGCAAGTCAACTGTAGAAATTTAATTATTGAATTTTGTTTTGAAAAGCCCTTCATAACCACATTAAGATTGGAGTACCCAAAGAATGCAAAACCTTCCATAAAACACAATATAATTATTTGGATAAAATAAGTCAACATCTTGGTTCTCAGAAAGCCTTAAAGTTCTTAATTCATGTCTATCTTCCTTTCCTTCTACTTTCTAATTCCCAACATCCTTCATTCCTGATAGGGCCATTATTACATGAGAACCTATCATTTCCAATACTCGCAACACCTCCCAGCTAAGCCCTTCCCTTTTCTTATCCTCCTCTTTGACACCCTCCTCCTTCAACCTCCAACTCCAAAATCTTTATTCCTGTCTCTTTAAATCATAGAGGCAGATGTCAACATTCATACTCTCACTTTAAGTGCTCATCCCACACGCACATAAGTCACTGGCGCTGGCTCAGGATTCCTCTCTACCTCAACTCCTAATGTGAACCCAGCAACACCGAACAGCCACACTGCTGACCTTTATAAATATCCTAGCAGATCCTGGCTCTTCTACTCCAACAACCTGTTTCTACTTTAATCTTCCCTCATATGTCATCACTCTGGAGTCTGTGTTTTCTGATCAAAACCTATCTATATTTTCCACTTTCACACTACACGCTCTTGAACTTTATCAAAATTTCCAGTCCCTCAAAACAGCTTCTGTCAATTCTGTGTTCACCTACCATGTCAAGCTTAATTTTTTCTTTAAAATCTAGTCTGGCCATTTAGTATATGATGTACAGTGTGGTATAAATACTGTGCAATTTGAATAACAGTTCTACTACTTACTCTCTTGTGTGGCTGTGGGCAACTTTCTAAACCTCTCTTAAGTCTCAGTTATCTCCATCTGTAAACTATGGATAATACTTAGCTCACATGGTCCTTAGAAGGATTAAATTTGACAAGCAGTAAACAGTTTGATAGACTCCTCTTTCCTGGGCCTTAAGGGCTCTTCCCATTACCCATCTGTCTTTAATTTTTTTTCCTTCCTCTCCAGTACTGACGTCACCTTATCCAACAAATAATCTCAACTCCTAACTGCTCTCAAGTGAATAATCTTACTCTTCTCTATCTCTACTTCATCACTTCCCATTCTATCTTTAACACTTTCTCCCTGAACTTTCCTCAATCAAGACTTTTCTATCTTTTGGTGTCTCTTACTCTCCCTTAAAATGCTGCTGTTTCTCACTATTCAGCTTTCCATTACTACTTAATATTCTTCTTAGGCAATTTTCCACTAGCTTCAACTATTACACATGTTGAAGATGTCACTTCTAACTCTACCCTCTTAGACCTTCTTTGGCCACCAAACCCCTAATAAAAATGCTTTATGGGACATTTTCTACCATGATAACTAGTATGGATCCACAAATTTAAAAATATCAAAATTGAGTTATTATCCCCATAAAAACCTTCTCTGCCTCTTCCCACTTCATTTAAAAGCATCACAACAGCCCAAATTTAAACTGCTGAAGTCATCCCACACTCTTCCTATTCCTTCCTTCATATCCACTCACATAATCATACTTACTGGAAATCTGAACTGCTTCATAAATTCATCCTCAACAGTTCCAAATGCACTATTTCCAGGTATTTTTTAACCTTGACTATTACATCGTCCTCATCAACTGGAGTTAGTTTTCTTTTCCTTCTAACCAACTGTCAAAACAAGGCCTATTATTCAGCTTTCTACACAAATTTGACATCACTCCCTCACTTAAAGAAATGGTTCCCCACTGCCTACATGATAAAGACTTAAGGTGGTGTTCAAGAGTTAGGGTGAAGAGGGGAGGGAAGGAAGCTCTTTAAAGAACAAATTTTCTTTGAATGTTCAGTGCTTTATCTCAAAAATTATTGGGGATTCTGTTCAAAATATTATTTCTGGCCAGTTAAATAGAATTTCCACAACTTTTCAAAAAAAAAGTTTTGAAAATAGGTTTCTAGGAGCGTCTGTCACATTGATCTTATGATTCTCATGCTCCAGGCCTAGCCATCACCCTTCATTCCCAGGTTGCTGATACACAGTAAAGCACAAATCTAGACTACTTACAATCTGGCCCCTGACACTTTTCTTATCTCCCCAACACTCCTCCAAACAAATGTATCCAAAAACCTACCGCTTTTCTTCCAAATGTCCTTTTCTCCTTCTATCCTTGCTTTTGTTTTGTTTCCCCCTTCTTGGAATGCCCTTCTCTTACTGCCTTCATCTCTGGCTGACTCCTAAAATGCCATCCCTTTTCTGAAGCCCTCCTTCACTTAACTCACACCTTGCCATCCACCTCCAGAAAGAATCACTTTCTCCTTGAGCCCTGAAGAACTTCATAAGCAGAGTACTCCACACTGCAGAGGGATCTAGTTCCTTTGCTAGATAGTGAAAGCAGTTATCAGGTTCTACTAATCTTTGTATCTCCAGGGCTAAGGAAAAGTCAAGTGCCTAGTAGGCACTTAAATATCACTGAACTGAAATCCTTTGAAGAAAGAGTTACTTACAGTATCTAAAGTGAGAAGCTGTAAGAAATACATACATAATTTTATATATATATATAAAATATATATATTTTAAATATATATATAAATAAAATTCAGCAACTAAAATTCTGAAATGCTTTCACTCATATTATTAAGGGGGAAAACCCAGAATTGATGCCTAATTTCAACCTCCCAACTATCAATATAATTCATAAATAAAAAAAAAGTTTGGTGACTTCTGTTACCAAAACATTCTGATGTGGTGAAATTTACAATAACTGTGAAACATGGCATCAGAAAAGTCACAATTCACTAAATTTCATCTAAATGTTCGCTGATTCTATCATATGACACTAATACAGAGAAGCCATTAACAAATACTGTATATTTGTGAGCGTAATCTCCAAATGTGAATAAACAAACAAGATGTGTCTAATCATATGCAACAGTATCATTAAATACTACCAGGAAAACAATTACATTCTACATTCCAAATCATAATGGCCTTTATCTTATTATAATCCCTGTTAAAATTTATAAATAAAACTATAAAACTGATCAGATTAAAATTTAATTTCCAATTACTCTTGAATTTACTAAAGATTATTCTGTCCTCTAAATGTAGAAAGAAAATGCTTTCCAGTTTAATTTAAAAAGGGGAGATTTAAAAAAAAGGAAATTTCCTCTAGTCAATTCTATATTTATGTGTATCATGACTGATATATTATGTGGATTTCAGAAATACAAAGAATATCACTTAGGATTCTAGAATGCTTGCACTAAAAGAAATCCTAAAGCTGATCAATTTCAGCACTCTCATTTTAAATCAGAAAAATTAAAAGCCTAAAATTCTAGGGAGCAGATATAATATAAATCTGTATTTGTGAACATTTATACTATAAATATATAAATTATGAACATTTACTCCCATATTATGGGCAGAGAGTGAATGACAATATTGCATTTCTGGCATTTATTATGATCGTATCATTTCTCTCTCTTAATCTTCAAATGTGATAAATAAACTACATGGATTTTCTCATGTTGATCCATTCTTGCAATCTCAAGATAAACCCAGTTTAACTGTGAGGCTTTGTTCTGTGTTTAGTTCCCTGGGTTGAGTTTGATTTGCTACATCTTGAAAATTCTCAGCTTTTATCTCTGAGTATTTCTTCTCCTCCATTATCTCCTTTTTTTGGAAGGGTTAGTTGTATGTTAGACTTGTTCATCTTATCCTTAATGTTTCTTAATCTTCCTATTTTATATCTCTGTCTTTGGGTTCAGCTTTCTAGTCCTCAGTCTGTAATAGCAAATTTTAACCTTTTACGCCATGGACCTCTTTGACAGTTTGACGAAGCCAATGGTCCCCTTCTCAGAACAATATTAATGGCTTAAGACAAAATATATAAGATTACAAAAGAAATCAATTATATTAAAATAATTACCAAAATAGTTTTAATTTTGAAGTGGAAATACAAAATATATGTGCTTCTTTATTAGCATATTAAAATATAAGCTCTAGCAATGGTTTAATAATATAATAATTTCAAACTAATGATGACTTTAAGTGCCATTTCAAGATACCTATAAACAATGAACAGTAATTATACTATAAGAAAAAAAATTGATTTCTATGGGTGTTATGAGTTGAATAACATCCTTCCTCAAAAAATAGGTACAAACCCCTGGTACCTAAGTGACCTTATTTGGAAATAGGGTTGCTGCATATGTAATTAGTTAAGAGGAAGTCGTATTAGAGTTGCGTGGGCTCCTAATCCAATATAACTGGTGTCCTTATAAGATGGCCATGTGAAGACACAAAGACACACCAAGAATGCCACATGAGAATAAAGGCAGAGAATCGTATTAGGCAGATGCAAGCCAAGGAATGCCAAAGTTGGCATCAACTACCACAAGCAAGGACAGCAAGGAAGGATTCCCCTACTGATTTCAGAGGGAGTATGGTCCTGCCAGCACCTGGATTTTGGACTTCTAACCTCCAGAACTGTGAGACAATACATTTCTGTTGTTTTAGGCCATCTAGTTTACGGTACTTTATTACAGCAGCCCTAGGAAATTAATACAATTGCTATCACAAGTACTTCTAATTCTGCTACAGTTTTTTGCTATTTTCTTCAACTATGAATATAAACTAGTTTCAGTTAGATTAGCAAAAACAGTCTAAATTCTCAGAACTCTATTTCTAAAGCAATTTTAATACCTTAGTCTAAGATCTATTACTGATAAACTATGTTTTTAACAAAAGTAATGAACTATGTTTAAATAAAAATACATCAATTCTTTTTTATGTTAATTTCAAAGCATTCTGAGTGCCACAAAATCAACATCTTCAGAGTTTGTAACGACTTTGGTTCTGAATTCTATGATATAAAATTGTCATAAACAGCAAACTAAATCTAAATATTAAAGAATGAAAACATTCATTATCTGCATTAATTTCTTAAACTAATTAAATATACAATTATCCATTAGTATTAGAACAACATGATTTGTATGAATAACCAAATGAAAAGACTTACTTTTTTGGCACTTCTTGGCCAATTAAAGCATGAGGGCTGGTATCTTGTTAGTATAATAAGTATTACTCTTAGAACTGTGTAAGGTGGTGTAAGCCCAATAGCTTTAAAAGGATGCTTAAAAAAGAACAGTACAAAGTTCTCCATCTGTGATGCATATATAATACGTATTATCCAAGACACATGGCTACTAAGCCCAAAATTTAAAAAATTTTTAAAGATCTTCAAACATACCAATTGTTTCCAAACCTTTTATTTTAATTCTTCATAACTCATGCTTTTACTTCATCATCCCACCAGATCATTCCTACCTTGTTTAAATATGTTAAAAACAACATAATAAAATAAATCAATTAAAAAAATGTATGTTGCAAGTTTAATGACTTGCATTATGCCTATCACTACATCACTTTAGAGTAATTTAGTATAGGAAGGGCCCATATATGCTTAGTTCAAATACCTTCATTTGCAAATGAGCAAACTGAGGCCCACAGTGGCTGTCACTTGCCCAGAATTACAGAATAAATTAGTGACAGCTAGGACGGAAAAGCCTCTCCCAATTCCAACTTCAATGCTCTTTACACTATACTGTACTGCACCAAAAAGTTCAGTAAAAGTTAAATGATCTGCAAATGCCTTTTGTACGATCACATTAATTTTATTTATAATACAGCATTTTAAAACAGTCTAGTTGCCCAAAAATAACCTAAAAAGTTTTTTGTTATTTTAAAAATCAATTTTATTTTACTACCCAGTGTATTTTAAAAACACGCACAAAATTGGCAAAATATTTTTACAAAGAGAACGAGACACATGTCAAGGTACAAGCACTCTCATACACTGAGTTTATATTTGCTAGAGGGCAACTGGACAGAAAGAATAAAATAATTTATCCCTGGTGGTGTAGTGGCTAAGGCTTCGGCGCTGTCAACACTGCGGCCTGGGTTCGATTCCCAGCCAGGGAGCTACCCACATAAAAAATAAAATAATAATAATAAAAAAAAAAAGGTGCCAAAATAACTTGAAGTTTGCATCTCTTTTAACTCCATCCCTAGACTATCTCAAGGAAAAAGTAATAGATGTGGATGAAGACGGACTCAGGATCAAATGCAGCATTGCTCAGAAAAAAAACTGATATTCCCAACATAATAGAATGATTAAAACTAATGTATGTTATATACTGACTATAATGTAGCCATTAAAAATTACATTATAGCAAATATGTAATGACATAGGTAAATATTCACAATATATTAAGCTATGATAGTATTTACTACACAATTCCATTCTGTGGAGAATACATGTATATGAGGACCGTCCAGAAAGTATCCAGCCATGTAATATGAATAAGAGAGGCATTCATGGCTGCATTTTTTCCCCTATAGCCCTCATGTACATAAATGATATAATACTTGCGTAAGCATTTATCACAGTGCTTGGCACATAGTAAGTGTTCAATAAATTAGTATGATTCATCACTATCATAGGAAAAGAAAGGTTTGATTATATGTATACTAAATGTTGAGATGTCACCTGAGTAGAACTGCAAAGAAATTATTATTATTTATTCATTTTCATGACCATTCTGTGTATTTTCGGAAATAAACTATTACTCTTGCGTGGAGGGGATTATTTTTTTAAACCAGCACTTTTAATTTGGTTCCAGTTCCTACTAAAAGGTGGAAAAGAAAATCAGACTTTTACCAATACTTCCTCAAGTTTGACACTGTATACAACAAAATTTTACACATAATAAATAGATCCATCAGTAATTCTTGCTTAAATACATACAATCAACCTCTGGGAGCTATCTATCTCTCTACACAGAACTCTCATTTCAAATAACAGAACACGTACTAGAGGATTTCAAAATGAGGCCTCTGAAAACCTTACTGGATTTTACCACAATGGTTATAAAAAGTTAAGATTTCTTAAGATATTGGTGATATCTTTTTGATAAAGGTTGAAATCAGGTGAAAAAACAGTCCAGTATTAAGAACAATGTCCACTGTAATTAAATTCCTATTGATTGTAGCTTTAAAAAAGAAAGGGAAAACTATATGTAAGGATTTTATAAATGAAATTAACATTACAGGGCAGTTTTAAACTGTGCTAACTAAGGGCTTCAAGAATGTCTACCATAATCTATTTCTTTCGTTTCTTCATAATATATGTGATTATAAATGAACTGCTATGTCAAAACATCATATATTAAAGATTATATATATAAATTATCAGAATAAAAGCTATGTTCCAAAGAAGTTTACTCTTTGTGGTTTAGCTAATCACAATTTTGGCTCTAATATAACTGATTACCAGATAAAACACATCACATTCTAATATAAAAAAATTCTGAGGTAAAACTCCAAGAGTTTGTCCCTATGAAGAGTTAACATCAAATAGCAAATTATTATGTTACAACATATTATTGTTGTTCTACAAAAATATAACAAAGCTCTTAAAGAATAACTTATTAATAAAAAAGTATAAACTTGTGAAAACAAAATCTTAAGTCTGAATGAGTAAGGTAATTTCCAAGTTTTCTCATACTAAGTATATTTAAAAGTAAAAAATAATAATGCAATCGTCACTGCAAAATTTGCTGTTTGGTATTTCAAACAACATTTTTGGGACTGAACCACTGGTAATATTTACTCATTTTTCATGTAACAGCAGTATCATCCACTGACATGACTACATCAAAACCTTACACTCTCAATTTGTCCAGAGGAAGTCTTACAAAAAAGAGCCCATATTTAGAAACAATGATTTTACACGTGCTAATTCACATCCCCTTATTTGCTTTTCTATTAGCTGCAACTAACTAGGAGGAACTCAATATTACTTTAAATATGGTAATTAGTCTTTTCCCACCTCTAAAATAGAACTTGACATTTTGACCCAACCTACTCTTAAAAAATACCAGTAAAAATCATCATCATTACGTCCAGAATTTTTAGCAGTTTTTCTCCTAACTAAGCGTAGACTGACATACAGTACTTCTTGATCTCTCTCAAAGTAGGTCTAATCTGCGGAAAGCAGTGAGACAGTGTACTGCACTGTGAATGGACAGCCAGGTATTTTATGAATGGAAGCGATCACGTGATCCCAGCACCTCCCCGAACTGATATTTCCCACATAACTATGTCAACATTCTGAGAACAGGGGTAGTTGTTTGTATGTGCGTATGTTTTTTAATTTAACCTGTAACTTCGAATTCTCCCTACTTCCCGAACTCAAAAATCTACATGAAGACAGATAATCGAGCTTCGATTTTTTTTTTTTTTTTTGCGAAATTCTTTCAAGATGTCCAAGGTGATGGATGTTTAATTATTTTTTTATGAATGAAGAGTGTGCTATGCAAATGAGGGCGATTCACAAAAAAGAGAGAGAGAACATGGCGGCCACTTCTGATTCCAGACTGCACTGACACTGCCGCAATCTACCTTCTCCCACACTCGCTCTTCGGAAGAGTGTGTTGGGGGTGGGGAGGGGAGGAAGGAGAAACCCTGTTTGGTATTTCTCAAGCTATTTTATGTTAAACAGGCCTAGGTTTTGGGCTTTAAAGTTCTCTCAAAAAGGTCTGACTGGAGGAATGCACTTTATTTAGAGGAATGCATCCTAGGACTAGCCCTCGCTCACTTAACTCTTTCCAACCCTCCTAAGATAAACAAAACTTGAACTTAATTACAAGAACGGATGCTAATATTCTGCATGCAATTAAATGCCCGTCTCAATAGAAAAATGGCACTGCACCATTATTCCTCTAGGCAGCTATTAACGTTAAAGCACAATATTTTTTTAAAAGGCAAAATTTTTCGTTTGCAAAACATAGGCCAAATAGAAACTTTAATAGGGATGGTCTAGAAGTTAATCAATAAAGTCACCAGTATGTTCAGCAATGTAAATATTGTTAAATCAACGTCGTAATTGGTGTAATTTAATATAGCTGAATAAAAATTAGCATTCAAAATTCTTCTATGCTCGTGATAAAGACATGTCCAATGTTCGCAAAGGTGTAATATAATAGTTCCATGTCTCCCACACTCCATGTGCCCTTATCCTATTAAATTCTAAAAATGTTTCCCTAGCCCCATTTTTTACAAGAATCTTACAGGTCATAAGTTTAAAAAAGAAGGGGAGGGGGATGGAGGTTTTATCTGTATTTAAGAGTCACTGACTCATCGAATTAAGATTCAAGAGCAGTGTGCTGCAGGAGGTGCTCCCACACATTAGCTTCCAAGTGAAAGAGCTATAAAGGAAGCAGGATGGATATTCAGGGTATGTTGACGGGTATGCTTAAGTGAGAAAGGACAGGCCAAGTATCTTCCAAGCAGAGGGGTAATATCTCCCTTGCCTTCATCCATCCACACATTACTCCCATCTCCTGAACGTAAAACTGCCATCCCACCACAGCACTCAATACCCTTCCCCAGAAGAAAACAACTAAAAGGGAGGGGGGGGCAGGAGAAGGGTGCTGCCATTAAATAAAATGGCTAAAGAAATCAAATGTTATCTGCAGCACAAGATGCACCGAACTCTGCAGGGTTGCAAGCTTTCCGGCACCCGAGTCTCGGAGGGGTCTGGGGGGGACAGCGGAGGAAGGATGGGGGGGGGGGGTAATCAAGATCAATGAGACGCTTACTCGTTGTCAGAAGTCGCCGTCTCCTCGCTCATCTTTCCCTCACCGTGATCCGATCTGGAGATGGAGGAGCAACAGCAGGCGGAGGAGCAGCAGCAGCACCGAGGGGCAGGAGGCAGAGGCGGCCGGGGGGGCGCGGGGGCAGCGGCTCAGGGGCCTCACCATGGTGGATGCCTCACCCGGAACGGTGCCCCCCCAGCCGGGAACCCCAGCCACCCCCGCAGGGGGGTGACGGCAACAACCTCCGCCGTGGCGACCCCAGCCTCTTCTCTCACCTCAGCGCCCAGCCAAGGGATCCGAGGAGGCCGAGGAGGGTGCGTGGAAAGGGAAAAAAGAAAGGGGGCTGCGAAGGCTGACTGGAGAGCTGCTCCTCCGGCCACTGGGGTGGAGCGCGGCGGGGTCCGGCCAGGAAGGAGCGGGCGGGCGGGCGGAGAACCCGGGAGCAGAGGCGGCGCTCCCTTCAGGGATGCGGTGAGGAGCAAGCAGAGGTCCCCTCGGTGGGGGCAGACAGGGGATTGCCGAGCCCGGGCTCTGGGCGGCGGCGGCACGGTCCTGCCGGAGACCACCCCACCATCTCCCGCCTGGCCGCCGGCTGCCCGTTCAGCCCCCGGCAGCGACTGGGGCGGTCCTCAGGAACGAGCAGAATCGGGCGCGGGGCCTCGCGGCGGCGGATTCCTCCAGACACACTCCAGCCGGGACGACTCCACAAGGGGGAGGAGGGGGCGGCGGGGAGTGTGTGAGGCAGGCGAACCGATCGCCCCCACTCTGGCGAGCGAAGAGCCTAGGGCCCGAGTAGCAGGGTCCCAAGAAGCGGCTTGAGAGCGAGGAGAGCGGCTGCAGGTCCTCCGCCAGCCAGTGCCCACCACAAGCTCGGCGGGCCAGCTCTTCACCTCCTCACGCCCGCCAGAGGGGAGCCGCGAGGGGGGCGGCGGAAGCGCTCACGCCGCCCGCTCCTTCCGCCGCCGCCGCCGCCCGAACCGGGGGCGCCCGCGGGAGAAGGAGGCGAAGTAGTCCCTGGCGACTTCTCCCGGCCACCGGCTTCCCCGGGGGCCAAGGGGAGCACAGGGTGGGGGGTTGCAGAGCGGTGTACCCAGGCTGTGAGAGGGTGAGGATAGATGGACCAGAAGCTGCGAGCTCCGGGCGAATCACTGCAACTCGAAGTAGTGTGCAGCATAGCAAGTTTCAAGAAAGTAGTTCCCTCCTCCCTTCATTTCCCAAATCGTTGTCGAGCCACTGAGCGGGGAGAGGGAGGAGGGAGGCGGAGGGATACGCTAGGCACCAAGCTCGGTGTGCGTGCGCGCGCTCCAAACTCTTGGCACGCTGCGAAAGGGGGCGGGGGTGTGAGCTGCACTGGGAGCTAGCTGCTTGGGAGGCTGCATTGTTGCAGCGCGGTCCTCCCCGTTACTCGCTCTGGAATATCCGGGTTGTTTGAACGAACGGGCTAGAATGACAGTGTCTTTAAAGAGAAAATTGGAGGCTACTCTGTTTTGCCGTGTGTATGTGTGTGTGTGTGTATGTGTGTGTGCGCGCGCGCGTGCGTGTGTTTTTCTTGCAAAGAATGGAACTGGCATGAGTTCATCTTTACTTGGTGGGGGTTAAAGAAGGGATTGTACAAAGAGAGCTCCGCCTGCTGTCCCTCTGGTTGCATTACTGCAGTCTCCTAGCTGGATGCACAGCGGGAGTGTGTGTGAGTGTGTGTTAGGGAGAGAGAGAGACAGAAAGACAGTGAGATTTAATGCCTTAGATTATTACTGCGCAAGGGGTATGCTGTGCCGGGCATTCATCTCCGAAAGATAGAGTGGTTGTTAATGGAGAACGACTTCCATTGAAGCCCAGGGTAGGCGTGTTACAGGAATCTGGCGCAGCCTGAAGCACAGGAAATAACTCCTGCTGCGAGTGAGGTTGCATAACTATAGCGCAGAAGATGCCTCTGTGGCATGAACTTCTCTGAACGGAGGCGGAACGAGTACTGAATAGGCAACTGTCACGTTTGCATTGTTAGAGGACAATGTATGCATTCATCTCAAAAGGTTTTTTTGCACAGAAACCTGCTGGAGTTGCGAGCTGGAATACAGGGTCAACTGGACCAGAGGACTCTGAGCTCCGCAAATTCTCCAGCCTATACATGATCCGGTCGGGAGGGACTGAATCCTAAATGCTCCCAAGTTTCTGACGCATCTCCTTAGATAATCAGTCTACGCAATGCTTTCCTCTTCATTCTCAGGTTTGTGCAACTAGGAATGAAGGTTGCTGCTCCTGCCACCTTGAGGGGTTGAACAATTTCTCGAGGAAGAAGAAAGTGGGAGAATTTCCCAAACATGCCAGCATTCCTCTTCTGTCATCTGTCTCCAGAAGTTTCAGGAGCCTGTTAACAATGTGTTGTGTATTGTAGGTGCTTAATAAATGTGTGACGAATGAATAAAGGAGCTAAACCAGTCAGCGTGCCCCCCAAAAAGTATCCCCTTGAACTCTGAGGTTTCTTGCTTCCTGCCTCTGCAGAAGCCTTGTCCTTACTCAAAACGGGGAAGGAGCAATGTTGGTGACAGGAAGCGGTGAGGGGATCTTGAATAATCAGATCTTACCTGTTACCTCTGAACCTGAGTTGGTTTTTTGTTCTTGTTTTGTTTTGTGTTTTTATCTTGTCCCTGTGAAGAACCTGTAACCAGGAGCATTGGTGCTGGCCTGCACTCCTTCCAGGACTGCTGCGAACTCCTTCAGCTGCTCGGATTTGAATCAAGTCTCATCAGTTATCATTTGTGTTAGACAAGTTACTTAAACTCTGGGCCTGTGTAAAATGTGGATGATAGCACCTAACTCATACAGCTGCTGTACTGATTAATGAGGTCATTACCTCATTACATTAAGCACTTAAAACAGAGTAATGGCTCTGTGAGTCCTAACTCTGACTATGATTTTGTTAAACGAAAATAATAAACTCCATGACAAAGCAGTGCCAGCTACTCTGAAGGTTTAATGTAAAGCATTCAGTAGCCTTGTTCACTCATTTAATAAACAGATTTTTTTCCCTGTATACCACTGTTGCTGGACACATAGCCTGGCCCTTAGAAAGCCAACGTGTTTTTTTTTTTTTCCAATAATTGATTATTTCTCACAATTCCAGAAGTGGCTGAGAAAACATATCTGGTTTTCTCTGGGATCACTCATAAGCAGCATTCAGTTGGAAGTTCTGCTGGACTAGCACGTCTAAGATGGCCTCACTCATAGGTCTGCAGTTGGTGCTGGCTGAGGGCTGGATGCCATGGTTCTTGGCCACATTCTTTTTTGTTTGTTTATTTTGTTTGTTTGTTTTTAATGTGGGTAGTTCCCTGGCTGGGAATTGAACCCAGGCCGCAGCGTTGACAGCGCTGAAGCCTTAGCCACTACACCACCGGGGAACTCCAGCCATCATTTTCTTTTGAAGAAGATTTGTATCTGTTTGAAGTTCAGGTGCATTGGGGAAATTATCAATAACAGGCTTTGAGAGAAGATAGGAAAACCATTTTAGCTGTCATGTGCAAGGCACTATGCTGGCCCTTTCACACGTACTGCTTATCTAAAACGGCAAGATATGATCAACAGCCTGAATTAATACTTTTAGATTGTTCCCAATCCCATGACCAAGACACAGTCACCAAACAGTTTTGGTTCTTTAAGGAGTCCTCACTAACAGCAATAGGTTTCGTGACTTTAAGAGAAATAAAGTACATAACAAAATCAGTTTACCACAGGCTAATTGATATAAACAAACGTTAAGTTCTTATAGCATGTCATAAATGTTAGAGCAAAATGATGTTATTCAAGGAACTACTATACACTGCAAGATCTGCTTTAATGCAGATCCCTAGAGGAATTCCCAGTGCAGAGATTGATCAGCAGAGCGGTAATGGGACAGGTCTGCGTTTTCAGAAGTACGCCAGGTTCCCTAGCCCTTCACAGTTTACCCCCACCCCCCCATCTTCCTGTCCTTGCAACGACTGTGTCACCACATCTCTGAACACATCCCTAATTGAAGCCTCTGTTGTAGCAGAACACAAAAGAGAGCGGCCCAATGTATATATCATAGACCGAGGCGGGTACTGGTCAAGGCCAGAGAGAGCTGGTTCAGCTAAGGAGCGTGGATGCAACAAGATTTGAAAAGCCGCGTGAGGAGATAAATATGGACCACAGTTTCACCTTAAGTTCCAGCTCCATTCAGTTGGCTGAGCTCTAGTCGGGAAGGACTCCATGGCCACATCAGGGTCAGGAGTACAAGGAATTCTTGTATTTGCTCTGTTGTATTTTTCTCAAGAGGGTCTGTGGGAAGACGGCTGGTCACAGCGGCTGGTGCTCACAGGTGGCTCTCAGTACTGTTGTCCTCAGTTTAGCAATAAGCTGCAGCTAACACTTAAAACTGTTACAGATGATTTGTTACCTTCAGCATCCATGAGTCAGCAACACAATTGCCAGGTAATTGCCACTATAGGACATCACAAAGTTGAAAAGGTACAAGCTGGTTCTGAGTTCCAGGCAGGTGTCAGACCAGAGTTCACGAGGACGGCAGAGCGGCCTGCCCTCTCGGAGGCCCTGAAGACGGCACGGAGCACCCCAATTCAGGGCTTCCTCTCCTTTCCACACCACTCGGTCCATAGTGATCATCCTTCTTATGAACTCGGAATTTGTCTTCTCACGTTCTTTTATTTTTTTCTTTACGGTTTTATGCCTGTGTTAATAATTCTCAATCCCCCCTTTTTTGTTTTTGCTCATCAACTTTTCATGATTTTGTGTTTGTTTTCACAGTTTTATTTTAAGTGGCTTAAAGGCAGTGGCAATATTTTCTATTTTTTGGTGTTCTATTTAGCATTGGTTTTGAGTAATGGAAGCTTGTCAAGTGAAATATGGTGCCAAAGCCTTGCGCATGCACAAAAATGAAGCCGTACTGACTGCCGCTGGGACGCGAATCCGTAGTCCCTCCGGCGTCCTAGTGTGACCCGAGTACCTCCACGATTCAGCGTTTCGCACACACCCTGCCTCTCGCTATTGAGCTCTGAGCAGATATGTGTGTGTAGACTTGCAAAGTCATGCCAACATCTGAGGTTTTAACAGTATATAAAATACATGTACACATTTTCATTTCTAAAACTATTTTTAACGTTACCCCTTAGCAGATGTTATTAAGATTTTGTATTTTGAAACTGTAGTTAATATGTGTCTACATCAAAGGGGACGCTATTTTCATGCTGTACTTTGTTTAATGAATTTTTTTTTTCTTTTAGTGTAACCAGTCTCTTGGCTAATGAGGTTTGCCTCTCAGTGGAATTACTAAATGGTAACCATGTTTCTAAATAGTTTCCTTGCCTCTGGCATGAGTCTGTTTCTTCATCACTAGGGTTTCCATGTTCTTCCAAACCATTACAAAGTATAAAAGAGAAGTATGCTATTTAATTTTTCTCCCAAAGGACTTCAATTGTTGGTTGGTAGTATCCGGTGAGTGTGAAATCAGTTTACTTTTAATGCTATAACTGCCTTTTACAGGAAGTTTCCACAAGATTACAACGAGTACAAGGGAAGTGAGCAGTCTGCGATTTCCTTTATTTTCACTATAATCTTAGCAGGGAGGATGCTTACTAGGCCCCACACTACTAAATCAAGCATTCCTTACCATTATTCTTCCTACTGGCTTTGGCCTGCTCTTTCTTTAAAGGTTATATCCCATTACGACAATACAAAATACTAAAATATCCATCACATAAGATCTCCAAGGCCATAGGCATGCAACCCAGATTCAGTATACAAAAAATTTTCTAAGTGGTTCCTGGGATTTGTTTTAAATACGGTGTTTAACTTCCCTCTTAGTTAATAATAATAATAATAATAATAATAATAATAATAATAGTATAGGACTATACAACTTATGATGCCCCTCAGGAATTTACCTTCCTAACACCCTTCCCTGTTAGATATTATTATCAACTCCAATCTACAGAGAGAATAGGAACTGAAGATCAGAGAGGTTAGGCGACGTGCCAGAGATCACATATTAATAAGGATGCAGCTAGAGCTCAAACTCAAATTTTCTCCTTCAGAAGCCTGTGTGTGTGTGTTTGTGTATGTATTGTTAATATTGTATATAACTTGTCAAAGATGGGATCCATGGTGGGATATTCTTAGCATTTCAAGTCATTAATATCATGGATAATGACTTGGCAGGAGAGCCATACTGTAGATAAAGAGAAGATTAAAATTCCTTGGCTATCATCAGCTGCCTTCTGTGGGGCTCTGGTACATAAATTCCTTTATACCACCAGAGTGTGATCTGGAAACCTCTGGTGTTTTTGTAAATTGGTAGCTAATTCTAGAGCCTGGATAGGAAGACTACTTCCATCAGGAGGCCCAAAACATCTGGTTGTCTTTTGGTGATACTAGCAGGTTTGATGACCATGGTAGCCACTAGCAGCATCTGTGGCTATTTAAATTTAAATTAATTACATTAAATAAGATTAAAATTTGACTCCTCAGTTCTAGCCACATTTCAAGTGCCCAATAACCATAAATGGGTAGTGGCTACATACTGGATAGTTCATACAGAGAATGTTTTTATTATCACAGAAAATTCTGTTGGGCACTTTAATGTGCAGATGTGTTGCTGCAAATAACACAGGTAGGTATCTTGTTATTAATATAGACATCTAACAATGATCATGCTCTCAAACATGTAATGATTGGTTTGAACTGGGGCACTATATTCCCTCTTTTGACCTCAGATTATGTCTTCATTGCCATCAGCTAAGGGTAAAGGGGAGGGAAATTTCATAATTGAAGTCTTCGATAAAACTACAGAATATATTGCGAAGCACTGATTTATTAATTTTATAAAAATACTTTAAATGCTCATATTCAGTACTGAAAGCAGACGCTTGGGCTCCACCCAGCCTACTCAATTATAGTCTGCATTTTAACAGGATCCTTAGGTGATTCATCTTTACTTTAAAGTTTAAAAAACCCTGCTGTAAATAATCCCTTTCTCTCTCACAGTGGCCCTTCCTAATCTGTGTATATTTTTCTTCAGGCTTGTCCAGCCTCCAGGTGTATAAAAGTAAGATAATTCCACCATCATCCCCAGCCCGTTTCCTCCCCCCCACCCTCACCTCAAGAGGATTGTTGTTCCTGTTTCCTTTTGGCCTCTTTTTTCTGGTCCATCATCTAGACCACTGAGAGCAGTACCTTGGCTCCACTGGTCTCTGGATTAAGCCTAGAGGCACTTTTACCACCTTGTAGTCCTAGGACTCCCAGCCAGGGGACTATATCCCAAGGGCTGTCTCTTTCCTCCATGCCCTTTCCCATTTTTCTCTTTTTTACCAAATCCCCCTACTTTCCTTAAAAAAAAAAAAGTCTTCTTTTTTTCAACTCTCTCTTTCTGACTTACTGACGAGTCCCTTCCTCTTCCCACTCTGCAGCATCACACTTTAATAGGACTTTATCACACTTTATTAAGCATGTGGAAAGTCTGATAGTTTTACTCACAACCCACTCAGGGAGTCTTAAAATTTTGCATTGTATTGTAACTTATACTCACTCTATTATAATTTAAAAGCAAACAAAACTTAAGACCCTTTATTTACATACAGTATTGACCCTTCTAGACAATATTGGCAATGTGTGTGTGTGTGTGTGTGTGTGTGTGTGTGTGTGTGTAAATATATAGTTGAACAGTGATAATTCACAGAATACAAATGTTTAGGCCATAGAGGTAGGGAGAACACTGTAAAGGAAATGTCATTAGAGAAAGAAGGTAGCAGTTATTTTTATTATCTGTGTTATATAATATGTTATCTAAATGTTTCATTTTGGTTTTCCATATCTTCCTAGAAGTGTTGTAAGATTCTGCAGACCAGCAAAATGGCTGTTGCAATGGCCTATGAGGTCTGACAATTAAGTTCGCAAACTCACCACCATACACTTACATTGGCAGCACTGTACAAACAACTCAGGGAGGTTTCCTAACCGTGGTGTATCTGTGTCTCATGGCTGTTCGTGTTGACATGTGGCGGTGTCTTGCTGCGTGGTGTTCATTATTGTTGTTGCGTGTTTTTGTGTGCTGTTGCCAGAATGTCAGAGCTTGAATTAGAGCAACAAACAAACATTGGATTTCTTGTTAAAATTGGCAAGAGTGGGAGTGAAATCAGGGACATGTCAGTCCAAGTTTATGGGAATAATGTCATGAAGAAAATATCAGTGTACAAATGGATTCATCAACTCATGGCTCTTGCATCACGACAATGCACCAGCTCACACAGCACTGTCTGTGAGGGAGTCTTTAGCCAGTACACAAATAACTGTATTGGAGCACCCTCCCTACTCACCCGATCTGACCCCCAGAGACTTTTTTCTTTCCCTGAAGATAAAGGAAATATTGAAAGGAAGACATTTTGATGACATTCAGGACATCAAGGGTCATATTGTCAATATCTCTGATGGCCATTCCAGAAAGAGTTCCAGAATTGCTTTGAAGGGTGGACTAGGCACTATCATCAATGCATAGCTTCTCATGGGGAGTACTTTGAAGGTGACCTTGGTGATATTCAGCAATGAGGTAGATATAGCACTTTTTCTAGGATGAGTTCATGAACTTAATTGTCAGACTTCATACATGAGAACAGTTTGAGCACTGGTCAGAAGCTAAGAGAGAAGAAGATGGATAGTAATACATGTAAGTGCCATGATCCTTGAGCCTACTTTAGCTGCCGGAAGGCCTGCTTTCTGGAGACTTGCAATCTAGTTGGGAAGATGTAGAAAACCAAAAGGAAACATTTAGCAAAAAAAGATGTTATATGAATAAATGCCATGACAAGTAATAAAAATAACTGCTGTTGTTTTCTCTAATGATGCTAATCTTACTAGCATTCTCAAATATGTCCATTTTGGAATCCTATGACAATAGCTTTAATACCTTTGTATTAAAATCTAAAATATGTAACACATTGAAAAGTTTTGTGTTTAAAAATTATTCAGTGTTGAAAACTTCAGTTTGAGTGACATCCGGCCAATCCTTACCTCACCAGAAGGAGATGTTTACATTCTCCATAAGATTTAAAATCCTAAGAAGACACTTTGCTTCATCTAGAGAATGCCACCCTCTGCTCTAAAACCTTTAGCAAAAAGCCCTGAAACACTTCGCACCCGTTGTCTTCTGGGTCTTAGACAATCTATGTTTATTTTAAGTTTTCTTTCTTTGTTGGATCATCACAATCATCCTTCTGGGTGCCCTGCCAAGCTATGCCAAGTACTTTGGACAGTCTCTCTTTACTTGCCCTATTGTCCTTGCTTATTTTAAGTGCATCTCTTGCTATTTTCCATAAAGTTTTTAAACATTGGTTTTGGGAAAAAATTGGTTTCTACAATCCTACAGCATTTGGTCCAGTCTACATCTTAGGAAGGTAGTTATTCTTGATATGTTCCATGATATTATGTAGTCTTAACTATGTATTTGTCTAATGTCTATAATTATCCATTGTTTCCAAGTTCTTATAAAACCCAAATATTCATATGCATCAAATTATTTTCATGTAATAACTTGTAAAGTAAGATGTCTGATAGGTGCTAATCAAACATGATATAGCATTGGCAATTAATTACTCCAAAAGGACAACTTTTAATTTCTATTTTCAATTTATGTCTCTGGAGCTCCTTTCCATTCAAACGTGTAACTGATATTAGAGATTTTGCCAAGCTTTCATTCAAATTCATAAATTCTATTTATGTATGAGCCCAGTTTCTTTTTGCTTTTCATACACGAGGGCTGTCCAGAAAATATTCAGTCATGTAATATGGAAAATAGAGGCATTTATGGCTGGATACTTTTCTGGAGAGCTCTCTCATATTTACAGGTCAAATTTTCTTGAAAATCATGTGAAATGTAAATTATTGAATGTTAACAATAATTATTTCTTGGTTTTTAAATTCTTTTTTTTATCACCTTTCCTTCTGATATTGATCTTTCATAAAACTAAAAGTACTCAGTAAAGGATAGAAAGAACCTTCAGGAAACTATCATTGGAATTCATTAAAGTGGGTCAGGGAGGGGAGAAAGGGGAGGGGGTGGGAGAGGAGGGGGGAAGCTAAATATAAGGTGATGGAAAGAGGGGTCACATTAGGTGGTGAACTTATTACACAACAAGGTGACAATACACTGTAGAATTGTATGCCTGAAACCTATGTAATCCTTGCTAACAGGTGTCACCCCAATAAGTCTAACAATAAAAATGAATTTAAAAAAAAGAATTCATTGAAGAGTGGTGTTTTTGTCCAATTCTTAAAGGATCCATCTTTAGTAAGTGCATAGAAGATATCTATATTGAAAATGTTAATTAATTAATAATATTATAGTCCAGACTCAGTAATACAGATGAAATTCAAGCAGTCCTTGACTCACAGAACTTAAGTCTAGTGATGATGTCCATCGGGAAATCACCATCCCCGTGGTAAGCACTATGAGATGCTGATATGACGAATACAGTGCTATGGGGGTAATTGAGACTTCTTCACATAAAATAGAGGATTAGCAGTAGCTGAGTTACCATAAAACATGATTGTGAAACATAAGCAAGAACAATGAAATGAAAAACCATCCTTGAAAATGGCTTCGTGCGTGTATTCAAGGAAAGTGTGAATAGGCAAAAAGAAAATGCTGATGGTTGTATAACTTCAGCCTCCAGAGGGACAATGGGAGCTAAGAGATATGATAAATGTTTGGTTCTTTTTTATATACTTTATATAACAGGGCCGACATGCCGAAGATGAAGCCCCATGAGGATGAGGCTTTCACGGCTACTCCCCAACCTTCAGCCTGTTTAAGTCCGTTGCCTGCCCCCCGCCCTCCTTTTCCCTGGGAGAAGTCCACCTGCTGCCACACAGCGTGGCCTGCCGGTGTTCATGTAGCTGGCTGCTTTGCCTTCCGTTAGGTTTCTGGCAGTTATTCATTGCACAGGCCCTTTTTGTATGCGTCAGCCATCTTCTCATTAGTACCTAAATACTCTGAAAAAATAATCTTTTACATAATGCACCTCGTTTTGATTCCCAACTCAAGAACCCTCTGTGGTTGCTTTTTTTGTTGTTGTATTAAAAGCCCAAGGCCACCTGTCCTGCTTCTCATTTCTCTCATTCCAATGTAGTTTTCACTGGGCCTTCTATTTCTCTTGTCTCTTCAAACACACGTAAAATATCTATACTAGACATACTTTTGTTGTGTTTATTTGACTTCAGAAAGTGTTTCTAAGTTCCTAGTGTATGTTCTGAATATCTAATTAACAAAGCAGAGCCCTTACTTTCTAAGATTTCTTTTATCTTCCCCAAATGTTTAGTATTATACCTTCAACAAATAAAAGTTGCCTGTTGCCTCTCTAGAATTTGAAGAAGCTTATGTGAACCTGGGTCATCATGTGCAATTTAAAACAATAATTTCAAAAGGCACAAAATAATTTATATCAAGATAGACTGACCAGACTAACCATTTTAAAAAGGACAGAAAACAGCAGCACTGCCCCATTTCAAATGGTACGTCTGGTCAGCCTGGTCCCACTGGGCTAAATTCAAGGTGTCAGTAGTCTGATCAGACGTACTGTTTGATACAGGATAGTGCTGTTGTTTTCTGTCTGTTTAAAATAGGACTTCTGGCCAGCCTATATATAAAGATAAATGAATCTCAGAATTAAATCATTTAGCTCAAATCAGCTATACTGGAGTTGAAAATTTACATGGACTCTTCATATATACTCGTATCACCTCAGTAATCCTCAAATGCAGAGGCAAAACTATTAAGCTGCCTTTTTGCTTCATCTTTAAGTTAAATGTTCCTTGTAAAAACTTAAAACTCTGTAGCGAAGTAGCACAGAATAAAAATGAGGACTCCAATTCTATTTGCCTCAAAGGTGACCACTGTTAACACTTTAGAATACATAATTTCAGATTCTTTTTTATGTATTTGCACATACAATAAACACAAGTTTTAAGTATTTATTTCCTTTTTAACATGCCATGTACATTTTCAATATTAGTGTTCATTCTTTTAACTATTGTTATATACAAGGGGTGTCTGAAAAAAATCCAGCCATGAATGCCTCTATTTTTTATATTACATGGCTGGATATTTCTGGACAGCTCTTGTAGTAATGGAGGCATACTATCATTTATTTACATCTTTCTATAAATAGACATCAACAATTGATTGTTTCTAGATTTTATTTTTTCTATTAGAAACATACTCCGATTAACATCTTTGCACACTTTTGGGCTTATAAAGGTGAAGGTTTTTCCCAGAAAAATTTATACAAGTGTAATTGCAAGGCCAGAGAGAGTGAATGTTTTAAATAGTGAAAGATAATGTCCAATTGTCTTATAAAAACAGTCACAATTTTTAATCAATTATTTTCTCATGAGTGTACCTTTTTCTCTATACCCATACTCAAAGCAGATATTAACAATCTCTTAATTTTTGCCTGTGCAATACCCCTTCAATGTGGTATCTTATTGTCGTTTTATTTTGCATTTCCCTAATCACTTGGTTTAATTTCATTTATGTTTTTTTGTCAATGAATTCCCTATTCCATCTGTTTCTCATTAATTTCCCTTTGCTTCAATTTTCTTAGCTGTACCTTTTGCTAAACATTGCTGTGAAGTAACTGCTATGAAAATACTCATTTATTAAGGACTGTTGTCAGCGAGTCACTGTCTTTTCTAAGGAAAATAATAGATAAAAAAATAAAGTATTATATAGAAAGACTTTTCAAAATTACCTTTTTTGTACTTGATATTCTATGTTTATATATGTAATTTTTAAATCTGCCTTTTCTCCAGTCACACAGAAACATTGCACACATTGTATTCAGGCTAGCAATAGCAATACCTAGGGAGAAATTCAATGGAACTACTTACGTTCAACTACTATAAAATGTGCATTTGTCCATTCCCTCAGCATGGTGTCCCCAGAACAAAGGTGTTAAATAAAACCAGCAATATTTCTAAAAGTGTTATGAGGGGGATACCTGACTTTCTCCTCTCCAGACCAGTCATGTACAATAATCAACTTAATAAATACAAAGGGCACATGTTGCTGGACTCTTTATTGAAAGCGTTCTTCTCTGGTGGAGGACATGAAGATATTCATAATAGGTAATGTTTATTGATTTATTGGGTGCTTACTGCATGCAGATACTGGTCCATGTGCTTTACATATGTTACTGCTAATCTCACCACAAGATAGGTATCATTAGTATCTCCATTTTAGTGGTCAGGAAATGAAAGCACATAAGCTTAAATAACTTGCTTTTGTCGTTTTCACAGCAAGAATCAGTAGCAGAACCCTGATTTAAACTTAGGGGCTCCAGAGCCCCACTCACAGTCACAATGCTTAACTTCCATGACCAGTTTTGACTAAAATAGTAACAGAGGGAAAAGGAAGTATAAGAAGAAGGTTATGGGTGGGGGTGGGGAAAGAAGTGGAATTGGGATAAGAGAAGAAAAAAGAAAAAAACAGAGATGAAGAAAAATAAAAGGAGATAGGAAAAAAAGAAATGGGGAAAATTACCTTTTGACCATCTCGTGCCACCCACTCAGTGCATGGCCAACTAAATGGAGCCTGCTCACACCGGCACCAAAGACCCACACAGCGATGTGGGTTCAGCAGTCCTTGTGCTCCCTGGGCCCTTGACCCAACCACCGCATCGCATCCACATCAGGGCGCACTTCCAACCTGGGGACATTATCCCGGCATCTTCCGTTGCTCTACTTCCAAGATTCACAAAAACTCTAGAGATGTGGACTCTTACAAAGAAAGATGGGATTGCCTCTGCTCTCATCATCTTGTTTTTGCTTTTAGGCATAAGATAAGCTGGAAGGCAAATGTTCACAAAGTGCCATATTTTTCTGTGTATAAGATACCCTCATGTATACGAATAAGATGACCCTATTTGTAATCCAACGTTAAGAAGCCCTCTCAACTGGTTACCCCATGTATAACATGACCCTCAAATTTTTTCTAACAATTTTAGACAAAAGTATCATCTTTTTAAAAAAATTTATTTTAATTCATTGGGGTGACATTGATTACTGAAAATTATAGGTCCCAGGTGTACCATTTATGTTACATCTTTTATGTGTTATATTATGTGTTCACCACCCAGAGTCAGTTCTCTTTCCATCACCATATATGTGTGTCCCTGTCCCTTCTCCCCCACCCGCCTCCCCACTTACCCTCAGGTAACTACTAAATTGTTGACTGTGTCCATAAGATTTGTTTCTTTGTTACTTTTGATTTTATGTTAACAATCAAACTAAATTTCTCCATCCCTTCCCCTTATTTTACCCACTCTCCCATCCCTCCTCCCATCAAAGAAGTCCCTCTAACATTCTTTGTAGGACTGGTTTTGGTGGTGATGTATTTCTTTAACTTTTCTTCATCTGAGAAACTCTGTCCTTCAATTCTGAATGCTAGGCTTGCTGGATACATTATTCTTGGTTGTAGATCCTTGGTTTTCATCACATTGAATATTTTCTGTCAATCTCTTGTGGCCTATGAAGTTTCTGGTGAGAAATTAGCTGAGAATTGAATGGGTGTCCCTTTATAAGTTACTACTTGCATTTCTCTTGCTGTTTTTAGAATTTCCTCTTGTTCTTCAACTTTTGCCATTTTAATTATGATGTGTCTTGGTGTGTTCTTGTTTGGGATCATCTTGTTTGGGATTCTCTGTGCATCCTGGACTAGTATGTTTATTTCCTTTGCCAGGTTAGAAAAATTTTCAGTCATTATTTCTTCAAATAATTTCTTGATCACTGGCTTTTCCTCCATCCCTTCTGGTATACCTATGATTCTGATATTCTTCCATTTAAATTTTCCCCAGACGAATCTCAAACCATCCTCATTTTTCTGGATTCTCATATCTATCTGTTCTAAATGGGTGCATTTTGCTGGCTTTTACTGCAAATCACTACTTTGCACTTCTGTTGTGTCTAGTTTGGTGACTTTTATACCATTCTTCATTTCAGTTAATGTAGTCATTATCTGTCTCTGGTCCTTTATAATGGTTTGTAAGTCTTCTTTGATGCTTGCTATCTCTCTGAAATTATTATTCAGTTCCTTGTACATTTTTATAATTGTTGCTTTGATCTCTGTTTCTGATGGGTCATCTGTCCCCATCTCTTTAATTCTCTGGTTTCTTATATTTGCAGCCTTTCTGGATCCTCACTGCTGGAATTTCTTTGGTGTTCGCTGCTGATACTGAGAGGGGGGCTCTGTGGGGGAGTGGCATTTGTGGCTTTGTTTTCTTTCTGTGGTTCCAGGGGTTGTGCAGAGAGTTTGGGCGTGACTGAGCCTTTCTCTTCTCAGTTTGCCCCACACATGGACTCTGCCCTGATCCTTGGAGTCAGCTGTTCTGTATGCTGGTCTCTCAGATTATCCTGGTTGTGGGCTGAGAAACGCTCATGGAGTCCTCTCCTTCTTCCCGCTGGAGTGTTCGCACTGCGGCTCCTCACCGCCAAGCCACTTTCCCTCCTCTGGGAACTGGAGGGAAGTACAGCTGCTGTGGTTTGTGGACGCCTCTGCAACACCTGGGGCCAAAGTGAGGTGGGTGTAGAATCTCACACCCCACCTGTGGGCCCTTTTCCTCTCTCCCACTGATCAAATGAGGCCTGGAGCACTCTCCTGCCACCTTCTTCCTCCTCTCTCCCCTAGCAGTAGAGTTCCAAGTGGGGACCCGCACAGCCACGTCCCTGCTCTTCTTTTTATTTCTCCTTTGTTTAACGCTCTGCTCACCTATAGGTACCTTAGTGCGATGGGTGGGTTTCTTAATTGTGATTGTGCGAATTGTAGAGGGTCCTTGGTTGAGGTATAGGTGTTTTCTTAGTAGTAATCTCCAGAGGAGTTTTTCAGAGGTCCCTCTCACACTGCCATTTTGTTGTGTCCCTGCCGATATACTCCAAAAATATCATCTGATACATGGAAAAATATGGTATGTTCTTTTAAAAAATTCTAGAAGAAACAGTAAAATTGGATTTCAAGTTCTTTCTAATTCATTAGACTCACTTTGTCTTCAGCACAATAGAAAAGATCATGAACAATCATTACCTGGTAGTGGCACACAACTAGGTCAATTTTGCTCCTTCTGCTCCCAGTCATTTGGTGATATCTGGAGACAAATTTGGTTGTCACAGCTGAGACAATGAGGTGGGGAATAGCATTGGCTTCTAGTAGACAGAGGCCAGGGATGCTACTAAGGACAGCCCCTCACAACAAAGAACCATCTGTCTCAAAATGTCAACAGCGTCAAGGTTGAGAACCTCATTCTGTAAGACAATGCTACCTACGCTCAGGTTAAAGCTTCTCCCATGGCATGGCAATTTGTTCCCTAACAAAAATACAAGGACAACTGGACCTTTTCATTCCAGTAAATTCTACTATTTCCTTCCAACTCCTTCCTGCCTGGCATTAGGCCAGGACATTCATAAAATAAATTTTTTAAAAAAGTGGTGCAAAACAAAGGTAATAAAAGATCTAAGCCAAAATATTTGGGTATAATTTTTTGCCAGGGCGTTTTTTTTTTCCTTTTTACTTCTGGTCATGGAATATTGTGCAGAAGGATTCTGTGAATGATATTATTTGAGTGTTTCTTTATAAGGCCAGGAATTGGAATGAAAGTAAGCAGGTGTTGTTGGGATAATAATAGAAGAAAAGAAAGGAAAATCTTTATTTTGCTAAAACTGCCTGAGCAATAATTATTACCCAAAAGATAGACTAGGGTATTTATATGAATGTTTCTTATTTTAAGAAAACTTACATTATAAATTTGAATATTATCCTTTTTGTGTGTTTATTAAAGATAACATGTGATATATTGAGATTCTAAGAAAATTAAAGTGCTTAATAATGTATTTGAGATTTATATACTATTTAAACTTTTATGTACTAGATACTCTGCTCATTCCTATGTACATTATCTCATGCAAGCTTGATAGATCCATTTAATGATATGGAAATTGAGGCTCAAAAAGGTGAAGTATTTGCCCAAGCTTACATAAGCAAATAAGAAGCAGACCAGAACTTGAATTCGTGCTTTTTCACTCTGACCAACTCTAGCATTATTTACATAATGTGATTCTGCATATCTTATTATTTCTGTTAACCAATACCATTCAAAGAATAGATATATCTTTATTGGTAATTTAAAAACTATAGCCCTAAATAAAATCAATGAACAAATTATGTACATATATTATTACATTAAGATATAATTATTATAAAAAACTCCAAAATAAAAATTTAAAAATAAAGGAGATAAAGAACAAGTAAATATAAAAGTTCTAATGCTTTATTCTTATACTGCAATGGATCATCATGCTATGTACTTCCTAGGGTTCTGCCAGCTCCTCTGGAGGTCACTGCAGTAATGGGGTCTGTTCTTTGTGGTATATCTCAAACTAGGAGACCTGGCCTATTTGTGCTTCTTCAGTGGCTCCATTAGAAATGACTATTGTCAGCTCAGTATTAGATGCCAATCCCAGCTCAGATCCACATTTAAACCAAATGACACAATAACAGCAGGAGAATATGACTTTTATCTGTGAGAATAATGCATGAAGAATATGGCAGAAAGGAGACTTCTGCCTCTCACCAGCATCAAGGTAAAAATATAGGGTGGCAAGGCAAAGCCACAGTATCACAAGATTGAAAGCTACATGGTATTTCATTACAAAGTCTTTATCTTAGAGTCACAAGGAAATATGCTTATAATTCCTCTCCAGTACTTCTCCCATAGTAGTCCCTCAACAAAAATACATGCTGGGGTCACTCTGTAAAACTATTATACCACAGGGTAAGGAAATCTTGGGGAAACGAGTTACATGCAAGAAGGCAAATTCTAAACATAGCATTTAGTTCCTTTACTTAATTTGACTTAAGATATCGGTAGAGCTTCTATAACTTTCTCCTGCTTCACTTCTTCCCAGTACCTTGGCTTCCTTTCTTTGTGTAGATGAAACTCTGTCTCAGGTCTGGGAATAAAGTGAGGTGAACAAAATATCAAATAATGGCAGAGGACTCTGTCTTTTAGCTTTCCTGAGATGGTGGAAATAATATCTATTGTGTCTGATCTCTCCTTGGCTTCACATTTAGACAATACTTTATTTAACTTCCTGATAGCCTGAGTGAAAATATCCCTTAGATCCCCACTTTAGGAAGCCTCCCATCAGCAGAACCTCTTCTGTTTTCAAGTCTGCTCCAGTTAAATTGCTGTCTGTCAAGGTACAGCATTTTGCCATGTATAATGCACAACTTTTTGCCCAAATTTGTGAGGGAAAAATAAGGATGTGCATTATACATGGGTAGTACTAATTCTGTATCTCTATAAATGTTTTAAATTCTTTTATTTATGCTTAAGATTTGAAAGTGTAACTCTAGAATAATCAATAACGATATCCATATGCAAAATACTACCCTGGAATATGCTAATTGGGGGTCTTTTTATATAAAAAAATTTTATACATAAATTGTACCTTGTACCTGTTCTTGTGTTTTGTAATTATTTGTTACATAAAATTTCTTGTACCATATATGTTAAAGAATAAGTGCTAAAATTCCTTTATAATACAAAAAATACACCCAAGTTCCTAAATATAAACAAATAAAATTTTAAATTAAAAAATTAAAGTGAAAGATTTTTTCCTCTGAGCATTTGGACCAAAATGGGTGTGTACATTATACATGGTAGAGCATTAAATCCAGCAAAATGTGGTATAATGTTCCTATCTGGCTGCCCTGCAGCCTTCGTAATTCTTAAAGTCTTCAACCTTTAGACATGAAAGAGATATTAGAATATATTGGATATAACTATTTGCTTCTCAATTAATAAATAATTTAATAGCCAAGTTACTGATTTAAATTCTTTTTAATGTGGAATTTAATGTGAGGATTCTAAGGCATCTAATTATATAAAGGACAGGAATGCATTGGACCTCATGTTCAACCAAGATCATAGATTTAAAAGTTGTTTCTGTCTTTCTGATTAACTTCCATACCTGCTTTTTTCTTCTGTCTATTGGTTACTTCTACTATTCACATGAAATTGGGGAAGGTGGCCACCAACCAGTTGCAGGTTGTATATTATCAGTTTCAGCCACGGGAAAGAGGCTCATGTTAACTTTTTGGTTCCAGTTCTGAAATTTCTTGGGAAAAACTCATATTGGCCCAGCTTGGAAGTGTCTATGCCTAGACCAATCAACAGTGTCCATGGGCGGGATTAAATTTAACAAATTAGTGGTTGGTAGTGTGGTCCCATTGTAATCATACAGGTGATGGAATTGAAAGGGGCCTCTGCAAAGTGGAAGCTTGGCAGAAAAAAGTATCTGTACTTGTCCCAGAAATAATTTTGTCCAAGCCTTTCATGTAATAGATAATGAAAATGAGGCTCAGAAAAGTGGGTTGACCAAGGCTAGTGAGAAAACCAGAATTGGATCACAGGTCTCCTGAGTGCCTGACTCATATTCTTAATTCAAAAGACATTTACTAAGCATTTACTGTGTGCCAGACATGGTTTCAGGTGCTCAGGTTGGTTACAAAAGTAAACTATAGTTACAGAAGTACTTATCCTCAGTATACTGCTTCTTAGAACAAACAGATTTGTCTTCTAGATCTCCCATCTTCTAAATGCCTTTTTTCCCCACTGCCCCTAATCTCCTTACAGAAAATTCCAGAACCCATTCTATCTGCCTCTTCATTGCTTTCACACATGCCAATTGATTCTGACATTAGCTTTTCTAAAATCTGTATAGAGAGTAATTGATTGTTCTGATAAACACCTAGTGACAAGACAACACATTTAATATACACAGGCTTTTGAAAGGATATGGATGTTATCACCATATAGGAGGCATGCTATAAGAGGACAGGAATAAATAAAACATTTATTTAGTAGTTTTGATACCCCATTTACTACTAGGACTCAAGGGAGAAACATTTATATGTAAGGATTGCAATTTGGCAATTTTGGGGGGATGCCAAGAAGAAAAGAAAATAAAGGAATGGACACTAAATTGAGTCTTGGTTTATCATCAGACTTCACACTTTCCATTTGCAGCTGTGTGAACTTCAGAAGCTCACTTAACTGCTCTATGCTTAGTTTTGTAACTAATAAAATAAGAGTGGGGACTAGACAATTTATATTGAAACTATTTATAATTCTTATTCTTACTATGTCCTTAAAAGGATTGGAGGAGCCAATGAAATATAAAATCCATTCGTTTCAAAATTCTACACTTTTCCTGATAGCAGGTGCTTTGAGTCTGCTTATGCAAAGGTGATTAGCCTTGCATCTCACTATTTGTACACAGACCCTAAGTGATCTAATTATGTTCATTAAATCAACTAGATTTCTTTGAAAACATGACTGCTTTGTCTCCCAGTGCTAGCATTATAATGGATTGCTGCTGTGATTTTTAAAATATCTATTTAGGTAGCCTCAAAAAACCTCACACTGTTCTTACATGGAAAAATGTCACCCTTCCAAATGGTTTCTTCCTCCCCATATTAGAAGGCTAAGATGGAGTATGAAGATATAACTCATATTATTCAGAAGCTTCCCCATGTGTCATTCCATGAAAATCTAAGAAAAGAGGCATGGGAAGGAAAGACATGTCAATTGTGCTCACTGGACATCTTCAGCATGCCTGCCCGATTCAATTGTTTTAGGCCTGTTTTAATTTCTTAATGACCTGGGCGCACAGGTCAGGGCATGTATATATTTTTTGTCTGATATCACAACATTTTCACATTGAATTCTATAAAAAATGATCTTGGATCCAGCATTTCCACACTGCCCTATGTCCCCTTGAGTACCGGAGACGACTCCGCCTTGATGGGCGTGAAGGGACAGCATGTGAAATGTGCCAGTTCCCAGAAACAGCATGCAGTCTCTGGCTGGGTTCTGGATAGGCATTCCTGGAAGCCAGCACTCAGGAGTGCTACTTTTAGCAACAATGGCAATGAAGATATGATGCACCAGTCAGGACATTGTGCTGTATCTTTTATAAGTCTCTTGAATGAAGCACTGTTAGTGGGTGTTTACCGAGCTAATAGCTGACTGCTAGTCTTCATATAACAGCTGTCAGTGTTTTCCCTCTCAAAAGTGGATATAGAGCAAATTTCCTGGAGAGGCATCTTGGCAATGGGCATCAAAAACCTTAAAAATACATAAAACATACCTTAGTAATTTTACCTCAAGAATTTGTCCTAAGGAAATAAATATGTAGTAGAGTGGCTGACACATAGGAAACATGTAATAAATGTTAGCTGTTATTATAAAGGTGGGCATTACAGCATGTTGTATAGTGGTGAAAACTTGGATTAAACTTAAATGCCCAAGAAAAGGAGATTGATTAAATAAATGGTATCATGTCTATATAATATACCACTAGGCAAACATTAGGAAGTATTTCAGGGGTTTCTAAATTTTGGTTTGTATCAGAATTGCCCGAGAAACCTGTTAAAAATGAAATCACCCAGATCCCATCCAAAATTTTCTGAGAATAACTGGAAAGTTAGGCTTCATATGAACTCAGTACACATTATAGCAGGAATATTAATTTTGTTTAAAGGATTATTATTCATGTCAAAGACTTGGTGACTGCTCTTAACTAGCCTATCTCACAAACAATCCACCTTTTTCAAAAGGACCCATTTAAATTCTTCAAGTCATTGAAAACAGGCCTGACTTGAAGCTATCTCATTCAATGAACTTTTCTTTAAATGAATATCACTATAAAATGTCTTTTCCCCAGTCCTCCAAATTATGTAATTCTCTTTCTATGCAGATAGATAGATAAATATGTCTCTTTAACAAAATAATAAGTTCCCTTAAAGAGGAAGAAGTCATTTGAGATAATATTTCACATTTGGGGCTGGATTTCAATTTGCCTCTGTGTGTATTTTCATAACATCTGTAGTGGAATGAAAATAGTTTGGAAGCCTGTGGCTAAGTGAAGTGAAAGCATTGAACTATGAACTCTGAAGGTTGTTCCAGCCTCAAGATAAATAACTGTTTATCTGTAGTTTCTATTTTGCTCAAAGAAATAGATAAACTAAGAAAATGGTCAACACAGTTAAATTAAATTAAATAAATTGACATTAGACTGAGATGGCTTTAGTGCGTTAGTAGCCTACACAAGCAAATCAAAACCTAAACCTTACATACTTCAAGGTGAAGAAATTGAAACCTAAGGACAACCAATCACAAATAGCCAACTAGGCTTTTCCAAATAAGGCAAATGTTTAAGCTAGAGTTGATCAAATGATATCCTTGCTTTGCTTCTGCCTCTTCTGTACTAAAGAAAAGTTTTTCCACTTGCTCATATTGAAGCACTCCTAACCACTTCTGGTTTGTCTCTGCCTGATTCATTTTTTGTTCAAATAAAATAAAAATTCAACATGCCTCAGTTTATCTTTTAACAACAGGATTTGTTTTCTTCCAGATGAACCATTACTTCAAAGATCAATATAGTAAATTGTATGGACACTGGGAATTCCAAGGTATTTCTATCTCCTGGGTATTCCGTGCTGCTTATCATTATTGTCCCAAATGATGGAGGTGACGCATCAGCAGCAGAGTGACTCAGTGAGCACTGACTGATATGTCATATTTTAGGAAGAGGGTTAAAGTCCTAATTTCTTATGCCTTCCCACCACCAACTTCCCTAATAGCAGCATTTTACAGTTAGGTAATGCTTATCTGTGCCAGCCACTGCTCTAATCACTTCCCCTAGGTATGCAGTTACATATTAGTTTCCACCCTATACGGTAGCACCATTGTTCATCCCATTCTACAGATGAGGAAATCGGACCAGGAAGATTAAGGACTTGCCCAAGATTACCCAGTTAGAAATGGATAATCCAGGAGAGTCTTTGCATGTAACCTCTAAACCCCAATTTTAGGTATACTATGCTAAGGCTGTTTCTCTTCAACTACTGGAGAAACTATGGGGTGGAGGGGAGAATGCAAATAACTGAATGGTAATTCAGTGACTCAAAGGAAGTGCCTCAAGACCAAAACAGGAAGAGTTCTAAAGGTTGCAAGTGAATTCCAAGAGAAGTCTGGTCAGAAATCCTGCTCATCTCTGCCTCTGGCTTCCTAAGGGCTCTTGGAATAGGTTATTCCATTTTTTCTGAACCTTGGTTTCCTATTTTGTAAGAAGCTGATAAGAAGAGCACTTTCATCATGTCCTCTGAATGAAATAAGATAATACATGCACAAAAGGCACAGAGAATCTTAGCTGTCACCCCTCCCCACCTCCAATTAAAGGCAAAGAAAAAAACTTGAGATCTTTGAATTTACTAAATTGAAAAGACAGATTTCTGAGCACGCTTCACCAAGGACTGGAAAACAAAACAAAACAAAACAACGAAACAAAAGCAAAAACCTAAAATGCAGGTATTTGTAAACATTCATTTTCATGATCTCAAATGTTCTTTCATTGCTCTCTTCTTTTTTAAAAAAAAGTTATTTACATTCTCTCTCCTCTTTCTTTTTTCCTCCCCCCTGTTCACGTTCCCCTTCATTTCTTAATAGAATACTTTTTGGAATCCTCCAGCTTTGACTTCACTAAAAGAGGATGTTCCTACTGAGGCCAGAAGTCTACGGAAAGCAGAGTGCCCTAGGGGACACCCAGCTGCAAAACAAAAACACAAAAACGCTGGCTGAGCTGAGAGATGAATATTCTAGAGGAAGCGTGGGGATGACTAAAAATTGCAGATTCTTTCCGGCCTGGGATTGACTTTCCCAAGTTCTACTTTGTTTATATAAATTTGATTTACTTTACTAGAAAGTGGCCCTTTGCCTAGGCTTATCTTATATTTCCTTTGTGTTCCCTTAGAAACTTGAAAGTTGTTTCAGGCACATTGTGTCTCATTTGTCATTCATTGCTGGTTGGAGTAAGAAAATGCACCACCTTCTCCTTTGGTTCTACCTGTGTGTGAACAGGAAAGAACTGGGCTTTGGGGTCTAAGACCCAAGGCTTGAACTTGGGCTCCACGTTTATTAGATAGGTAACCTGGGGCAATTACTTAACCTTTTTGATTTTCTTCTTCTGTAAAGTGGGCTTAAGAATAGTTAACAGCTACATAGGTTTTTTGGATTGAGACTAAAAGTGTTGGCTCCCAAGCAGTGATACCTGTACCCGCAGGAGTATATGCTGGGCTGCTCAGAGGTACGTGAAAAATAATCAGTAATGGCAAAAAAGAAAAACAAAACCAAAAAACAAGTAAAGTAAAAAACGCAAACTTAATAATAAATGTTAAGTCTGAATCACCGTTAATGGAGACACTTCAAAATTAGATCACGTTAGCGAATGATGATTGGTGAGGGCGTGGCTATGAGCCTTCCCCCAAACCCTCTTCTACCAAACATCACCTACAGTTTCAGAACAATCCATTTGTGAGTTTCTAGAACTTCCCCAAACATATAACTACATCTGGAGCCAGACTGTTTGGATTAGTTTAGTTACTGACTGAGTAAAATTAAGTGTGTTGTCTTTAATCATGATTTTTTTTCAAGTAGTTTTTTAATTTAATGTTTAAATATTTGATCATCATTATCAATATTTAACTTAAGAATATTGTAAAATCAAATTTGTAGTTTGTACTTTTAGTGTAGTAATTTTTCTTTCCTAATTTATTACCTCATTTCCACTATTTTACATTAAATAGACACTGAACAAAAGTGTCAGTATTTAAAAATAGCTGTTTTAAAAACTAGAGGTATGATTTAAAGAAATGGGTTTAAAAGGGGCACACAAGTGGACAAAGGTTGGAAACCACTGGCATAAAGCACTACTGTAGGAGGCGAGCCTAAGAAGTATGCATTATATGGTAGCTACAATGATTATTTTCTAATCTATTTTTCTCTCTCACACAAATACTCAGTTTAATAAGGGTTTGTCATGTGAACTATATGAATGAAACAAAGATATACAATCAGTCAGGGCAAAAGATAAATTACAGTGAAAGGCTTACTTCTTTCCAAGGGTGTGAAGAGTTTTAATGTTCTAGGTAATGTTTTAGATGGAAACCAGAAAGGGAAACACAGAAACATGAAAATAAATACAGAGTGATATCCTGCACTGTTGTCAGAGTGGTTAGGAGGTCTTATTTACATAAACAATTTTTGATTGCCTTAACTACATTAGTAGAATACCATATTATTTGATAAGATTTTTTTTTAAACAGGGCTTTGTTTTCATCAAACTGAAAAACTCATTTAAACCTGAACATTTCAGTTTTAAAGATTGAAAAAGTACTTAGATTCCCACCCCCGGTCCCTGAATTAGCAGATTTTTGGGTAAATAAGGCTACTTAGCAGGTACCTTTCTGTCTTTAAGTGACTTGTTATTGTCACTCCACTTCAGTTAAGGAAATGTCTTACATGCATATACCATGCACTAGGCACCCGGAATTCGAGAAGGAGCAAGCCACAACTATAACCCTGGAAAATAAAAATAAGACTATAGATCTGTTGAGTGCCTAGAAATGGTGATTTGAGGAATGTGATGGTCTCAGGTCTGCTTCTCACGAGCCTGGAGTGTGATCAATGTGACATTCCTACTGTGTCCTGGTTGTAGAACTCTGTGTCCATGTGTATTTTCCAGGTTGTTGGTTTACTAGGTTAGGCAGATACTTCTTTTCCATCTTGTGAATGACAGTCAGGATTTATGCCCCGGAGTCAGAAGCCATTTGCTGGGGCCCTGAAAACCACCTTTCTCTGTCATACAAGCAGTTGTTGTAATCAAATTGGCTCCGTGCCTAGAGCAGGCTGTGTGACTCAGTGACAGTTGCAATCAGAGCATGGAATTGGAGACAAAGAAGTCATAGATCAGGAAATCACAGTGATGCTGGTCAATTAGGATTGGATGGTTTTATGAGTGGAGTTTTTTTTTTTAAGAAATTAAAAAATATATCATTCATCAACGGCACATTTAATCCTGTTGTTTTGCATGAGACGGAAACAACTCTTGTCCTAGTAATACTCTGTTGGAGAGTAAAAATGATTCTGTGTTATAACCACCATTCAGCGTTTCTAGTGATTTTAGTCCATGCTTGGTAAGCTATGCACATTATATAATACCTCCTCTCACTTAAATTACATTTAGTTTTTGAAGTCACTTTGATTTTAACATCAACCCAGGCTAGATCCAATGCACTCTAGTGAAGATGTAATTAATTTCCAAGAAACTCAGAAGTCTTCAAATGTTTTGAGGTCCACATAGGCTGACCAGACATATCATTTGAAATGGGACAGTACCATTGTTTTCTGTCCCATTTAAAATGGTATGTCTGATCATCTTAAGTCCACAATGTGTATATTTTGTTAAAAATGATCAAGCACTTAACTTACATATTTATCAATCCAGTTCTTAAGTGATAAATGTGTATGGCAAATGACAATTAACATATAGATTTGTAACTGTTGGTCAACTTTTAGGAGAAGGAATCTGAAAAGTTAGGGAAGGACCAATAAGGGTGTGAAGTTGTGATAGTTAAAATACAATTTATTTCTACTCTTTTACAATGTCAGTTACAAGGTCAGACAAGGTAGAAATACTCGGGTAACACCAGAGGTACCATCCTTAATTGTGGTTGGGTAGAACTGCTGTAACCTGGGGATAAAAACAGAGAAAAACAGAGAAAAAAGCACTGGATTCTGAAATAATATCCTTACGCAAATTTAACCTGTTGGGTGCAGGGGAGCAACTATTTCACACTGTACTTGACGTGCTCTTGGTGTGAAATGCTCTTACAGCGTCTTAAAATGGAATGTGAGGGTTCTGTGAAAGGCAGATTGGAAAGGCCCTTGAAAAAGTCCTAGAGAATTGTGATGCAATTTGAGACAGACAGATCATAGATTTATTTTTACTTCTTTTTTCCTCCCAAAGGAATTTTGTTCTGTAATTGTCCGTTGTTTGAGATGAAAAGGTGTCCCAGTTGTTTCTATAGTGCTGCCAACATTAGTGTACAGTGGCAAGTTTGTGAACTTAATTGTCAGTTTTCTAGAATGACTCTGATGGCCATTCTAGAAAAAGAGTTCCAAAATTGCTCTGAAGGGTGGACTAGGTGCTGGCATCAGTGCATAGCTTCTTCCCAAGGGGAGTACTTTGAAGGTGACTGTAGTGATATTCAGCAATGAGGCATGTAGCACTTCTTCTAGGATGAGTTCGTGAAATTAATTATCTGAATGTGTGTATGTGTGTGTGTGTGTAATTGAATATACGTGCATATATGTGCCTGTGTGCACAAACATATAAGAGGAAAAAAGACACTTATTCCAATCTAGGGATTGTAAATAAAAATAAAAGCACATAGAGAATACTTTATTAGAAAAATCACAAAGATCATTAATAAACATTTATTGGGCACCTACTATTGGTGGCTATTGTGGCAAGGGCCATTGTTCAATTCAGAACTTGAATTAATTCTGCTTCTAGAGGGAGCACAATACATAAACAATAACAATAATAACCACCACCACATACTGAGTGCTTATTACTTGCCAAGGAATGTGCTAAGTGCGTGTACTTGCATTACTGTATTGTTGCAACATTATACCATTTAACCACGGCAGTGTGTTTCTTGAGAAGGATCTCAGAAGTAGTGTGAGAATTCTGGAGTCAGATGAGACCCAAATTTAAATCTTATGTCTGTCTCTTATGTGGCCCTAGACAAGTTACTTAACCTTCGAGACTCAAAGGTTAATAGTATAGTTACTAATATCTATAATATCTAGAGTACCATAATATCTATAAGTATCCATAGATATTAATATCTATAATACTAGTATTCTGATAGCATAGATAATAATACGCACTTTGCCAAATTTTCGTAAGAATAGAGATATTGCATATGCCTGCCACATAGTTGCTTCTCAAATGATAGCTGTTGTGATTTGATTGTTACCTCTGAATCTAAACAGAGTTATACAGGAAAAAGGCTATGTCAAATTCATTGTGCACCTAACCTTTTTCTTTTCTCATCATTAGGGCTACTTGTGACTACTTGATAACTTGTCCCTGGAGTCAAGTACAACCATTGCTAAGAGGAAAGAAGACCAGGAAGTGCATATTCCTTCTGCATTTTGCACAACTTAGAAAATGAAGCCCATTTATTTAATTTACACCAGAGCTTTTGGCACCACATAAAGTCTTCCTCTGGAAGAAACAGACAACAAGCTAATGTCCCAGGGAGGGAGAAACAATTAGCTAATTCATGAACTAAGGTTGTAATTACTGTATACTCTTTTAACCAAAGATAGTAATTTTTTAGCTTAAGTAACACCAAACCAAGATTAACAATGTTACTAGAGAAAGTGCTGCTTAAAGATTAAGTTAAGTCATAAATTATAAAACTGAAATTCAGAGATGTTCGGAATGCTCACAAATATTAGGATTTGCATAGGGGATTTTGCAGTATAGTTAGAAAATCAAGCCTAAAACAAGTTCTCCTGAACAATACAAGTATAAACAGGATCTTAATGAGTATTCTAGTTATTAAGGAGATGAAATGATGCCAGAGCTTAAAGGGATTTTAGAGCTTATTGATTTTTTTTTTTTAAAGGCTTGGAAACTGAAAACCAGAAAGAAAATGCTATGGTCAATTCCATATGATACAGTAAAACGTTTCCCACCTTGATTTTCTCCTGGATGCGGTGTTGGAGCTTCGTGAGAGGCACAGTTTTTAAGGGTTCTTAAAGCCAGGGACTTCGCTAAATTTAGATTTGGTTCCTGCTTATGTAATTTTCCTTGTGTTTTCAATTATTTATATGAATACATTATTTATATACGTCTGGAACTTGTGCTTTTAGTCAGTAAACAGGAATTATTTATAGGATATGAAGCGCTTCCTGTCCCTACCTTTCAGAGCATGTTCTTTTGCATTGTTAATTTGTTGCTGGATTTCAGCCTTGCACCGCCCCCTTTCCCAGCAGCTTGTGGTGGCACTTAGCTAGCCTGGGAGAGCGGTGTTAAGAACCACCTTTATCTCCACGCTCAGATTCCAAAATCCAGGTTAATTGTCCTGTTAGCCATCTCCCAGGCATGGCTGCCGGTGGGGACTCGGGGCCATGACCCAGCAGAGTGACACCACGCTGAGAGAGGAAGCAGGCTTCCAGTCCTGAGTAGAAGTTGCCTCTACTTCAAGTTTCTTCTTTGCCTTTGCTTTTTTTTTTTTTTAATTCGAGTTCTTGAATACTCTTTTTCTACCCTCTCTCATCACTATTTTCCTTCTGCTGCTTTGCATTGACCTGAGGGAGCTATGTCATCTGGCTCTGGATGCTACTCTCAGAAATGATGCCTGATTTTTGCCTCTCTACCCGGGTTACTATGAGTGTTCCACATGGCTGACGCTCCTCGTCCTTGGTTCTCACCTTGTGTTAGATTTTGAGGTTCTTGCCCTGGAATTCACAGGATGGAATGACAGTTGCTGGGAGAGCCAGAACAGCAGGCACCCCCAGCTGCTGCTAGTCTGTAAGGAGGCCGCCGCTGGGCTGGGGCTGGGTGAGGTAGCAGCACAGCCTTTGCTTCTGCCCCTCTCCTTCGCTGCCTCCTTGGCATTCCCCAGTGCAAACGGACTGGGGTCCTTGATTGTTTCGCCCTGAGCCTGGAGGGTAGCGCTCTCTCCTCAGCTGGAGGAGGTAGTTCTCTGATTAGGTTTTAGGTTAATACAGTGAGCTACATAAACTTTCCCCTTGTGGAAAGGAAGGACAAAGATTTGCAATCTGAAGTGGGCGGTTATTTTTGTTAATGTCACTCAAAGGCATGAGCAATCCTTGGTTGTGGCTTAGGCCTGGAAGCGTGGTCTCTCCTGGATTCCTTCAGTCCCTCTGTTGGAGCCGCCAGTGAGCAGCCCACTCTCAGACTGTTTAATCTGAAGGCAAGAAACCATCTTGCCACAGTCATGAGTGATTATGAGGGTACAGACCAAATACGCCACTGACTTGACATGAAAGGACTACTGTACTATAAACAAGGTAATTCTCAGGAAAAGGGGCCATTCAAGGAAATTTCTCTTTCCTTTTCTCAGCATTTCTACAACTTACTGTCTACTGCATGGCATGGTATGTAGGAGTAAATTATAATACCAGGTGTCAGAATGTACTGAATGAAGGATTAATAGGTGGATGAACGAACGTCTCAGCTAAAAACATGGAACTCTCTAGACCCGAGCTTGTTCACACTGGGAAACCTTGTCATACTTTATACACACGTCAGGAGCCCTGACAGCATCTTTAAAGCCTTAAGGAATGCACCTGGGGATGTACCTAGTTCTGTGAGACTGACTGGCCACGGCACCGACTGTCAGGAGTCTCTCTCTCTCAGGGCTATTTGTTCTCTAGCACACTTAGATGGATACAAGCCAGAAGGTTCTGGTGCACTATGGGGCCAACTAGGTGGCCAGGGAACTCCACCCAACCCTAGCTGATTAGGCCAAGTAGGCGGTAGTTAACTGTGTTAAAGGTGAAAGAGAGAATTCTGAGAAAGATACAATAAATGCAGCAGGCAAAAGTTTTCATTAACTCATCTGGTTATAAACTATGTATCAGCTTCATATTTAAACATCTTAAATTTTAAGAGTAATCTCTGTTTATTGTAAAAGATGCAAAAAATGTGGATGAATGAAACCAGCCTCCCACCTGTGTGATGCCCTATTCCCACACTTGGAGTAAGCGTAGCTAACAGCTCCTTGTTCATCTTTTCAGGAATATTGAATGCATGAACCGCTGGGACATACACTGGGTTGTACTAAAAGGGGGTGAACTCGGAAGAGCAGCTCTATTCTTTCTCTAATCCATCGGTTCCCAAGCACTGGTACTGTACACCCGGGGTACATGCTGGGCCATTCGGGGGTGCACAAAAATCATCAGGAATGGCAAACACAAAAATGTAAATTAAAAAAATGCAAAACGTTAGTTATGGAACAATAAATGTTAAGTCTGAATCCCTGTTAATGGAGACACTTCAGAATTAGATCACATTAGAGAATGATGATCGGTGGGGGCGTGGCTATGAGGCCCCCCAAACCGCTCTTCCACCAATCATTATGCACAGTTTCAGAACAGTGCATTTGGGATGTTTCCCCAAATTTATAAATCTATTCATAGCCAGACTGTTTGATCAGTTTAGTTACTGACTGAGTAAAAGTAAGTGTGTTGTCTTTAATCGTGATTCTTTTCAAGTAGTTTTGTTATTTAATGTTAAAACATAATTTCAATTATTATTATCAGTGATTTTTAAGCGTGTCAGTTACGGATCAGTGGGTGAAAACAGGTAAGGTTAAAAAACCAAAATTTGACATGGATTATAACCTGCCACCAAGTACTTCTCAACACACGTCTGCAGCTACGAGGACACCCACACTGGGAGACAGTAAAGAGGTGCGTGCCTCAGATGCTACACAGAGGAAAGGCAAATACACTGACAAGTACATTAAATGTGGGTTTTCATTTGTAGGGGATGATGACTGTCCTCAGCTTTTGTGTGTTGTGTGTGGGGAATATTATCTAGTGGTTGCATGAAACCCTCTCTGCTCATGCAACATTTAGAAACTAAATATCCTATGTATAAAAACATGGAAATACATTATTTTTGATGCTTAGAAAAGCATCCAACTGTTACTTCATACATGCTGTCAGAAAAGAAAGACAATGAGAATGTGGTTGAGGCTTTATACCATACTGCTATTGCATAGCTAAATGTGGTAAAAACCACACGATAGCTGAAGATTTAATTTCTCCTGGTATGAAGGATACTGTTTTTTTGTATGTTTAGAGAAGAACGTGTCTGCAAAATCAATACTATCTCTTTTTCAAACAGTACAATGTCTCAATGAATTCAGTAAATGTCTCACGCTGTTGAAGCTGTAGTAGTAGATAGAATTAGAAAAAGTAAATTATTTTCTATCCTGGTTGATGAAAGTGCAGATGTTGCTGGTTTATATATTTTGCTTGTTATTGCAAGGTACTTGGTAGAAAATAAAATTGAGGAAAACCTGTTGCTTTGTTACCCATTGACAGAGTGAACCATGGGCAAAGAGATTTTTAATGCAATCAGTGGTTATTTCATTGAAAAGGACAAATTAGTTGGTCAAATTGGTGAGGTGTATGCACTGATGGAGGCAAGCCCATGTCAGGCTGTTTCATAGGCCTACGCGGCTGAATGAAAGAAGTAGCTCCCCATGTACCATGGAGTCACTGCTGCATTCATAGACAAAGTCTTGCACCCAAGCCTCTTCCTAGTGAACTGAAAGATGTTCTCGATGAGGCTATAAAGTTGTAAATTTTATTAAGTTACAACCATGAAACTCCACATTGTTTAAAGTGCTGAGTGAAGAAATGAACAGCATTCCCAGCACATTACTTCTGCATATGAAGGTAAGGTGGCTGTCTCATTGCTAAGTACTTACACAGATACTTGAACTTAGACATGAAGTGCAGGCATTTTTTGAAGACCACCGTTTCCCTCTTGCTTCAAAGTTTCAGGACAGTGATTGGCTTCAACATCTTGCATATTTATCAGATATTTTTCTAGAAATAAACAAACTCAACTTGGGACTTCAAAACAACTCCATCACTATATTCAAAGTGACTAAATTGAGTCAAGATTTTAAAAATTGGTCTTTTGGAAAGCATGTATTGAAAAAAGTCAGCCTGAAGTTTTTGAAACTCTTCATAACTTCTTACCTCAGAATGATTTGTACCTATCCCAAAATGTGAAAGAGAATATTGTAATTCACTTGGTAGGTCTTCAAGTGTCCTTTTATAAAGTACTTCTCTCAATGTGGAAAAGAACACTACTGGATTGCAGATCCCTTCAATGGAGAATTCTTCAATGAAGGTAAACTATCATTCAATGAAAAATAGCAATTAATTGAACTTTCAACCAATTTTTCTTTAAATTCTGATTTTAAAAGAAAGCACCTTGATACCTTCTGGGTAGATGTCAGTGAGGAATACAAACAGCTCAGTGAGAAGGCACTCAAATACCTCTTGCCATTTACTAATACTGAACTAGTGGAGAGAGCTTTGTCTTCTTACACCTTCATAAAATGTAAGTACCACAACAAGCTTAATGCAAGTCCAGATTTAAGACAGTCGTGTACCTTTTGAGCCTGATTTCAAGAAACTAGGTGCATCAAAGCAAGCTCAATGATCTCACTAACAATGTTTCAGTTGGCTAGTGATCCGCATAACAATTATTACACTTTTCAGATAACACAAGTAAATATTATTATTAATAATAAATTAAAAGTTTGTTAAATACTCGATCATCATGATCAATATTTAACTGTGCTACAAATATTATAAAATTAAACCTGTGGTTTGTACTTTTAGTGTAGTAATTTTTCTTTCCTAAGTTATTGCCTCATTTTCACTGTTTTACATTAAGACAGGCACTGAACAAAAGTGTCAGTATTTTAAAACAGCTGTTTTAAAAACAAGGAGTATGATTTAATGGAAGTGGGTTTAAAACAGATACACGAGTGGAAAACAGTTGGGAACCCCCACTCTAACTCTTCTATCTCACTGTATAAAGCTCCCTGCACAGCCCTTGGACAGAATCTTGGGCAGATCCCATACCTTTTCCCAACACATCTAGTTGTTAAAACAATCGTTTGTTTATAAATCTATTGAAAAGGTCAACCTGACTAAAATAGAAAGGTCCTTCTTACATCTAGTTTAAAATGTCTCCCCTTCCCACAAGCTTAGGCCTGATCCTGGTTCAGAAAGCTGCAGCAGGGAGGAGCAGTGTGGGAGGAGGCTTTTCACTCTCTTCCACCTGCTTTTCCACTCCTCTGGCCCAGCACTGAGCCCTGCTGCCCCTTCGTCTCCTAGGCCTGTGTTGCAGAGGCCGGAAGGTCAGAGGACAAGGCCTTGATCAGTGGGTGCTATGCTATCAGATATCTGTGCCCTCTGGGTAGGTGGGTTGGTTTTGTCTTACGTGGGATGGTTCTGGAGGTTTTTCAGAGATTGTCTTTGCCAAATGAGGAACTCCGCTCTCTGTTCTCTGTGGTGGGAGATGTTCTATCAGCCCAGTTTCTCATGACTCTCCCTCAAGTGCAGTCTTATGATTCCTTTCCTCTCAAAATATTTCTGCTGTGGTTATCTTGCCCCAGCAGGCAGAGCTCTGGGATAAGATCCTTTCAAGATGGCTCTAGCCTGGCTATCTTCCAATGTGATCGCTTATCTCGTGGGAAAATTTGGCAACATCTGGCCTTTACCCTTTTCCAGGCAAGAGACAGGCACCTTATTCTGTGCCCTCAAGGAAACACAGATTAAGTTCACCCAAGAGCTCCCCCCCCCCACCTTCTGTTGCAAAAGCAGCATGGAGGGAGCCTTCTGAATTTTTGCAGATCAGCAAGCAATGAGATCGGAGTGAGATATTTGCTCTCTCTCTGGAGGACCAGCCATTTTTTCTTTCCTACTCTCTTCACGCTCCATTCAGTTTCCTTTTTGAGGAAGAGAACCTATGGCACCACAGTGCTATGGGGCCAACGACACTTAACTCTTCTCTTCTTCCTCACTCTGACCTTCCTCTGACATCCTCTTCAACGGAAGTTGAAGGCAGGTGATAAGAGTCACAGTTTAGGGTAAGCCCTGAATGGAGATTTAGAATATGGGGGGACATGTCACTATTTAGAATATGGAGGGAGCATGTCACTAATTATTATTAATGTTGAAACCTCAGCTCAGATTCTGATACGAGACAAAGCCGATTTAAACAACAGGCACACACACACACACACACTACACATTTCTAAATATAGATCCTTTCTTAACCTCAAATGGGAATATACTATGTTTACTGTTCTAGAACTTGTTTTCTTCAGAACATCTCTTAGACAACTTGTATGGATCAGCCAGAGTATTATACTACATGACCGTTTCCAGATTTCTGTTATGACAAAAAATCCTAAAGTGAGGCGTCTGTGTACACTTTTAGGAGACGATCTGCCAAATAAATTCCTAGAAGGCGCATCACTAAATGCACAAGTAAAATTTTAATATAGGTTGCCAGCTTGCCAATTTTTAAATCAGTTTTTATTCTAACCATTAGAATGTGGAATGCCCATTTCTTCACACCTCCATGAATCAGGGGATTTAATACGCACTTAAATATTTACCATTCTGACTAAGCCCCATCTCTTTTTATTCCATCTCCTGGAACTAGTTTCCTTCATGTCACACAAGGTAGAACCTGTAGCTGAAAAGCACCAGGGTGCAAACTGCACAGGGGTACAAAAATACGGAAGGTTTCACGAATGTGCGTGTCATCCTTGCACGGGGGCCGTGCTAATCTTCTCTGTATTGCTCCAATTTCAGTATATGTGCTGCTGAAGTGAGCACAAATATTTACCAATCTGAAAGGGAAGAAATTGGTTGTAACTACTTTATTTTAGTTTCTATTTATTCAATTATGAACATGGAGGAACATCTTTCTATACATTTACTGATATTTTGAATTTTTTTTTCTGAATTGCCTTTCATTTTCTTAGCTCATTTTTGTATTCATGATTTTCATATTGATTTTTAAAGAGCACCTTGTCTGTTAAGGACATTTGCCATTTTGTGATACATGAAATGAAACATTGCCTCTAGTTCTTCTCTAATACATTGACTTTGTATGTATCTTTTTTTTTTCTGTGAAGTTTTATAATTTTGTGTAGTAAATCCATCAGTTTTTCCTTGGTGGCATTCAGATTTTATGACATTTTGAGAAAGGCTCCAAGGTTCTAAAAATATTCACCCATTTTCTTCTAGTGTTTCTATGCCATCTTTTTTACATTTCAATTTTTGATCCTTGTGGAATCCATTTTAGGGTGAAGTGTGAGCCTTTTTGCATCTAATATTCAAGGTAAACTTTTAAATTTTTAAACTTCTCTATCTTCTCTTTCTCTTCCTCACATCACTGAATCAAAGTCTAAGTTACACTCAGAGGCCCTCTTTAATTAAACACAGAGATCCTCATATAGTTAAACTCAAAGGCCAATAAAAAAGGCAAAACACTTTTTTTGTTTGTTTGTTTTAAATTATGCCCACCGCCCACATTTCAGGATTCTTAGCCTAATTTCTCTGAGCTCTGGTCTCTTGTACCAGTGCTTGTTTCCATGGCAGTTGCAATGCATTTTAAAATCTAGTAATGGAAGGGGCAAGAATATTTGCTCCTCCCCATTTTTACAGCGGATGCCAAGGGAAGGGAAGTAACAGACCTAAGGTCACAGAGCAATTTAGGGTGTTGAAACCCAAGGATCTGTGCCAACTAGCCTGTTGCAGAAATCATCAGACATCATGTACAAAGCACAGGTAGAAAGCATTCTTCTTCTGATTGCATCACTCCCTAAATTACATAATCCACAACAAAAACAGCTAGAGGGCAGTGGACAGGGTAAAGCTTACCCGTTGAAATGTGCAGATGTTTCAGTGAACTGGGAAAACGGCCTGCTCTTAGAGATCATATATAATATTTGACAATGTGAGTCAGACTTGGGCATCATTCAAGATTAATCTTATCCCCTTAATGAAATAGCTGATTGTTTTGACTTGTTCTTCTTGCCGGTTCCAAGTTGCCTGACAGTGTGTTATAGAGACAGTCTCGCTGGTCTGAAGCTCTGTTCTCAAATACTGAATTATGGAGTCCATTAAGAAGTTCAGAAGATCTGTTTGGAGAGGCAGGAATCCAGTAAAACTTCTAATTTTTCCATGATGACTGATGGAGTTGGAGCACGGCTAAGGGGTGGCTGTATAATGCTAAGTGTTTAGCGTGTGCCAGCTTTGTCACCTTACATGAACCCTATAACTACCTTTTATTCCAACCTCGTCTGCACAGGCTGCCTTTGAGGGAAGGAGAATTTCTGACTTTGGAAGTTGGGAGAGACTGAAGGGAGGGTGGTTATGGGACGGGGGAGGCACCAAAGAAAACCTGCCTGTGTCTTAATTACCTGGCAGATTCCCTGCTTTAGTTTCATAGGTCATTGGAGTTCTTCCAGAAATGTTGTTTTGCAAAGGGTGTGTGGAGTAGCAGAATCCCGCTGGTGAACAGGATACTTCTTCCTAGCAACAGGATCTGGGAGAGTTCAACACCAGGAAGATCCCTGTGTCAGAAATGGTGGGGGAAGTCGGAAATGGTCTCTGTCTGACCAGCTGCTATTTTCTCCAAACTCAAGTGGCTCTGGGGATTCGCCCCAGCACCTCATAATACTGGGAGGCTGTGTTTAATCCTCGGTGCCTCCAGTTCTTCAGTTCGTCTGTGGTTTAGGCGGTCAGCGCTGACAGCACCAGCTAAGTTGGAGTTACAGGCAATGATTGTACTTGTCATAGAAATGGTTCATTCCTTGATGTGCTTTCAAGTGCTGTGTCCTATGACTCCTGTTGGCAAGAAAACCATCCTCCACCCTAGCACTTAGTTAATAAATATGCCTTGAAAAGCAGCCAAAAATGCATATGTTTGCTGTGCTGTTAGATTTCTTTTGGAAAGGGAAAAACTCTTCTGGTTGAGATGCACAAAAGATTCTATTAATTAGGAGACATTATAACGTCTCCCTATAGAACAAAGGAAAAATAATAGCCCACATTGCTACTCCACTGGTTCCTTTGTTGGACAAAGTTTATTGCTCTTGCATCTAGCAAAGAAATTGCCACTCTGACCTCTCAGTTGTCTCTCTTTTCCTCGCACTGTGCACACACAACTATTCATTAATGTCAACAAGACTTATGAGTGCATATCCGGTGGGGTGGAGGCAAGTGGACTACATCCCAAAGTCAACATCTCCGCAATACATTCCAAGATGAAAATGATCAAAGTCCTGTTCCTCTTCAGTGACTAAGAGAAAACAAAGTAGAGCATTCAGGACACAGGTTAAAGATGAAGGAGAAGATATTTAATCCCCCACCCCCACCCCCTGAACTGTGTTAATTTAGCACCAGACTCTAAAACATTTCAAGTCACACTTGCCCCTAGGTTTAGGAGGATAGTCATTGGAGTTCACTTGGAAATAGAATTTCTAGGAAGAAATTTAGGTTTCGGAAAGGACATTGTCCCCACCTCCCTCCCCCTCCCCCAGGCAGAAACCAGGTGCTAAAGATCCTGAAAAACTTGAGGGAGTACAATCACAGAAGGAAATGTGTGTTGGATAAAAGAGCTGGGGTGGGGCCTTCATGCCCTGGAGGACACAGAGGAATTCTTAGATCCTTTCTGCATGACGAGTCTATAGTTAGACTGGGAAGGGCTGCAAAGATACCTAGTCTCAACTCTTAGACAATGCTCGGACCCCTATCTTACTCTGAGGTACGTCGTACTTCTACTTTGGTTCATTGCACTGTATATTGTATGAGCCCCCAAAGATGGACACCTCCATCTTTCCACTCTGAGCCTCATGAGGCAGATGTATATGGATGGAATCAACTGGGCTTCCCTGCCTCTGCCTTCCGTTTGGGTTTGACTGATGGGAGGGACTGGCAAGAAGTCAGAAGGCAGAAGGAGAGTGAGATGGATATCTTGATTCACCACAGTCCTTCCTGCCAGGCTTCAGGTCATGAGGGCTGTGTTCTTCTACAAAAAGGCCGAAGCTCCCCTGGTGGGGGGGGGCCTTTCCTCCCCTGCAGGTCTCCCAGGGATCCAGCAACCACGCCCTCCCCGTGCTATGGTTGTCCCTTAACCATAATTACCTTGGCTTTCACACTCCTTGAGTAAGCTGTTTTCTGCTAGAATGGTGGCATGTACATCTTTGCACATCAGCAAAACTTGGAACAGATAGCAAGTAGGCAGCCCCTCACCTGGGTTCAACAGTCATACAGGGTCGCTACTAGTTGTTCCACCTTTGGCGAGGCTGTTCCTAGGCCCCCATCACGTTGTGCTGACCTCTGCTTCTGTCCTCTGGCCATGTTAGCTGTAAGGTACAAGCTTGGCCTGTCTGCTCTCTCGCTTTGCATAATACATCAGTGCTTCCTTGGAGACAGGTATTGTGCTGAGCTCTTTACCTATACATTTTATTTATTCTCATTGCACAGATGAGGAAACGGAAGCTTAGGACAAGTTGCTGAAGGCCACACAGCTGGGAAGAGCAGGGATTCGAATCCCGTTCTGCTCTAAGCTACCACGCTATGCACCAGCTGATCTTCTGGCTGGTTCTCAGAGCTCACTGTAAGTACTCGTCATGCTTCTACACACATTGGTGCTTCCCTTGGGTTCCCTAACCCATGGGACAGTCTAGCTTTTTGAATTGCTCACTGGTTTTCAGGCCTGGCCCATCTTCTGCTCCTCCTCCTCTGGAACTTGGTCTCTGCCTTAGTCTGCCAGGGCTGCCACAACAGAACTCAACAGACTGGGTCACTAAACAACAGAAGTGATTTTCTGTAGTTCTGGAAGCTGGGAATTCCAACATCAAGGTCTGAGGCTTCCTCTCTTGGCTCGCTGCGTGCGCACATGACCTATTTTTGATGTGCGGGGAGATAGAGCAAGATCTCTGTGTGCTTTTCTTCTTATGAAGAAAGCAATTCTAGAGGGTTAGGACCTAACCCTACCACATCACTTAACCTTTATACCTCCCTTAAAGCCATATCTACACCACAGTCACCTTCAGGGTCAGGGCTTCAACAAAGGAATTTTGGAGGGGACACAATTTGGATAACAAGTCTCTCTCCCTAGGAACCTGCACTTAGCATTGATTTCTGACCCTTCACGTCAAAAACAAAAATCAGACCCTCTATGGCAGGTGAAAAAATTTCCTTTCCCTCATACCTACAAGGTAATTAATAACCTTTCCATATTCTTACAATTGAGTGTAAAATTTTAAAAAATATGCCAGGATTTGCAAATCAATCAAACTCAGTGTAAATTATATACAAATGAGGACCTTGATGGAATATTGATGCTTAGCTCTTCCTATCCCAACTTCAAGTAGAGCAACATTCCGTCATCCTAGTAAGATACGGTCTATGTCACACTTAATCATTCCGTGCTGAGTTTATGCCTTTCTGAAGGGAGCAGGTTTACTTCTCCAACGTGACAATGGTGTGGAGAGGAGAGTTGACAGTCACAGATAAAAACTGATTGGAGGTGCTTAATTAAAAGAAGAGAAGAAAGGAAAGCTGCAATGGTAGAGAGATGGGGTAGATGAAACATTTTATCTTTTGACATATTTTCTTTTGTGATAAATCACAGAATAAAACAAGTGGTTACATAAACAGTTTACCTCCCTCTTCCTACATTTCTTGCCTTTCCAATCTCTTAAATCTTATCAGTTTTTTATTTGTTTGTTGGTTTCTGCTCAGTTCTACCTCCAGAGAAGGAGATAGATTTGCTCTCTATGGTTACCAGGTTGGAGTTAGCTAGTTCCTGAAGTAAAATTGGCATTTGTTGATGAAGTATCTTCAACCTTTACGTTGTCATAACTCTAAATAACTGGCTAATCTGGTAGAAATATCATAGCTGTCCAGAAGAGCAATTTATCCTTTTTTCTGGAAAAACAAAAATCAGTATGTTTTTACACATAAAGAAAAGGTTATAGAATATTATTTAGAATGCATATATGCATATATATGGGAAATCGTTCTAAATAATGTTCTATAAAGTGTTTATACACACACAGACCCACACATGCTCACACACACTTTTAAGTTGGCATATGTGTGTCAACACAGATGAGTCTCTATGTTTGTTTGGTATAGGGTACACTATGGAAAGGAAATCTAATTAACACTAGTGGTGCTGGCATTTGTGGCAGGGGCACACCTCAGAGCAGGTAAGCCAACCCATTTGTGTTTCCCCAAGGTCCTGAGTATGCTTTGAACTGACAGGATAAATGGAAAGAAGGAAAGAGTTTGAGGCCTCTGGACAGTTAACAGGCCTGGGGCAACTGGCTTCTGTGATATGTGAGGCCAAAATCCTTGCTAAGACACACAGATAAGATATTTAACACACCAGAACTTGTGTGGAAAAGCCTGGTCTGTTATGACTCTGATCTTTTCAGGAAGCAGAGTCCACAGTCTCTCTCAGATACCACTTTGAGGTTGTCCTTTGCTCAGTATCACATAGATCTCTGTAACTCCAATCACTTAGGCTGAGTCTAAGCTCCTTGTCTCTTGTTCTATCTACAGTGAAGCTAAAAATCAGCTCATCTGCATAATGATTCTTGACACTGAAAACTGGCTCTTCCTTATATTGATATGCTGTCCCTCTTCGAGTTATCAGAGTATAAGAAAAAAACAAACAAAATGGGGTGGCAGTAGATTGAATGTCTTTGGAAAGTTTCTTATATTCTCTGAATTCTTAGTTTTTCCTCTTGCTTATCCTTTTGAGTAAGGGGATAGATGGACAGAGAGCTAGAGCATTCTGTTTCTTCATGAGCACAAGGGAGGGAGGGGTTTGGTGAATTAAAAAGTCAGATGTAATACCATGGGGACATTATGACCATGTCACAAATGCAGTTGGTGTGGTTAACACAGTCCTATTTCTTCACACAGCACAAGTGTATCACAGGGAAACTACTTATGTGAGAAGTCCTTTTTTTCTTTTTTCTTTTTTAATGAGAATGTGGGGGAGAGTTTCAGTTCTTAGATGTCAGCCTTTATAACTTCCTTGTTGAAACTGTGACGTTTCAAATTTAATGTCTCCCTCAGGGAATTTCCTTGACAAGCTAAACAGTTCTGGCCTTGTTCTTCCAAGGTGGGAAACTCTCAAGAGGGAAAGTCTCTCAACCATACCTCTTCTTGGAATATCTCATTGCTCCACCCTGTAACATAGGACCTATGGGGCTGTGGCATGTGGGAATCCTGGGAAACACAAAGCCCGGTTATTCCTCTTCTAACACTTTGCTTTGTCTGTTCAGAAACTATCTTAATTGAGCTGGTGTCCCTGCATAGAGATACTATGAGGTTCTTTGGGAGTTGATACACTTGGGAGTAGATCTCAAGCATATTGGGAGTAGGCAATGACCTCTCCATAAACCAGAAGCTCCAAAACCTCACTTATTTATTCACCTGTACCAATAGGCATTTGTGATGGGTCATTTTATGTGTCAATTTGGCTGGGCCACAGTAACCAGATATTTGCTCAGACATTATTCTAGGTGTTTCTGTGAAGATGTGTTTTTATGTGAGATCACATTAGGTCTGTAGGTGTTAAGTAAAGCAGAACACCTTCTATAATGGGGGTGAGCTTCATATAATCAGTGGAAGATCTCGAGAGACAAAAACTCACTTCCCCCAAAGAAGAGGGAATTCTGCCAGCACATTGCCCTTGGACTTGAATGGTAACTCTTCCCTGGCTCTCCAACACATGCACACATATGTGGGCATGTGCACACATGCACACACACACACACACACACACACACACACACACCCTATTGGTTTTGTCTTTCTGGAGAATCCTGACTACTGTGGTACTGAACATACCTTGAAGTTGGTTCTTAAAACTTGACTAGAAGACTCTTTGTGGAAAACAGTTATTTGTATTATACCTTGATAAGCAGGCAATGCTACTCTTTTTAGGCTATGATTCCATGTGAGGCTGATATGAAATATGCAGTCATGGGAGACACATCAGGTGGAAGGATTTATTCTGTATACCTTGGCTTTCTAAGACACTTATGTTATTCCCATGCTTAAAATTTTTACTGCTTTCAAGAAAAAAAGTCAAAATTACTGATTAATGTGGCCTATGAGTCATGTGATCAGGTAATTATCCAAGCGGGGACACTTCTGAGAATTAAAGTGCTATAAACAGGATCACCATATCTGTAAGACCTTGTTCTGGCCCTTACCTCTTCTCCTCCACCTCCATGTTCCCATCTGCTCACCTGGCGGGTGCCATGCCTCTTCCTGCTGCAAGGCCTTTGTCCATGCTGGTCATTCTGCCTGAAACGGCCCTCCCCTGAGGACCCCAACTCTGCCTAACTGATGCTTCCTTATCATTCAGATGTGGCTCAAAACATCACTCACTTAAGGAAGCTTCTTGGGTTCCCTGGATGAGGTTGATATGTCCTCAAAGCAGCATTGCCTTTCCTTTGTGGCACTTAACCATTTTGTAACTCTACCTTTTTACTTTTAAGTGGGTCATTATCCGAATTAAGTTTGTGTCCCTGACTGTGACTGCAGGCTTCACCAGGGTGGGGATTGTATCTGTAGTTCCATGGCTTATGTGCATCTCCCCAAATACTTAGTGAATAAATAAGTAAGTGAATCCTAACGACCTGAACCTCTTACAAGCAAATGTTATTTTCACCGGTTAGTAATTGAGAACAGGGTTCGTATAACATGCCCTTGGTCCCACTGGGGTAAGACTGATATTCAACGCTAGGTCTGTTGACTTGGAGCTCATCTACTTCCCACTACACCAAACTGCCTTTCTCTGTGACCTGCAGAAACCAAAGGCAATGTGATTTAAAGAAAACACTCTGATCTGTGGGGTTCCCTTGTTGCTTTATCTCTAAAAACACACCCCAGTTCTTGACACAACCAAGAGAAATGAGAAATCTGTGTTTTTAGATTGGAACCCAACTCAGAGTAACAGTCTGGAAATTGTGGTATCAACTGTCTCTGAAAAACCAAGCCTCAGAGTGAAGCATATCATTTGAAGGTGAGAATGAGCATGTAAAGAAGCATGACGGAGACAATCGGACAAAATGTACACTTCACATTTCATAAAAATGGAGTTTAAAATCACATATCTAATATTTTCACACAACTCAAAGGTTTTTTTTTTTTATATAATTTTAAAGAATCAAAGCATTTGATTTTTTTCCTTTTGAGACTTTTTATTTTTCAATTTTATTTGACATACAATATTATAATGGTTTCAGGTGCACATCACAGTGATGAGTCATTTATGTAACTTACTAAATCCTCATTCTGATACATCTGGTTCCCCTCTGACACCGTACAGTTATTACAGTGTTGTTGACTATATGCCCTATTCTGCACTTTACATCCCTGTGACTATTCTGTGACTATGAGTTTGTACTCCCTGATTTCTTCCCCATTTTAACCCATCCTTCCAGCTCTCCTTCCATCACCCCAAAAGATCTAGTACCCATCTCATACCACACAAAGTTACTGCAACCTTTTTGACTATATTCCCGTGTTATACTCTATATCCCCATGATTATTGCCTTGTAACGACCAAACTAAATTCTCCATCCCTTTCCCTTATTTTACCCACTCTCCCATCCCTCCTCCCATCTTAAAGAAGTCCCTCTAACATTCTTTATAGTACTGGTTTGTGGTGATAAACTCCTTTAGCTTTTTCTTGGAGAAGCTCTTTCTCTGTCCTTCAATTCTGAATGCTAGCCTTGCTGGGTACATTATTCTTGGTTGTAGATCCTTGGTTTTCATCATGTTGAATATTTTCTGCCAATCCCTTCTGACCTGTAAAGTTTCTGATGAGAAATCAGCTGAGAGTTGAATGGGTGTCCCCTTATAATTTACTACTTGCATTTCTCTTGCTTTTAGAATTTTCTCTTTTTCTTTAACTTTTGCCATTTTAATTACAATGAGTCTTGGTGTGTTCCTGTTTGGGATCATCTTGTTTGGGAATCTCTGTGTTTTCTGGGCTTGTATGTCTATTTTCTTCATCAGATTAAGAAAATTTTCAGTTATTAATTCTTTCTTTTTGGCTTATGTATTTATTTATTTAGAGTGTTTTCAACTCCATCTGGATTTTTTTTTTATTGTTAGACTTATTGGGGTGACATCTGTTAGCAAGGATTACATAGGTTTCAGGCATACAATTCTACAGTGCATTGTCAACTTGGTGTATAATAAGTTCTCCACCTAATGTGAGTTCTCTTTCCATCACCTTATATTTAGCTTCCCACCTCCTCTCCCACCCCATTATTTCTTCAAATAAGTTCTTGATACCTTGCTTTTCCTCTTCATGTTCTGGTACTCCTGTGCTGCGAATGCTGTTATGCTTCATGTTGTCTCAGAGGAATCTCAAACCGTTCTCATTTTTTGTGGATTCTTTTTTCTATTTCTTGTTCTGATTAGGTGTTTTCTGCTGACTTTTCTTGCAAATCACTGATTTGCACTTCTGCTTCATCTAGTCTGGTGACTCCTTTTATTCCATTCTTCATTTCAGTTATTGTAATCTTTATCTATGCCTGGTTCTTTATAATGGTTTGTGTGTCTTCTTTTATGCTCCCCCCATTTCTTCCTCCTTCCTCCCCCAGCAGTAGAGCTCCAAGCGGGGACCTGTGCATGGCCAGCGTCTCTGTACTGGTCCTCTTATTTCTTCTTCTTCTGCCCCTCTGCCCACCTGCAGATACTTTAATGCAAGGTTTGTTAGCTGTGATTGTGCATTGCATAGGGAGTCCTTAGTTGGCTTATAGATGTTTTATTAGTGGTTAATCTCCAGAAGAGTTTTTCAGAGGCCCCTCTCATGCCGCCATTTTATTGCTCCTCAGCATTTGATTTTTAATTAATTCCAAAATAGTAATACTAAACCTTGTGCTGGTAGTCAGGTAGATAATTCCATTTCATTTTGGAAACACAACAACTTAAGAATTGTGCAACTTTCCTTGCCTATCATGTCACGAGGAGACAGCTCAGACAGGGAAACTTGCAAAAATCTAATCAAAATGGCCTTACAATACTGTCTCCTGAATTTCAGACCCACAGGGCAGTTTCACAGCCAAGTCTGAAAGACTTGAAAAAACAAGGTTAGATTGGAAGTGCTGACACAAGCCCAGCAGAGAGAATGGCTTCACTATATTGCTGTAACAACCTGAGGGGGAAAGAAATGAATAATTTTTTTTGTCTGCATTAATCTTCAAGCTTCTTCTACGTGACTTGAGCATATGCCACTGCAACCGACATAACTTGGCCACGTAAATTGTGTGTACATTCCTAGTGAATAGGGCCCTTGATCACATTCCTACCAATTATGCTGTTCTCAAAAAGATCTGAACTGAGTCCTAACATGTTAAGAATGCTCCCGGGAAAAAACAACGGTGGAGAATTTTGCTTCTCTGTTATAAAAATAGAAGAAGGAGGGGCTTATGGCAACAGCAAGTTAAGACTTTTTCAGGCAACTTCTACTGAGGTGAGTAAACTGATACATGAGTTCTTACTAGGTGAGTTTATGGTTAACTTGATGGCAAAGAACTTGAGTTGCTTGAGGAAAAAATCATTTTGGTATGATCATGTCTATGCTTCCATAGGACTTGGCTTTTCTCTCATGCCATTTATCTTCCTCTGGACTGAATAATAGACATTTGTGTTTTTGCTTTACTTTGGGTACCTGTGCTCCCATCCCAACCCCTTAGATTTCAGTTGCTAGAGTAAAGGAAATATGTTTTATTACTCTTAATTCCACGTGGTGCACAGTTAAAGTGAACCTAACAAGTACAAAATACATATTAACTGACTTCAGTACTATTTAGTAACTGGCAATGTGTACGGTATGAGGTATGGACAGAGGAGATATACGCTGGTAGGTAGAATTATGACAACTCCTGAAATATGTAGAGCCCCCTGGACCTGAGATTCTTTGTTTTGTCATTAACCTCTTGAACACTAGTGCTCTTAGCCTAGATATGTCACCTGTCAAACCAAATTGGCCGTACTGCTTTTCCTTTAAAGGTGCACTTACAGCCCGACCATTATCATACAGGCTCTGCAGTTGGAAAACTCAGATTTGAATCCCAGTTTTGCCAGTTCCTAGTTGTGTGAACTTGGGCAAACTTCTTAATTTAAGGGAAGTCTATTAGATGAATTCCAGAGGTGGGCACCTATGGCTGGCAGGCATTTCAATGTGCTCTTAGCGTGAATTTGTGTGGATGAGCAGGGTTCATGTGAAGGTACCAGGAAAGGACCCATTAGAAGCCTGGGCATACTAGAAGAGTGAGACTTGGACTTTGGTTTATAACTTTGGCATTATCTGTTATCCTAATTTTATTTGGGGACATAGGGGAGAGAGAGTAGCAATCATCTACCGTGTCTAGATCTGGAAATCACTTCTTGTACCTTGAAGGTTTATGGCAATCCTGCACATGCACCACATATAATCCTCAAACTCCACCACTGAGGTTGCTGCTGGGAATCCCAGTATTATCTCCAAACCCTTGAACTGTAAAAGAAGTTGTGGAAACCCCCAGATGTTTCTTCCTCCACATTGACCCATGATAGGAAATTACCACACTACATAGCCTTTTAGGCTTTTTAGGATTGAGGAAATGGAATTAACTGACATTTATGAGAAGTCTATGTAAATCTTCTTAAAAATCTGAGGCTAACCTGTACCCTATGCAGATTAACATTCTGTATATATTTATACAGATGATAAAGTGTTACCTGGCACACAAATGTGGTGGTTGCTTCTGAGAAGATATTATTCTCATTTTATAGACAGTTAAAAGGAGACCTTGGAGTGAAGCTTCTTGTCCAAGGCCATGTAATGGGTATGTAGTGGAGGCAGAAGTCTCAGGATTTCAGATCCAACTGGTTTAATGTTCCTGAAGAGTCCTTTCAGGATTGGAAAATGTGGAAGCCTTTTCATGGCTGAGCCTTTCCTTTTTGACTCTTTCTGAAATGAGTCGCATCATCTGACTCTCTGAAAGTAAGTTTACTTTAAAAAAAAATTAATGGGGATTTTTATTACAAAGGATGCAGCATTTTAACAACACCGCATGAGTCAGTGAGTCATTTCAGAGGTTACTTACATAACAGGGATTTCCCTCAGGCTATACCAGTCATGGGGTAGAGCTGGGGTGTCCCACTGTAGCAAATTGATGTTTCTGCTCCCTTTGCCTGGACTCTGTGGGAACTTCCGACCCAATCCAATCTTCCCTCTGCTCAGACAGGGAAGGGGAATCCCTGAGGGGTGAGTGTTAGAAACTAGTCTTTCCTACATACTTGATCTCTGGGTCTGGTGATGGCAGTGCTTTCTGACCCAGCCACGGGCCACAGAACCACAGGCCAGTCTTGTCTGTGTCAGTTCAGATGCCTAAACTTTCCACATGCCAATGCCCAATGCCTTTCTCGTCTTTATTTCCCGTCGATGTGGCCATTTTCTCTACTACAGAAGGCAAGGAGGATGGTGGACTCTGCACGCAAGGATCTTGTGCCAGCCGGTACCATCCAGTGTCCCTCTTGAGGAGTAAAGTGCCTAACAGCCATGCTGGTCTGCCCTCCTTTCTCCTTTAGGGCAGTCTCAGGGTCTCTTCCTCTAGCTATTTTTTTCCCACCCCCACTAGTAGATTCCTTTCAAAATAGAGCCAGCAAATTTTGTGGGGGTGGGGAGTAGGGGCAGGTGGCTTTTGTTATGCTTGCTCAGAAGGGGAGGAATCCAGGACATTAGTATATAAAGTACAATAAAGAAATTGTTCAGATTTATTCATCTCTTTAATTCTGGTTTCTTATGAGGTTTTTGTTTTGTTTTTAAGTACAAGGCTTTATTTTTTAGAATAGTTTTACAGAAAACTGAGCATATAGTACAGAGAGTTCTTCACACATTCCCTCTCCCCCCCTCTATGAGGTCTCATGTGCTCACTTTTGGAACTGATGTGCTGCTGAAGAATAAATGCAGTCTTGCAAGTAAGTACATTTCTAACCTGCCGAACCACTGAGAGGCATGCAGGGAAATGAATACACTCAGCATTCTAAGTAGATCACTTACCTTGGTTGTTTATAAAGGCAAATTACTAAATATACTAATTGCAGAGCATTTTCAGTTATTCAGATAACAAGCACAAATAATGAAGAATGTTTATTTTATAGTTTAACCTACCTACTCATTTTTTTTTTTAGTTTACAGCAGGTCAAATATAATTGAATAGTATTTTTACAATAACTAGAATTTTCTAATTGCTCATCTCCTTTTTCAGTTGCTTTTGTTCTAGGTTCCCATTCTAGTCTGGCCCATTTGTCCAGAACCACAAACTGACCCTTAAAAGCTCCCTGTGGTTGAAGCATGGGTGCAGCGTGGGAGCTCTATTAACTGTGTGTGGTTTCATTTTTCTGCAGCTAATTCCCTAAAGGGGCCAGAGAGTTCAAAGTCTTCTCTAATGCTGTAGTAATGGTTGGAAAAGCTTGTTGAAAAGGCTGTAAATATTTGTTGATTGATTGTCAACAGAGAAAAGGCCTTTTACTCCTTCATAAGGCTGAGAGGACAGTGAGGGAGAAAGCTTGTACACACCCATTTGAATTCAACCTTTTTTTTTCTCATGCTTTAAGGTCCTAGACATACACATCAAGAATAGACCTTATCTTTCACCTTCACAAAAGAAAAACTAGAATAAAACAGTTTTCTTAAGTTTTGCTTTATAACCCAGGGAAATGTACAAATAGTCAGTTACCAAATTGGACAAAGCTCAGCAGACAGCTCTTCGTGAATAAGAATGAAATTTTAGTTTCAGTCCACTGAGAAAGATGAAGTAGGTGGAGTAGGCAGCTGCTAATGTCATGAGATGTGAACATAACCAAAAGACTTGCCTGCACAAAAATATCTTTCCTCTGGGTCTGTCCTACATAGAAAGGAAGCAGCTATTGGAACTGCTCTTCTGGTAGAGACATGGTCTCCTTTAGGTGCCTTTAAAGTAAACATCTATTCCGTGGGAAAGATAAATGTTAACATATTAGGAAAGAATGAAGTGTATGTGTGTGTGAAATTTTTATTTTAAGATAATTGTAGATTCACATGTAGTTGGAAGAGATAATACAGAGAGTCCCATACACCCTTCACCCAGTTTCTCCACCTTGCATAACTATAGTACAATAATAGCACAACTGGGTAAATGACGTTGATAAAAACCATAGACCTAATTCAGATTTCTCCAGGGGTCTTTCTTCTTTACATAAAAGTATTCTTATTTGTGTTATGTACGTTTAGTTCTATTGCAACTTTATCACATGTATACATTGGTGTTGCCACTACCATAGTCAAGATACAGAAGATACAAGATACATCACAAATCATTGGCTGGGAGCAGCCTGTGAGGAGTGTGGTCTCAGCATAAACACTGCGGCAGATACAGAGCTGTGACAGCTGGAGGCTATAGGCCAACTACATTCCTTGCAGCAGGTTCTTTCTTGACAGATCTGACAGGCACGCTGCTATGACTGCCATGACAACCTTTCTTCTTTCTTTATCTTTTATGGCATTGACATTTTTGAAGAACACTCTTCCCTCTCCTTTGTTTTTAAAAGAACATTTTTCATTTTGGGTTTGTCTGATGTTTAACTCAGGGTTTTTTCAAACACTTTTTTTCACAGACCCTTTTACTGATAATCACCTATTGGCATCCTTTTGAGCTGATACCCTACAGAACAAACTGGGCAACTGCACATGTTGAAGTTGTCATGGGAAATGATCTTTCCCTCTCTTTTGTCTAATGATCTTGCTCTTCCTTCAAAGTTCACACTCCCCAGTGTTTTAGGTGGTCATACTCTACTCCCCCAACGCAATGTGCATCTCTCGCCATCATACCTATCAGACAGGCCGTCATTGAGTGACTCGTCTAACTCCTTTAAGCTCATGTAGATGTTCAACAAATGAATGTTTGGAGTACTGCACTCTTTCTAAAGGGCAACATTTCTAGTAATTCTAATGTTACTAAATTTTATTTATATAGAACCCAAATTTTAAGGGCAAATAATATTTTGGTTCTATACAACTTGGACAATTCATAAGGAACAAGAAGGAGAGAATATAGTACCAGAGGATAGAATATAACATATCCTCTTACACGCTGGCAACACAGTCTTAAAAAGAAGACTTTGGGAATTCTTAGGAAGTCTTTATAGTAGGTTACTTAATGGCTATAAACATAGTCCTATGAAGATGCCGTTTGGAGGCAGAAGCTCCAGTGCTGGCATTGTTGATAAGATAGTTGGAGCCCTGATAGTTTATCTGCTGGATTCAGAGTTGGAGTGAAATGTGTGAGTGTTCTGGACAGGCTAAAACTGTGGCATCCCTACAAATCAACTTTCTTGAAATACTTAAATATTTATGCAGAAGAGGGGCTGAGCACTGCTGAGGAAAAGCATAGAAGAAAGACCACTGGAAGGAGAACTCTGCCTTTCTCCTTAGGTCCAAGCCCTTTAGTACTGTCCCCAGATTCATGTATACCATCAGCAAGTGAGAAACTCTGAGGTTAACTTGACCTACCTCTTTAGAAAATGGGGACTTAAGCATGCGACTTGGTGTGCCTCAGTCCCCATCCCAAAACTTGCCTTATCCAATTATTTCTTTAAGCCACATATTTCACTCTTCCTGAGAACATTTTTGGTAAATAACCACGTTCTCCAACTCATTACATTAGCAGCAAAGGTGCTCCCTACCATGTTGATGCCCCATAAGTAAAGTAGCCTGGCTGGCAGTGCCTTAATGTGACTCTGATTAAATTTAGGGACTGAAGAGACATTATCTTGGCACCAAAATTTCTACTTTGTATTTATCTTTTGTTTTAGGGACAGACATTGACTTCCATTTTCATTTTAAAATAATTGCCTACTGTAATGCTTATAAGATTTGTGCACTTGTAATACTTCCTAAGATAATTACCCACTGCCTCTTAAAACTTAGACCGTCTGTGGACAGAATGGATGGCTGATTAGGGGTGAAACTTAGAGGGAAAATTAAAAACTCTATCTGGTTAAAATATGTTTTCTGCTGACTTACCACTAATTTTTTAACTTACTTAATTAAAAAAGAAATACAAGTAATACTCATCATTGGGTAAAAATAAAAAATTAAAATAAGCAAACATAATAAAGATTAATATAATCCCAAAACACCTGTCAGAGGTTTTATAACACAATATTTTGTTGTAGATCATTCCTGAAAGAATATGCATATGAAAAATATATTTACAAAGACAAAATGGGTCTCTAGATTGTGCTATGTAAGCTACTTTTTATATTTCATGTGTTATCAAAGAATTTCCATGCCAATAAACATATATTTAATTTATTATTTTAAAATGTTTGCATATGATCCCATTATGTGAATCCCTAGCCATTATTTAATAAATTCAGTATTCTCTATTGTACTTAACCATTCTCCTATTTTTGGATGTTCAGATTATTTTCAAATTTTCATTGTGATAAGTATTATAGTGCTAAGCATCTATTAATACATTATATACATATTTGGGTTTAATTATTTACCTGTTATATATTCCCAGAAGTCTAGTTAGTGAGTCAAAAGGTTTTCACTTTTATAAAGCTTTTGCTAAGTATTGCTGATTCTTGCTACTGGTTTTTGAAAGTCTGAGGATCTAGATCCCCAGAAGATCCTAATAACAAATGGTTTTCCTGGAAGAAAAATTAACTAACCAAATAACCAGGACCAGAGGAGCAGCTTGGCCTCAGGACTCTGAGAAGCTGGGTGAGCAGCCTAGAAAATCACTTTAAAAAAAAATATAAAGAGGACTCAGGAAATTTTCTTAGCAGACCAAAAGGCCTTGGTGATTAGCTATCATGGTAGCCCATGTTGTCAAGTGTAAACAGAGCAGGAAGGAGTATTAACAGGAGTGTGTGTGCGCGTGTACAAGCACACATGCATGGGGAGGAAGGGCAGAATGAGGATTTTACTATCTCACCGTTTTGGCTGATGCATGTCTTGGAAGAGAACAAGTATTCTGTACTAAACTGACTGTGTAGAACTTCTACTGTGTACATTTCTTGGAGAAACCTGCTTCCCTGTTACCATAATACATGTCTGAAGATTAGTTTTTCAACTCTGGAGTCTATAATACCATTATTTGCCACCTTACCTTCTTTTGTTTGTTTTTTGGTGGTTAGGTATGAAGAGGTATTGATAAAAGGAAGTTCTGAACCTTTCCCATAAAAGTAAAGAACATATAAGCTTGAAAAACAGTCTTCTACTCTTCCTTAACCATGCAATCATTAGTAAGCTACTCAGCTTCCTGAAGAGATTGTTATTGGAACTACGGAAAGAGTCAGTTCTCAGTCAGGGAAATCAAACAGGGAGCCAATTCTGTGGTGTTAACAAGAATAAGGCACCTTTTAGGGGAGCCAGAGTAGCTCCACACAAATTCCAAATATGGGACTGCTTATTTATTACCTAAATAGTGACCAATGGTTCTGTCGCTCTGAATAGCCAGTTGACCATTCACTGGAGAGCGGTGCTTGGACCCGTGCTCACTGTGCCCATGTCTTTTCCATGCCTCTCTTTTTCAGTTTGTTAAGCAAATGACCTCCAGATTTCATGTTGTCTATTTAGAGATTTAAGAGTAAGATAGCCCCTTAAATTTTAAACACAGAAAAACTTGTATTATTTCATCAGAACAATAAAGGTTTGTGTCAGATTACATTTTCCAAAAGTGGCCATAGCAGTATTTCCACTGCTACACAGTCCTTCAGAACCAGAGATGTCATCCAGAGATGGAGTTTATTTCCCTTCTCTTGAACCAGGGTGAGCCCATAACTTCTCTGAATAGTAGACTATGACAGAGTGATGCTGTGTGACTTCTGAGACTAGATCGTATAAAGGACACAGCCTCTCCCTGGTTATCTTTTTTTGCAGGCACAATACTGTGAAGAGGCCACGTATACACATTCCAGTCAACAGCTCCTACTAAGTTCCTAGTGGAGAGCTAGCTCTAAATGAGAGTAAATGAGCTTCCAGATGATGCCAGCATTTAAGCTTTTCTGTATCAGACATCTAGGAGCAGGTACAAATCATTCCCACTGCAGCCTGTTCAAATTCCAGACATATAGAATCCATGAGCATAATAAATGGTTGTTTCACTCCACTCAGTTTTCTGATAATCTTTAATGTAAGCAGGGTAACTAAAACAAAGCTGTTGGCCAAATTTAATACTGTAATTCACTGATTACTCAACAGACAGGTATTGTGAGCCTGCTCTGATCAAAGTACTCTGCTGGACTTGTGGAATTTGTGAAAAAAATCAACAAAACAAAACAAAAAACAAAATCAAAGAACTCACTCTTTGTCCTTGAAGAGTCCAGTAACCTAATAGAGGACTCTAAATATATAAGTGCAAAAACATCCTAACAACAGGTGGTAAGTGCCAGGTGAGATAGTAAACACGAGCTGTACAGGAGGTGGGTGGAGGGACAAAGAGGGTAGGACAGAGAGACCGGGCTTCATTACGTAGCACCACAGCCCCCCAGCACACAGCAGATACTAAGGGATGTTCATTTGACCAGAGAAGAGGATAGCTAGGCACTGAAGGAAGAGTACGTAAAGAGGAAACATGAAGTTGTTTTAAGCAGATTGGAAAATGAAGTATTGAGTCTGGAGTACTGGGGTGAAGATAGTAATAACATCAATATAAAACTCTTATGTGTAAACAGTATATACTTTACAAAACTTTCACAGACACTGTCACATTTAATCTTCACGATGATGCTATGAAGTAGGTTATCTTACTTCTATTTTGAGGATAAGAAAATTTAGGCCCAGTAGTCTAAAACCACTTGATGTTATTCGAATTTTCTGGTAGGGGTAGTAGTGAATGAAAAGGAAAATAAAGAGAACTAACATTTAATGAACAGCTACCAAAAAGCATTTTGCTTGGTTATTTTCATAATTTACTTAACAACCTGGAATATAGTATTATAACAATCTTGGAAGTAATTGTTATTATCCTGTTTATATAGATGAGGAAATTGAAGCACAGAGACATCAAATAACTTTCTTAAGGTCATATAGATAGTAAGTTAGGACCTAGGGATAGACATTTTCAAATGTGATGGTAAGTTCAGCAAGCCTCCTACATTCCTGTGGAATAGTCTCTTTGCTTCCCTCTATGTAGTTCAGGCAAACCTCCTTTTAACGCTTTCACAGAAACATCTAGATGCTGCCTGTCTAAAGCACTCAAGGCATTAATATGGGAATGACCAATGGGTTTAGCACCTTTTCCACCCAAAACAGAGCTAGTTGTTAACCTCAAAGAATTCCCAGTTGGTAGAATATGAAAGAGAAATCTGCCTCTCTGTCTCTCTTCTCTCTAGTACACTGGAGCACTGATGATACACCCAGTAGTTCAGCCATGAACTAGGAATATGGCCTTGAACTAGCCATTTAAGTCTTCTGGGTCTGCGTTTCCTCACTTGTAAAATGAAAGGGTTGCTGCCTGATCTTCAAGATCCCTTCCCGATGGAATACTGTATGATTCCCCAAACCTTGAACTAAAATATAAAACAGGGAATTCACTTTTTTAAAAAAGGTTTACATCATTCAGCCTTTTGCTTTCTTCACTTTTGCAAAGTGAGTCCATTGCATTCACTGAGAGCAGAGAATTATTACTGAGAAGAGCGGGTCTTGGTGTACTGATGTTCTTAAGCATCAATGTGTAGCAGATCGTCTCTGTCTAGCAGGGGTACTCTCAGAATTACCACCAGTATTTTGAAGGTCTCTATAAGCCTATGATTTCAAAGGTATTATGTAAACCTGTTCTACATACAGAGGTGATTTCCCATACCTTGCCCTTCTAGGTTTTCCTCTGCTAAGTTCTTGCCCATTTTTCAATGGATGCTTTTGAGATGTTCCTGCTAGATAAGATTGTTCTAAGAATAAGTCCCAACAATTTGCTGTCAATAAATGGCAGAAGGTTCTAATGGTATAAAACTAACAACTAAAAAAGTCTGTTGCAATTTGGACTTGATAAGGCAACACAAATTATGATGTTAATTGCTCTGTTTTTTATCTGTTTTAATAGCCACTTCCCAGGGAAGCACAGAATATAGGAAGGTTAGGCAGGTTGCCCTCCCCCCTCCCCTGTCTATATTAAACCATTTGTAACAACAAATAAATATGCAGGATCTGGTGGGCAAATAAATTTATGGCCTTAATTTTATTGTTTGGATTGAATTTATGTGTTCCAAAACTGTTCTCTTATTGCTATGTCCTTGTCTATTTTTATAAGTTGTTACATAAGATCTAAGGTATACCTTCTATCTCCAGAAGCTGACTTATTTATGTTCTCTTGTATTTATATTTAGGAAATGTCAAATGACTTAACACCAATTCATTTCTTGGTAATTTTCAATTGCTTATGAAACAACCTATCAGCACAAAGCTTCAAATAAGCTATAATCAAGTATGTGATTGACAGATGCTTCATAAAGCTTATGAAGCCTAATTGTATTTTTGCCTTCTACTTAGTGGCTCAGTCCTTATAGAAGATGAAAGAATGCTGTTTCCTTTATGGCTCATTTCACATAGATAGCCCTCGAATGATAGTCTTTGGTCCTGAATTCAAGAAAATTTAGTTTTAAGTATAATCATTTCAGAATGATCTTGTGAATAATATGAGTATTAATTGTTTCCCTCAAAAGGATAAAGGATTGACCTGAACTTAACCTATTGCACTTTATTTCCAAATACTCTGAAAGTCAACTTTTGGTTCTCCCAGCCCCTCATGGTTTTCCCAAACCCCTTTGCCTACCATAAGCACATGCTAGTTATAAAAACATTCAAAGCTGCTGAGATCATGATTAACAAGATTGTCATAATTTTATGGTGCCCAAATCTGTCCCAAATCACATTTCTGTAGTGGTATTGAGCCTGTTAATATTTAATTTAAATAAGATAATTTTTAGAGATGCAAAACATACTTGCTAAAATGATTGAAGCTGACAACTGGGTTCACCTTAAACAGGCTTCAGCTCCGGAAGCACATGGCAAACCAGAAACAACGGGGCTAGTATAACATGTTTTAATACATTTTGGAGAATGCAATAATCCCATCGGCTACTGCTGACTAGGAATGGTGACATTTCATAGGTTTCAGGCATACAATTCTACAGTGCATTGTATGCCTGAAACCTATGTGATCCTTGTTAACAGATGTCACCCCAATAAGTCTAACAATAAAAATGAATTAAAAAAAAAAGAACAGATCCATTAACCCTCATAAATTCCAATTTTAGCACTAGGGATAAATTTTAAATTACTATTATTAAAAAAAAAAAAAGAAATGGTGACATTTCATAAGTTTTCAAAATTTGGGATTGGGGGAACTCCTTCAAGATACAGTGTCCTCTCAAACTTGCTTCCTTTAATTAGCATTGTCACTGTTTTTCTATTATGGTTGTTTCCAGCAGTTTAAATAGAAAGATGCTAACATTTTTAGGTGAGAAGCCTTAAGCAGACCTGCATACAAGCACAAGAAGTAGAATGTAGGCCACACAAATGTTTCCAAGCCCTTTGCTACTGAACAGGACCACTGTTTTCTATCCAGCCTGCATATCACAATCACCTTTGGGGCTTAGAAAATAATAGAGATTTCAGACTTTGCCCTGAATATTCTTACTAGTAGTTCTGAGGTGGGATCCAAGCTTCTGCAGCTTTAAAAAGTGTCACATGTGGTTCTGCTGCACAGTGATCATGAGGTCTTAGGTGTAGCCAAGTACTTTCAAGAACCCTAATTTCTTTTCTATTATAAACTTTGTCAAAAGCAATACCTACAAGTTAAACTTTGGAATAAAGTAGACATGGGCCACAGTCTACCACTTACTGTGGGAATTTGGGCAAATCACTTAACTTTCTCTGAACCTCGTGGTTGTCATCTGAAGAAATGGGGATAATAGTTTCCTAATGAAATGCCGTGGAAATTAAATGAGATAATGTACGTGCATTGCTTCCCACAGTACCTGGTACTTAGTAAATTCACAATATAGTATAGCTGTGATTTGCTTTCTCTTTAGGTAGGTAATCTGAAGAAACTGGTGCCTGAGTGATCTAACTATCCTATTAATATATGAAAGGCTATTTTATCTACCTGTGACAGGAAGACTGGAGGATCTTGAGTGACTAAAAATGTAAAACCTGGCAGTTGACATCAAAGCATTTGGAAATCAAAGGTTAGTCAGTTTTCTGCTGGGGGAAACTGGAAAAAGAGAATCAGTTCTCCTCACTCTGAGGGAGAAGCATACGAAGATTGGATCCCATGTCCTCGGGGTCTTTGCATCTGCCCAGCCTTCAGTGAAGCTTTCCCCCCCATCCCTTAAACTTCTGTTGTTTCAGTTAATTCCTTAAACTGTGTCCATTTTATTATTTTGTGGATGTTAGTTCTGTCTTTCAAATTTTCTAAGGGAGAAGATATTCTTAACCTGCATTTACATCTTTTTCCTTGGTCCCGGACACAAAACCATAGGCATAAAGAACTGCCTCATGGATTGAGTGCCAGAGGGTCATCTATATGTGCAATAGAGGGACAGTGAGGCTATCTTTATTGGTTAGTGTGCTAGCAATTTAGGTTCAATTTTATCAGCTGTTCTTTGCTTTACAAGACAGACAGGCAAAACACAGATTATTTTAACTGTTCATTACCTTTCCTCATTGATCAATTCAGACTGAATTTTTTTCTCCTTTAAATAGTGATTCTCAAAATTGTTTACATGTTAGAATCATCTAGGGGAACTTTAGAAAATCTTCACATCTATGCTATGCCCCAGAACAATTTAGAATTTCTAGGAGTAAGGCCACACCATCAGTACTTTAAAAAAAAATCTCCCCAGGAGATTTCCAAATATACAGCCAAGTTGAGAACCACTGTTTTAGATCAAACTATGTAAAATTTGATTACTAGAACCCTAGATTGGAGACAGATACTAAATACTAAATAAACATCCAAAAATAAGATTTCTAAATGGACCCCACCAGTCCTGTGGACTCCCTTCTGATTCTAATTATTATTTTCCTAAGCTAATTTAAGGCACACTGCTCAATGAATCTGAAACTACAGTTTGAGGACAAGGGTCTGCAAGAAATGAAACTCCTTGTTGCCACAGGGTTCGTGTACCCACTGTTAATAGTTCTTGGATTGCCCATACTGCTAATTGGTACCCATTATTTAAATCTCAAATTGAATGTTATTTCTTAATAGAGATAAGAAATATCTAACCATTCATCTACTCCATCAATATTTGAGGCACTAGTTATGTTTTCTCAAATACCCTATTTTCTCTTATAGCACTCATAATATATAAAAACCTGAGTGATCATTTGCTTAGCATATGACCTTCCACTCCTCCCACCATAGGATTTTAAGCTTAGTGATAGAAGAGACCATATCTGCTTTAGTCATTGCTGTAAAACTTGCACCTACCACAGTGCATGCAGTAGGAGCTTAATAAATACTTGTTGAAGGAATGAAAATCAGAGTACTACTATTTTTTGATGGGCACTTGTTGCTGTGGGAGAATGGCAGCATCTTGTGCCTCTGGATTCTATCAACAGTGAGATAATGCAAGTGGTGGACACCTTTAGTGATCTAATTTTGATCAGTGACTTCAAGTATGACCTGCTCATGAGAACCACTTGGACATTTTATTGAAAATGCAAATACCTGTGTGTTATCTTCAAGAGATTTGTCTTCAGTAGTGTAAGGTCAGAACTAGCAGTAGGTTTGCCAGCTGATTCTGATGCTCCGGGCCACAGTCCAGTGTTTAGAAATTACTTCTCAGGTATTGCTCTGTAATGACTTTCAGAATCACCATAGAATTTGGAGCCTATTCTTTTTGTTCTGTGATGGAATTGTGAAGGTGAGGTTGGAGATTTTCTCTGGAGGAGAGACACCTGCTTTATACAACAGCTCTGGAGAGGTAACTCTCCGAACACCATTGACTCTTGTTTAGAAATGTGGCTGGCTGAGCCTATGGTTTCTTAAAAACCAATGTACTGAAGTCTGATGATAATATTAGAAAAGTATCAAGGTAATACTTTTCCCAACATGGGAAACTTTTTTTTTTTTTTTTTTTAATTCATTTTTATTGTTAGACTTATTGGGGTGACATCTGTTAGCAAGGATTACATAGGTTTCAGGCATACAATTCCACAGTGCATTGTCAACTTGATGCATAATAAGTTCACCACCTAATGTGACCCCTCCAACATGGGAAACTTAATCAAGTTGGCAGTGGTCAGTGGCCATGCTGACGACTCAGAGTTGTTCATATTTTTATATACCTAGATGTATTTTCAGAGGCAATCAACATGGGGAATATATTAAGTAAATCATTTATAGCATTTGCATTTATACTAAGGAAAGATGTATAGATTATAAAATTTCAGTTATTCAGAGGTCCCTCATCTAGCAAACTCAACTAGCCAAATAGAGCAAAGAAGGAAAAAATAAGCAAAAGGAGAACTCGATGTACTAAAACTGGGTTTTATAAAAACCATATAAATCAGAGTAAATATTATTTTTCATAAGAGACTCCAGTTACTCAGAATCTATTTACTGTAACTTTAAACATAATTAACTGCCTTGGGGAATCATGATTTATATGCAATAAACACAAAAACAACAAAATCATAGCTTCATAACACTTCTTGGGCTAAAACAGCCCTCTATTTTAGTATCAACATTATATATTAATAGTTGATTAATAATATTTACATATGTTATATAATTTAATATTTACCATAATCAATGAAAAATATTGGGAGATATTATTTCTCTTTTATAGATAAGAAAACAGTGTGTCAGGGAGCTTGAAAAACTTGATGAAGTCATTGTGATTCTTATTCTAATAGTCTTCCTACTGCACTAGGTTGCCTTGTAAAATATAGAACAATCTTTAATATTTATAAACATAATCTGGAATCATTAAGCAAACTTTAAATTAGAGTACTTAGTTAAAAAATGTAGAACAATCTATAGTATTTCACAAAAAAGTCCATTAACAGTGGTTAAATTAAAATGACAATGTTTGAGTACCTGAAGGAATAACTTTTGCTACATGAAAAAGTCATTTATGTGAAAAGTTCATTTAGTGGGAATTCAGATGAAAAAGGAATACACTCAGACCGGTACATACACACATATTTTTTAAACTGAACTTTTCATCCACTATGAATTACCATCATTTCTATATATACATATTTCTTATGTGGTGTGGGTTATTTATTATTCACATGATCTACAAACCATTCTTTTGTGTCAAATGGCCCAGAAAAGGAACCAAAGAAGACAACAGCAGTCAATTACAATTAGAGAGGGATTTTTAGCAGCTGGATAGCATATACCCAAACTGGAATACAGCTAAGATAATGAGACTAACTTACTTTCTACAAAAAGTGGGTTAAGGACCTTGGCTTGTGCTAAAGTTTAAAGTTCTGCTTGGCAATGTATCTGGTGGTACTGTTAAAATAGATTATATAATTTATGTCTTTTCAAATTCTAACCTTGTACTTTAGCCACTTAATTGTTCACTCTTAGGATCAGATATATGGCTGATATAAATAAGCCAAGAAAGTAATTCTATGTGCTCCCTGTCTTCCATCAGCAACCCCAACAATGTGTGGATAGACTGAAGAAGATTTCTTTTTGCAGATATTTACGGAAGTATTGTAACCCCTCCAAGGGTGGAAAGTGCTATTATTATTCATTACTTTATCTACATATTATATACATATGAATATATATATTATATACATATACATATATATATATATATATATATATATATATATATATATATATATATATTTTTTTTTTTTTTTGCAGAACTGTGCTGGCTGTTGTCCTTGACCTTCTAAGATCTGGTATTAGTTTTCTCCCCAGGATATTCTCAGGTAGAGAGAAGCATTTATGAACATTATACATCTGCATCCATGTTGGTGATAAAGGAAAGAAATAATATCTCCAGATATTAATCTACTGTTTGATTCCTTATTATATTGTTCTTAAACTTCTATAGAGTTATTTTTCCTTCTCTATTCTAAAACTCAGAAATTTGATTTTGAGTCATTACATCAAATTGTTCTTCATTCCCTTATATGTTACTTTTTTACTTGGTTATGTGCTGATTTTAAAATATGTCCACAAATTCTTTGACACAATTCCTTGCCATGATGTAGTCTAATTCTCTGCCATCTAAATGTAGGCCAGAGGTAGGGACTTCTTTTCAATAAACAGAATGTGGCAGAAATCATGATTTGTGACTTCTGATTATAAAAAATATTACCATTTCCATTTGATCTCTCTTGAATCACCCACTCTAGGGGAGGCTAGCTGCTGTGTTGTGAGAATATCCCAATAGCCTTGAAAGACCCTCCCATGGGGAGGAACTGAGACCTCCTGTCAACATCTGGCACAAACTTGCTAGCCATGTGAAAGATCCATGGAAGTATATCCTCCAGCTCCAGCCAAGCCTTCAGACAGCTGCAGCCCTGATTGATGTCTTGACAGTAACCCTTTGAGAGACCCCCTCAGCCAGACCACTCAGCTAAGCCACTCCCAAATTCCTGACCTATAGAAACTATGAGAGATAATATATGATTATTATTGTTTTCAAGGCACTAAGTTATGTAGCACTAATACAGTTACCTTGCCAACACAACATAACTGTTGCCTTTATTCACATAACAAGTATTTACTGAGCATCTAATAGGTGTCAAGATGTCTGTTAGGTGCCGGGTATACTAATGCGACTAGAGAGACATAGACATTGTTCCTCCCTTTAAAGAACTTACAGTGTTGTGATGAATACAAATATTAATTAAATGACTATATATAATTATTTAACTGCAATAAGCATGAGAGGGAAAGCAGCGTTATGAATGCTTGTGGTCCTTGACCTGAAGGTCAGGAAAGCTTCCCCTGAGAAACTGACATTTAAGCTGACACAGAATGTTTAGGAGTCAACAGGGTAAAGAGGAAAATAGAAGGTGGGAAAGAGCTTTCCAAGGCAGAGGGACAGTGTAGGTGATGGCCCATGTTAAGTGATTCTCAACTAAGACATTTCTGTGCTAGAAACTACTGGGAAATGGATTTTTTCATTTATTCAGTTTCTTCAAAGACATAGTATCTGAGTGCCGACTGTGTGTCAGGCCCTGCTCTAAGCACGAATAATACTGTAGCGAACAAGTCGGACCGAAATTCCTGCCCTTATAGAACTTACTTTCTAGTGGGTGAGAAGGACAATAAACAAAAATATTGAATAAAAATATGGAATATGGACTTTCAGTTTCTGGTGCTGCATGTAAAGAGCTTGGAAGTTGTCTCTTCCATACAAGAATCAAAAGGCTGAACAAACTGAAAATCAACAACTCTTGTTAGATTCATCAGAGAAGGCCATAGGGCAAACTGTTGTTCCCCAGATCAGAGATAAACAGGCAGATACAGAGAATCGGAAGCCCAGACGCTAAATCCTCCTTGGGGAATTGGCACCAGGGTAGAGATGCTCATGTGTAGATGACAAGTTGCTAGAGGCTCAGTGTGAATAAGTCTGAGAGAGAAAAATTCCAGAGGAGTTCAGTCTTAGGGAAGGCCCCCACACCTTTGTGAGTTTTACCTCCAGGGGCCCTATCAAATTCTCACAGCGAAGATGAGAGAAAGACCTCCTGTGTGTTTCTGGCCGGGGAGGGCAAGAGTAGCCTTTCTGAAATATGCTCAGGGCATTCTGTTCAGCTTAGTAAGACCTGTCCTCAAGAGAACTATAGGGTCTGGCTGAAGTAACGCCATTTTTAAAGTATTAATAGTTATGTTCATGTAGTTACGATATTGTTATGTTAAAGAATTACATGCTGATGATTTTATAAATAAAAAGGGGCATTATTTGCACCAGACCCTGTATTTTACCAGAGCCCTTTACTAACCAACCCAGGGGAGGTGAAATACCCCACTCCAGCACGCTTTACCCTTCCCGTCTGTCCTAAGAACCAGAAAAAAAACAAAACACAACTGAGAAGCACGTGTGAAGGCACAGCCCAGGGACTCAGGCTCACTAAAAAACTGAGACCTAATCACAGGGGCTATAGAATGCTTCCCCTTCCCCTACCACACCCCACCACATCAACAGGGCTCCTTTATAATAACAACGGAAAGAACTGTGTGTCTCAGACAGTATTTAAGAAGTCCTTAGGGAAACCCAAAGACAACAAGGCGGGCAACCACGAGGACACTAGAGGAAAACTTAACCTCTGGCACCTACAGTTACAGCAAACAATAAACACTGTCTAAGTCCTAGCCAGGTATAATATGGCAGATGGTGATAAGTGTTAGAAGAAAAAATAAAGCAGGTAAAAGGGACAGTTGTGTTGATGGAAATGGCAGGTTGCAATTTCAAATAGGATGGTCAGGAAATGCCACAATGAACAGGTGACATTTGTGCCAAGATCTGCAGGGGGCAAGGAAGTGAGTCATGGAGATAGCTGGGGGAGTGAACATCAAGTGCAAAGTCTTTAGGAGGGAGTGTCCCTGGTGTGTTGGATAAACCACAGGAAAAGCAGTGTGACGAGTACAGTGAGTGAGTGAAGGGGGTAGGAACTCATAGGAAATGAGGTCAGAGAGGTGAGGTTTGGGGCCAGACAATGTATGACCTTTTCGGCTACTGGAGACTTGAGTCTCTCTGGCTCCTCTGAGAACAGACCACAGGGGAGCAAGAGGGCCCAGTCAAGAGGTTTATGAAATAATTCAGGAGAGAGATAATAATGACTTAGGTCAGGGAGGAAGCAGTAGGAAAGGTGAGAAGTCATCAAATTCTGCATAACTTTTTTTTGTGGGGGGGCGGTAGTTCCCTGGTTGGGAGTCAAATTCTGCATAACTTTGAAGGTAGATTTAACAGATGTTGCTGATAGACGATGGTGTAAGACAAAAGAAAGAATCCAGTTTGACTCTTTGGTCTAAGCAAAAAGAGGAAAACAGAACGAGGAGCAAGTATTTTATGGGGGAGATCAAGTTAGAGATGCCTGTCCAGGTGAACATGCTAGGTAGGCAGTTGGCACCCAGGTCTGGTGGGGGGCGGGGGGGACAGGGACCTGGGCTGGAGATATAATTTTGAAGTAGTCAGTCTACAGGTAGAATTTTAAGCCACGAGGACAACCACAATAACTAAAGGGATGAATATGTGTGAAAAAGAGAAGCAGACCAAGGACTTACTCCTGGGGCACCCAATGTTAAGTGGTTGAGGAAATAAGGATAAATGAGCAAAGAAGACTGGGAAGTAGGAAAAACACAAAAAGAGTGCGACGTCCTGGAATATAAATTTTTCCAAAAGGAGGGAATGAACAATGGTGTTAAACATTACTGAGGAGTAAATTAAAAGAATTGACCATTGGATTAGCAATGTGGACACTATTGGTAAAGAGCAGTTTTGCTACGTGGAAGAGGCAAAAGCCCAATCAAAGCGGGTTCTAGAGACCAAGGTAGAATAGGGTTAGAGGGGTGAGGGTAGACAACTCTTCAGCAGGATTGCTGTAAAGAATGGAAATAAAAACTTGGAGCTGGAGGGCAATTTAGATGAGAGAAATAGTATCGTGTTTGTATAGCTAGACTGATCCAATCAAGAAAAATAATGAGGCAAGAGAAGGAAAAAGGAGGAATTTCTGGAGCCATATTCTTGAATATTTAAAAGGATTGAGATCTAGTGAGTAAGTGGAGATGTCAGCCTCCGACAGGAAGATAAACAGTTCATCCCTGGTAACAGGAGAGAAGGCAGCATAGAGGGCCCAGATGCTGGTGGGCAGGGTGGAGGTGTTGGTGGGAACTTGTGGAAGTTCTTGCAGGATTGTTTCTATTTTCTCTGTGCAAGAGCAGTCCAGGTCAAGAGCTGAGAGTGAAGATAGGGGAGGAGGTGCTGGAAGGTTGAGGAAAGAGGAGAAAATATGGCATTATAGTTCAAGGATTGTAAGTGGGCTTGGGACATGCCCTATGATTGAGGGGCAGCATGAAGGGCACACTTGAAATGAGTAATTGTGAATGTCACGAATTTAAAGAGAGACCAGTCAGCATGCAGGATTGTTTTCTTCTAGCTCCATTCAGCTGCAAGGCTTCTGGTTGAGAGTAACATTTCTGCAAAGAGGACAATGTTGTTTTCTCACATCTAATTGCCATATACTAAAAGAATTAAGAAACGATGAATATGTGTAAAATCTACTTCATATAGCACTCTAAGAGAATGGGGGTTAATTGAATATTTTAGGTAATTAAGTCCATTATATCAATATATGAACTAATTTTTTTGTAGAATTAGAAGGTTTATTAAAAAAATCTATTCTGACCATTACATAAGAGTTACAGGATAATAATAAGTGTCTAAATATCTAACAGTACATTGGCACCATTGTTATGAAAAGTGGCAATCACTGCATATCCTGGGAAAAATCTGGTTATTTGAGTTTTCTGGTTATTTGAGTTTGGGATCTAGATCCATTATATCAAGAATTTTATAAAAAATGTAAAAATGAAAAGGGATGTCATTAACTGTGATAAGAATATCTGTATACAAATCCACCTATTGTGTCTTGTACCTACCATACTATTGGAATAAAATTTTTAAATTTTTATTTAGTTATTCATTATTATTATTATTATTATTATTATTATTTGGGTGGTTTCCTGGCTGGGAATCAAACCCAGGTTGCAGCGTTGAGACTGCTGAAGGCTAGCCACTACACCACCAGGGGACTCCCAGAATAACAGTTTTTTTCCCCTTTCAATTGCCTTTTTTTTGGGGAAGTGAAGCGACAAAGAGAACGTAATTAGATTTCAAGTCTTTGGCAATGGCAATGGCAATGCCTGTGTTGGTGAGGGTGTGATTATCTAGAATTGCTCCATCTTTGATTGCTGCAAGACATACTTACTTCTTTCTCAGTTACTTGTATTTTCTAGTAGCTCAAACTCTTTTTATACTTGTGAATCTGCTCTATATTATTCACTTGTGTTTTAGAAATAATTAACTGGGGAGTTCTCTGGTGGTGGTGTAGCTGTCAATGCTGCAGCCTGGGTTCGATTCCCAGCCAGGGAACTACCCACATTAAAAAATAAAATAAAATTAACTGATTATATAAGCAATATTCACTGAATACAATTTGGAAAACATGGAAATAAAAAAATAAAAATCACTCTCTTACCACTCAGAGATGAACACAATTAACACTTTGGTAAATTTTAATAAAATATTTAAATTCATATGTATGTTTTTTTAGACAATTTATATCAAACTCTCTACCATTTTATATTCTTTTTAATTTAATATTTTATTGTGAGCTTCTCCCGTGCCATCGCTTATTCTTAGAAAACACAATTTTTAATAACTACGTTGTTGTCTATTGCATGAATGGACTATAATTTAATTAACAATTCTTCCATTATTGCACATTTAGGATGTTTTTAAATTTTAGATGACTCTAGGTAAGCATCCCTGAACAAAAGTCTAATTATTTTATAAGGCAGTTTCCTAGAAATCAAATTATAGGGTCAAATGGTACAAACATTTAAAAAGTTATATGCATATATTGCAGCTGCCTTTTGAAAGATCATGCTTTTTGCAGTTTCCCGGGATGTGAACAGGGTGGTCCATTTCTCAGTACCCTTGAGAACGCCATCAGTTTTTATAGCACCTATTCACACCCCTTACCTGTGATTACTTCACTTCAGTTTAGTTCCGAATGAGCTATTTATAAGGCTCCTAAGAGAGTCTTTCTGACTCCTCATTCCCACCACCAAGATATTCTCCATGTTGCTGTCAGAGGTGTCTTTCCACATCATTCACCTTGTCACTTTGCTGATGAAAACCTTGGGTCCTCTCAGTCCCAGGAGGTTGCAGCACGCAAGGCCTTTTCCAGTCTGTCCCAACCTCCCTTTTCAGCCTCATTGACCACTTACTTCTAAGTGCTTTGATGAAGCCACACAGAAAGTCTTTTTATTTACAGCACATACAATGCTCATTCATGACTCCAAGCCTTTAGACATTTTCACTCTGTCACATTTCCTCCCTGAAACTCCAATTCATCTTTCAAGACACAGAGCAAAGTTCCCCTTCGGGAATGCTACCCTGACTTCCCAGGGTGGGGCAGTTGTGCATGGCACTGAGCTGCCCATGTGCACACGACAGCTCTAATCACTTTGCCTAGCCATTACTTGCTTACCTGACTTCCTCACTGAGTGCCTCAAGGATGTTGTCTTACTTATTTCTATCCTCAGTTCTTAGCCTATTACATTGTTGACAGACAATAGATATTTATTGACTCAATGGCTAAAAGCACAGAATTGGTTTGAGAGTTCTGTCATTATCTAGCTTGGAAGAGTTGGATTTCAGGGGTAGATACGCCATTGCTAGCCTGTCAGCATTGGTCTGTTAAGTGCCCTTAGCTAGCATCCGAGCACATGGTCTGTACCAAACAGTCTTTGATCACAGCGGCTGTTTATGCTTCCATCTCTTCCTATTATTTGCCTTAATTGTGTTTTGTATTTCTCCTCAATTCTTTCAGCCGACCCATCCTGCTTTGACTTCATTCACTTGCTACAGCTCGGTGCCACGAGCTGCTAATGGCCTCACGTCCATACTTACCCGTCGGTTTTTACACGGTTCCCACAGAACACCCTGACCCAGGTGTCTGAGTGCTGGCTGGAGGAACATGCTGATGTGATTACAAAATATTAATTTCTTTCTTTCTTATGGTTTACTCCTTTCCCCAGCGGAATTTCTGCAGTAGGAAGACTTGAGAATGGAGAGAGAATGAAGAAGGTAGCAATTGTTCTCTTGGTCATTGGTCTGCCAGGTCACCATTAAGGAGTCTGTTTCCACACTCCTTGGCACATGGGCATCTTTGCTGAGCCTGCCCAGGGTCCTTTATCCCTGGACAGGTCTCACAGCCCTTTGTCACTGAGATCTCACCTTTTTCTGTGGGGCTTCTGGGAGGAAGGGCCCCCTCTCTGCTCTGGAAACCCATGGACAACTAACTTTCTCATTTCTTCTCCTTCCATCTCAGCTGTGAAAAACTCTAGTCTGGGGGGAAATATTGTCTGCATTTTTCTTTTAAAACTGGTTCTTTCCTTACCTCAAAGGCAAGAGAAGTAAAAGCAAAAATAAATGAATGGGACTCTATCAAACTAAAAAGCTTCTGCACAGCAAAAGAAACGATCAACAAGGCAAAGAGACAGCCAACTGAATGGGAGAAAATATTTGCAAATAACGCATCAGACAAGGATCTAATATCTAAAACATATAAAGAACTAATAAGACTTAACAACAAAAAAACAAACAACCCAATTGAAAAGTGGGCAGAAGAACTAAACAGACACATCTCCCATGAAGAAATACAAATGCCCAGCAGACATATGAAAAAATGCTCATCCTCATTAGCTATCAGGGAAATGCAAATCAAAACCACAATGAGATACCACCTCACACCTGTGAGAATGGCTGTTATCAACAAGACAAGGAATAACAAGTGCTGGAGAGGATGTGGAGAAAAAGGAACTCTGGTACACTGCTGGTGGGAGTGCAAACTGGTACAACCA
>PVJL010001226.1:236037-284941 GCA_004026885.1 Lyroderma lyra | reverse complement strand
CACCCAATGTGACTTCTCCTTCCATCACCTTATATTTAGCTTCCCCCCTCCTCTCCCACCCCCTCCCCTTTCTCCCCTCCCTAACCCACTCATCCCCAAATAAATATTAAACTATTGCCCAATCCTATTCTTTCAACGTGACTGATCTGATTTTTAAAGGTGGTTTTTAAAAAGCATTCCTTTGTAATCTAGTGTGTTTTGCATAATTTCCCAAGTCAATGATTTTTAGTATAGCAGATTCATTCCTTCATCAAACATTGATATCTCAGCCCCTGCAGCGAGCCAGAAGCTTTGCAAGCTCAATATGTGAATAGCTTTCTGTGAGAGTGCTGTTTACCGGCTTGGGCCAGTCTGGGCCCTCCAAGGTTTCTCTGGTTAGGAACATGTTGGAGAATGATCTCTGAACTAGTTGACCGACATGCCTCTTAACTCAATCACTTGTTTATACTGAATTGAGCAGTCTCGTTACCAGGCACTTAAAAAGGGAAAAGAGGTCTTCTTAATGGGTTCAGTGAATGAGCAAGGAAAGAGTCATAACCTATCACCCCTTTGTTCTCCCATTTACTAGGCCAATGCAGGACAACCTTCTCTGACCAGTCACCTCTGAGTACTGACAACACTGACCATGAGTCATACTGCACCATCCTTCCCCCTCCTCACCATGGAGAAAAAGGAAGTCCGAGGTGAGGTTTCAGGATAACATCTAGGTAATATATGATTAGGACGCCACCTGCAGCTGCCCCAGGTTATGACCAGGCACTAGAATTTTTGCAGTCCTGTGTGTTAGAAGCAAGTTTATTCTGTTGAAACAGACAATCCTCTAATAGTTTCTCTCACCCTTGAAGTCCTTTCAGGGTATTATTGACTTAATTATGTTCCTCCAAAAGATATGTTGAAGATCTAACTCCTACTACCTCAGAATAAGACCTTATTTGAAAATAGGATCATTGCAGATGTAATTGGTTAAGATGAAGTCATACCAGAGGAAAGTGGACTCTTAATCCAATATGGTTGGTGTCCTTATAAGAAGAGAAGAGACACAGAGATGTGTGAGTGGAGACTCTCATGAGACAACAGAGGCAGAGACTGAAGTACTGTAGCTGAAAGCCAAGGAGCACCAAGAAGTATCAGCTACCATCAGAAGCTAGGAATAGGCGAGGAAAGACTCTTCTCTACGTAGTTCAGACATGGCCTTACTCCTTAATTTTGGACTTCTGGCCCCTAGAACTATGAGACAATAAATTTCTGTTATTTTAAACCCACCATTTGTGATACTTTGTCATGGCAGCCCCAGGAAATGGATGCATTGTGTATGCCCAGAATGAAGTGTTCTGACTGCTCTCTATCTTGGCCATTTCTCTAGGTGTGTTTTTATGGAGCAACTTGAAGGATGAGGTAATATTTTGGTCAATGGGCAGGCTTGCTTATTGTCTGCTATAAAAATGGTGGATTCCTCAATCTCCATGTTCCTCATCTATGACGTAAACCCACTGCATTTTTCTGAATCACAATGTATCACTCGTGTGGGATTTATGGGAAGGAGGGAACCCACACAAACATGTATACTCATGCTATTTGTTGAGCCATGAATCTCACATCTTCTGCCACCATCCATGAAATAATAACAGGCTAACTTATTAGCTTGTAAGTAAAGTGAAATCAATCCCAGACACAACTAATTCTTGAAGTGGGGGGGTATCACTCCTAGACCCCCAAGGCTATTACAACAAAAAGAGTAATACAGAGACCTTGTCTTCAAGGACCCTGGAGATGTTATACATATGATAAAGATAAATAACCAAGACAACATGAGAGATGCCACAAAGTAGTATTAATTATTGTAACTTTCTTAAATTCTCATGAACTGGTATGTACAATAAAGCTTTTGAGTTAGAGAAAAGAAGAGAGTTCTGCAAGCTGGAGTGGGAAAACTCACAGGAGAGCTACAAGTAAGGTGTTCAAAGTGGTTAGGCTTTGAAAAATGTAACGTGGACTGGCAGCCCAAGAGTCAGAGGAGCAGGCTGTTCATAGCTTCCCCTATGATTCTATGGCATTTGGTGACATTCCTTTGATAGCACTTATTACATCATATTGTAATTGGTAGTTTACATGTCTTCCTTTTATTGAGAGCTTTTTAAGGGCAATAACATATTTTATTCATTTTTTAAATATTTGGCATCTGTCACATAGTAGACATACAATAAATGTTGTGTAAACAGATGGGCAGGTACATAAGTGGATGAATAAAGATTGAAAATGCATAATTCAAAAGACCAAATTTAGGAGATGTGACAGGAGGACACAGGAAGGTAGCCTGGTTTCACACTGAGGAAGACCTCAGGGTAAGGGGACTGAACAGAAGGAGGCTGTAATTGTCAATGATGGAGGTGTCATTAGAGTTATTTTAGGAAGATTTGCTTAGGAGTAATATGCACATGTGAGGGATAAGCTTAGAAGAGGAAAAACCAGAGTATGGGGATATTACAGTAGATTTAGGGGTTCTGTAAGATGCCCTTCTATTATTGCATTTTTCTGAAAGATCCATGTGATGTGATATAAAGGATTAGGATCACGCTCCCTGTGAGTCAGCAGGGAAAGGGAAGCCAGGATCACTGCCATGTCCTTTTATTATAGGACACTGAGGGTGATGGTGTTAAATAGCTGGCTGGCTGGCTTCCAAGGCTCCTGTGCAACTTTGTGATTCCTCAGGAATTCACTCCCCCACTCCGAAGAGAGCTCAGTGATGAGTGGTGATCAGATGGCAACTTTGCACATGACCATTTATCATAGTAGAGAGAAGTGGGTCCTAAGTAGCAGAAATGAACATTATCAGTTGTGGAAGAGTTGGCGTCTGCTTTGGTTAGACAAGGATAAATGGTGACATCCATTGCAAAGTGCCTTCTCTGCCAAGGGCTCTGATGAGATGGATGTTTTGGCTCTACCTCCAGGCCTTCAGATGTGCTTGCTGGGCTTTCTTTGGGTCAGAAGGTTGAAATATTTAGATCAAGCTGTCCAACCTAGGGCTGGTGGGCCACATGTGGCCCAGAATGGCTTTGAATGTGGCCCAACACAAATTTATAAACTTTCTTAAATCATTTTATTTTTAACTCATGAGCTATCATTAGTGCTAGCGTGTTTTATGTGTGACCCAAGACAATTCTTCTTCCAGTGTGGCCCAGGGAAGCCAAAAGATTGGACACCTCTGATTTAGATATTTTTGTGTGTTGAATTGGTTTATTGGGTAGGTTATGTGCTCCTAACAATGACTGCTGATGTCAATGGATTTCTCCTTCGATCCAGGTCACTGCACACTAGCTACTCGGCTGGCCAGCAGGTAGACACCTGCCCCACTTCCCTCGGCACAGGGGCCTTTGTTCTTAGAAAAGGAAAAAAACTCTTAACTGACTTTCAAATTGTTTATAATGGGAAGCACCAACACACATCTGGTCATTGTGATTGCCCTCGGTCATATGTTCTGGGATCGAAGGGCCTCTGTACCAGAACTTTCATGCAAGTGAAAGCAATCAGGAGACGGATGCATGCTCATTCACAAGACTTGTACCTCAGCTTTCTCTTCTATTGCCTCTAAAAACCAGTGGCTTGTCTAGAATACGTGACTCCTAGAGATGATAATTCCACATATCTTCAATATTTTATCAAGAAAAGTTTCAAAAAATGCAGTTGAAAGTATTCTACAGTGTAAATGCATATACCCACACTAGATTCTACCATTAACATTTGCTATACTTTGTCATATGTTTGTCCACCTAGACTAGATAATTTTTGGCAACCCATGTCTCTATACAATCAGAACATTTTCAGTAATAATCATAAAATAAAATAACTAATAATAATGGCTAGAAAAACAGTGAAAATATGTATTTAACATTGTATGAATAATTATGTTAGTAAAAAATAAAATGAACAAAATAAATATTGCATACAAAATATTATATATAAAATATTACACCTTGCCATTCACACTCTGTATACTTAATTCACTTCTATATGACATTCATTACTCACAAAAGACAAATTATGAAAAATGTGCTCATTTGTAATTATATACACATACACGAACATATTATTAAAACTCAGTTGCAATGGCAGCAATTGTTTAAAAACTATAATAGTCATAAAGTATTTTTTGGAGAGGATTATTTTATCACTGACATTATTAAGAATTGCTGGCAAATGGTAATAATAAAAATACAGTCTTTTGTTGGCTTTATAATTGTTTTTAAATTCTGTACATATAGCTCAGCCTCCTATGATTTGCTGCTTTTCCCATTCTTGATGGTTTCAAAGAAAAACAGAGGTGGACACTAAGGCTGTAAAGACAGATTTTATTCATTACTGTTGCAAGATGGGAAAGAGACTTCATAATAGAACCTAGCTCAATTCCAAATATAATAAAGACAGCTGTGGATTTGTAGCCAATGAGCAGAGTGAGGGGGCCAATGATTGGAAAATTACCAAGAGGAGACATCAAGGAGTGGAGGGTTCTTGCTAAAGGCAGGTCAGAGATTTATACATTAAGGTGGGGAATGAGGAATGTGACCAGATCTCAAGGTGCAGGTTCTCACTGAACAGCAAGGTTCTTGCTACAACTGGGAGAGGCAGGCAGAGCTCAGGGCCCAAGGATGAGGCCTAGTTAAAATGAGGGCTCAGAGGAGCCTTGTCAGTTCACTTCTTGAGAAGAGAGTCTTTGTCTGTGGCCATGGCCTAAGAGGTATCATTTACTTATATCGGTGAAATAAGTAGTTCTAAAAATAAGGGAAGTAATACAGAAAGGCTGGACAACTAAAGGGGACTTCATTTTTAAATATTCCCATCTTATAATTATAAAGCCCAAAGCCTCACAGTGGTGTTTCCCCTTTCAAAGGCAATTGATTGACTTTCCCATGACACCCGGTGCCCACAAGGGACGCAGACCAGGTCATAAGGATGAGAAAAGTGGTCTAGCACCAACCCAAGTATTTTTCCTTCCCTTGTCTGCTGAGGAAAATTCTGACAGTGCCCCTCGCAATTACCCACCTTGACCCTAGTTCAGGTTGACATGGAGAAAAATGGGAGAGATGAGAACAGGGGATTTTTATCAGAAAGACTCTGGGTTTACTGAGGATTGCGGGGGGTGGGGGGGTGTGAAAAAAGGGGAAAAAAATAACCCTCTTAGGTAGGGGTCGTCAGAGAGGGTGACTGGAAAATTGAGAGCTAACTTGGAGAGTGAGGTGTCAGCGAAGTGGGGTGTGGGGATTTCTAAGAAGCCGAGCTGAGAGTTATAAATTAGATTTAGTAGAGACTGGCCAAAATTTTAAGGACTTATAAATATTTGGGGGTGGTCGGACTGTGAGCGTGTGAAGCAACCTTGTCTCAAAGCTCATTTTTGAGAGGCCTGACTGATAGCAGAGTGGCATTGAGCAACCTCTCGGTGGCGTTGCAAAGTTGGCTGTTAGGTCCCTTTAACATTCACTATATAGCCACGAGGCAGCTTCAGTTTCTGAACCGGACCCAGTGGAGGTAAATTGATTCCTTTTCTCTGAAAGCTAGCTTGAATGCAGCAACCGATTCTTCTAGAGCGAGAATGGAAGGGGATGAGAACTGGTTTTGAGCTGCCTCTGAATGTTCACACGCAGAACACCACAACATGGACAAAGAAGACAATGATGTTTCCTCCAAACCGGCTGATGTGAATGTAAGTACAGTGTGGGAAGCCTTCTCTGTGACTTGAATGCTGCCACTTGTTGTTTGACCCTGTTTGTAAAATGAGACTGTATTACTTTATAAAGATAAAGGCAACAATAATAGGAGACGTTTTTGTCTTACGGTACTTAATGGATTTTACAAATGTGGGCTTGTTTTAGAGGGTTGTACTTAGCAATTGATTTGCAGCTGTTTTTCTGAAACTCCAGGGAAATTGTACTGATCTCTCTACAAATTCCATTTTAAAATTTAATCAATGCTAACTGAGACTGCCTACACTTAAAGACCCAACCTTGGCCTTGTCAGTTCTACAGGTGCTAGCATTTCTGTGTGTTTTCCCTTTTTATTTCTTTGGGGGAATATTTGAAAGTAGCTTGACACTATAATCAACTCATCCTACAGTGGAATGTTTTTCTCTTTAGAAACATCATCCTCACTCCTGCAGGACATCACATTAAATGCGGTTTGGTCTAGTTCAATTTCACCAGGAGGGACATAAGCTACATTTCACTCCAGGGGTTGACAAGGGTGTTTGGCAAAAATGAATGAGGGAGCCATGAATAATTCAGAATGTACTTGGCCACATATTATCACATTAACTGGTAGGATTAAAGACTGGAAAACATGTACTTCGAAGGGAAGAGTGGGAGAGAATAAGAGAGAATGACGGAACTCTTATTAGTAGAGCTCAAAAAAGAGCTTATTTCTTTGGAATTGGTGTTCTAGATGGTTGCCTTTGAAAGAATGTGTGGTTAAAAGTCATTTCATCCCTGGAGTTTAGTTACCCTGACATGTATAAATCTCTCCTTCAAAGAAGCTAAACTCTCGCGTACATTATTAAAGAATTCACAGGATCAAATGGCAGAGGGTAGAGGAGAAAAGAAAAGAGAAGGGGAAACAGTTAAATAATGTATTTTTTTCCTCTCACGTATAACACTTTGCGCATCTATACGCTAAAACCAATACTTGTTTAATCTGAGCCCTCTATTTCACTCTTTATGCTTTAATCATTCTTCCATTTGTGATAGAGAAACTGAGTCACTGATCGGTTCAGTGGCTGGCTTGAAAGTGCACACACTTGAGGCAATGGTGAAACAAGCACTTTGCTCCCTATCCTCCAGCCCTACACAATCCACATCATCCTTCATTCTTTCTTCCTACCACTTAGTCATGAAGCTATACTTAGGAAATCAATTCATTTCTCTGAGGAACTCACTTATTATTTTCAATACTGTCTCAGCCCAGAAGAATTTGGCTGTGGGAGAAAAAAATAGAGAATACAAACATTTTTAAAACACACATGTCTCCACAGCTGTATACACATGAATCAACCCACATGGAATCCTAACTTCCTGATCTTCAGGTCCTGTAGTCTGAGCTCCATGAACCTCAGGCCTATCCTGTCCATCATCTGTTTAGCAGAACTGGGGAGTTGAGAAGGGGACCTGGCAACCATTTCACTAGAGTTCTTCTCATGTCTTTTTTTTTTATCTTAATTGTGTGATTCAATGCAAGTCAATTTGTTAACATGTATATCAATAATTTGACTGACATATTTAGGCTTTTTAGCACCAAGATTCTCTTTACTGAGTGGTTCCAATTAAGCTCCAGACTACTTCTAATCGATAATATGTCTTTCTTTTCTTTTTGGAGATATCCAATATCTCAGTTCAGGTGGTCAGTGCCCCGGGGAAGCTGCCAGGGAGACCAGGGAGACGGCCACCTCGAAAACCCATCAGCAAAGCCAAACCTAGGAAGCAATCCAAGAAGAAAGCTCCCTTTTGGACTGTCCAAAATAAAATCATTCTCTTCACAGTATTTATATTCATCCTAGCAGTCATAGCCTGGACACTTCTGTGGCTCTATATCAGTGAGTTAAAATCTGTATTGCTTTGGGGTTAGTGCTTATCCTGTAAGTTCGGCAGGAGAAATGCAGGCCCAATTTGCCCCTGGGTGTTTCTGAGACGATTTTTCTATTTCCCAGACTGATAGCTGTTTCCAAAACTGTTGAGATTTTAAGGAGAAAGAAACCAGAATAGTCTTTCCCATTTTTTTTTTTTCTTTTTCCATAGGAGAGCAAGAGAAGCAGAGATGGGGGAATAGAATGAGCAAAGCTGAGGCGGATGCTCAGGAGCAAACTTTGACTCATTCAGAAATGTAATCCATTTTTAGCTTTAAAAAAATGAATAGAATGCTTTTCTCTTTCCTCATTCCGCCCACTGCCTGTTTCTAGGCAACCTTATATTCATTCCAGCTCCCTGGGCTTCATTGTACGCATGCACCTTTCTCTCCTTGGTTTTTGTGTTTGTGTCAAACTGATCGATCCTTTTGGACAGGAGTCACAACTGAGTTCTTCCTGAAAGAGTACGAACCCATACAGCTCAGCAACTATAACATTTGTTGACTTATACTAGGTTCCTTACTCTATACATCTTAATCTATTCGATATTAAGATATGTATTTTCTCAAAGATAATAAAGTTTAGTTCAAAAGCAAAATTTACATGCAAAGAATTAATGAATATTGTCTCCAACAGTCCAGATCGCTCACATACAGAGGGTGCCAAAAAGTGTATACACATAGAGGGAAACTGTATTAAAATTATAATAATCAATATATACAGATAACAAAAGATAAATACAAGTCACATTTCACTTCTGCAATTACAAGAGTGCTCAAAGTGGTTACCATCAGTGTCCAGACACTTCTGATTACAGTGAACTACTGCTTGAGAAATGACCAGTGTCCACTTGTATTGCTGTGCATGCTGTTTCAATTTCTTCCTGAAGACGCCCAGTGTAGCTAGTTTTCTATGGTACACCATATTTTTTAAGGTCCCACATAGAAGGCAGAAGTCAAGGGGTGTTAAGTCAGGAGAACCTGGGGGAAACTAAACTGCACCTCTTCGTCCTATCCATTGTTCTGCCAAATGGTCTTGCACTCCTCAAACCACAACTGTGCTTCCATCATTTTCTTTGATTGTCCTGCCTGTCCCATGGTAACACTAGCATTCACTTGATGAATGCCATATTTTGAACGAATGTCATACTGCACAATGCTACTGTAATTTAATTCAACTTCAAAAAGTAATACATAGAAAACATCTCTTAAAATGTGTATACATTTTTTTGGTACCCTTGGTATGTTGCAGATCTGTCCCCTATAATTTGTGTGGCACAATGTGAGATATCAGGCATACCAAGATCCACCTCCTCCCTTCAAAAAGCTCATAGATGCATTTTCTACTTTCAAAAATCTCTAATTCAGTGCTGGAGAAGGAGAGTAAGGTGATTTTTGTCTGGTTGTTTAAGTAATTACTTGGCAATCATAGAAGGAAGGCATCCAAACTGCTCAGAAATGGAATCCGGAGTAAGTCTTCATCCACTGTTTCCAGAAAATTCATTTGACACTTGGAGTGCCGGCTGGGCCTTTTGATAGCCATGGAGACAGAGTGGTAGATAAGAAAGAATCTCTGTCCTTATACAAGTAAACTAATGGGGGAAGTGTAGTCAATGGGCAATTAAGACAATATAAAGGACACGGAGCATAACTGAACAAATCAACTTCTTTTCCATCAGTTTTCTGCCAACAGATACCTTTGCATTGCCCTAGCATTTTTGAGTAAAGTTTTGGAACATTATTGTGTAGAAGTAGTTTTTGGCTGTGTAAAAATCAGGGAGGGGCAGGCATTTCAGAAAGACAGACCAGCCTGGGAAAGGGGAAACTGGTCTGACCAATGAGAATTGCTCATCAAACAACACAGGTTAGTTTTGATACATGAAATTTGGTCTGGAGAGTGACCTTGAGAAATGAGGTAGACAAATCATCAGGGACACCATGCAGCAGGGTCTTGTAGGTTGGGAGGAGCTAAGAGTTAGGCAAATGAAAGCTGGGTCAAGGCCAAATTGACCTCCCTTGCACTGTTGTTATTCTGACTCATAAGTACTTACTGATACCGGGAGGAGGTATGAGCTTCTAGATAGAAGTCATAGTTCTCATTTAACGAGTTTAAAAGTGGGGGTGGGAGGTGGGTGGGTATGTGGAAAAATCTAAGAAGCACTTCCTTGGTAAAATCAGCAACAAAAACAATCTTTGTTTTATATGAGAGGCCTAATGAGGTCAGGTGATTCATCTAAGGTCACATAACATCAAAGGACAAATGGAGGACAGAAACTCAGGCCTCCAGCCCCTTCCCTTGTGCCCCTCTCTCTCCTCCACCTCACTCAACTGCTTGGTGCTGATGTGACCCTGCATGAGTCATATAAAGGAGGCTGCTTCTTATTGCTCACACAGGATCCACCTTCTTTTTCTTTTAATTATTAAATGTATTGGGGGTAAAGTTGCTTAATAACATTATATACGTTTCAGGTGTACAATGTTAAAACACATCATCTGTATATTCCATTGTCTGTTCACCACCCAAAGTCTAATCTCTTTCTATTACCGTGTATTGGACCCCCTTTACATTCTTCATCCACCCTTCCCCTCTCTTCCCTTCTGTTAACCACTATACTGTTATCTGTGTCTGTGAGTTCATTTGTTTATTCTGTTCATTTGTTTCTTGCTTTTGTTTTATATCCCACAGATGAGTGAAATCATTTGGTGCTTATCCTTTTCTGTCTTATTTCACTTGGCATGATACTCACGCACCTTCTTTTAAATTCAGTCATCACTTATTTAGCATTTCCATGTACTGGGCATTGAGCTAAGAGAGAATATTATCTCCCTTTCTTCCTCTTTCCCCTTTCTCCTCTTCCCTTCCTTCCCACGAACATTTATCAAACTTCAAAATTAAGTCAGGCAGTCGCTATACTATGCCAGGGGCTGAAAAGTTACTGCTCCTCCAGAAGGACAGACAAGCCAACAGAACTTACAATACAGTGGGGCAGGTGCACAGGAAAGAAAGGTACCACGACCATGGGAGCCTGGGGGATGGTGCCACACAGCAGTGAGACATTGGTAGCCATAAGGAAAGGCAGAAAGGAAAACCATCATCTCCCCAAACTATTCTCAGGTGCTCAAAGGCAACTCGGACACAGCAGTGTCTTTGCTTGGCTTGTCAGAAGTTTCTGGGCAGGCATGACACTCAATCCCCTGGTCCTCACTAAGCAGGGTATTTGAGCAGGAGTGACCTGACACTGGGCTGAGGACCACACTTTGTGTCTCATCAGAAGGATGCATTCTCCCTGCACTGCACAAAGCTAAGGAATGGCTCAGTATCCTGGGCCTCAGCCACACAAGTCAGAGAGAGGATGAGCTCAGTGAAGGTCCACTGGGGGGAGCCTCCCCTTTTCTCCCACTAATCTCAGAACTTGTGGTACACATTTTTTTAAACCTCCTTACCTTCCACATACTCAGGCATAAAAATTGTATTTTTTTTTAGCCCCTTAGTGACTAGGACATGTGTAAAGTCAGAGTTACTATGTATCATTTACCTTTTAACCTTGTTCATATCATTTACCTTTTAACCTTGTTCTTATCATTTACCTTTTGACCTTGTTCTTATCATTTACCTTTTAACCTTGTTCTTAAGTACTTGTCAGAAGCTGATAGAGGAAAAAGAGTATTCTAAGGGATATAATATTAACTACTGACAGAGAGATGTTATTAGCTACATGTAGAGTTTCACAAGCTGTGAACCAGTAAAATATGTAGTTGCCTAAAATAAAATCATTTTAGGAGCCCGATACTGACATAGATCAGACAAAGCCTCATTACCATGTGTGTGGGGAAGCCTCCTACCTGCTTTTCTCTGTCTTATAGGTAAGACAGAAAGCAAAGATGCTTTTTACTTTGTTGGGATGTTTCGCATCACCAACATTGAGTTTCTTCCTGAACACCAACAGAAGGATTCCAGGGAATTTCTGTCAGTGGCACGGACTGTGCAGCAAGTGGTGAGGTGATGGGGGGATGCTGAGAGGCTGGGCAGGGTGGGGACATGGGGGAAGGGATGGGGTCTTCCAATCACAGAAGTCACACTGTGCAAGGTGGACAAGGGAAGCCGTCACAGGGAAACATGGAGCATAGCTCATGGTGGCTATAAGGCAGAAATGCTTATTTGATAGAATTACTTACTTATTTTTTTCTGCTGAAGGTAAAACTCTAAGCTTCAGTTTTTCTCAACTGTAAAATAAAGGCATTTAATCAGGTGATCTTTTAGAATGCCTTTTAGTACTAACATTATGTTCATACCAATTAATTCCATGATCACTCCACATTTATTTCAACCTCAATGTACTGGCATCTATTCACTTAAAAGTTTTTTGTCTCATTAAAGAACTAGTACTTATTTATTATAAAAATTTAGAAAAGTATAGAAAAGTAAAAAAAATCTGCAAACTAAATAAAAGTGTAAAGTGTAAATTTAATAAATATAAAAGTATAAAGTGTAAATAAAGAAGTGTAAAACCCGTAAAAGTATAAAAAGAACATTACAATCTTCTTTAACATCAGTGCCAGAGATAGAACTACTTCTATTCTGCACTGACATAGACATAGGGGATAGCTCAACACTGAAGTATTAATAGATACTCAGTATTATAATCTGATCTTTAACTCGACATTAGGTTGCATGTTTCTATGCAAGTAAATGCTCTTTTATAAAGCATGTTTTAATAGCTATGAAATTTGCAATCTCTTTTTATTGGATATTGTTTCCAATCTTTGCTGCTATCGATAATGCTACACTAAGACTTTCACATAAATTATGTGTCATTCTCTGATTACTTCCTTAGGTGATTTTGTAAAATTATAACTGGTCAAATAGAAAAATATCTATGGCACCTGGTACGTATTACTAACTAGAAAGTCTCTGCCAATTTGTATGTGCACAGTAATGGAGAAGGTGGCCTACACAGCCGAGGTTTTACTGCAGTGGCAGTCATGTTCTGTGCATAATGAGGAATGATTGTCAGAGAGAGCCAGCACAGACCAGAGAGGGCATGGTGGCTCTTAGTTACTGAAAGCTTTCTATGTACTGGGTATGTGGCTAAACTCTTTAATATGTATCAATTATCCCTCACATTATTGCAGTGGTAAGCACTTTGATCATTTTATAGATTTTTTTTTTAAAAAAACAAAGAAAAAAGGGGAAAAAATATAAAAAACACAGTGGAGGTCCAGCAGTTGTAGGTAACGTGTTCTGTATTGCATAGGGAATTTGAACTCCACAGCTCATAATTTTCCCCATTATGTTATACATGGTAAATTATTTCTAAATTTGTTTGTTTGTTTTCCTCGTGGGCAATTAGGTGGGTGGTTTTGCTATTGGGTAGGAAGGGAAATATAGGAAGAGAAAAAGATTTAACAGATGAGTCAGTTGGGCTTAGAAATGCTAAGTAAGAGCAAAGAAGGTAAAATGATAGAAATAGCTGTTTGTTGAGAGCCAATTACGGAGTTTTAAAAGAGCTGGTTGTTTCCCAAGAGACAGGAGTTCAGAGAGGGGGATGGTAGACCAGGCTGTGGGCGCCATATGCCCCCTAGTGGCTAATACAGGGATATATCCTTAAGAATATAAATTTTCAATACTATTTATTGACACAAAAAAAGTTGTTGGGTCAGATACTTTGAAAGTATGCTTAAAGGATTTTGATTTATTAATTGTGGAGAAAATTAACTTTGGAGTAGGTAGAATACAGAAATTAAGCTTGATTAGAGTGTATAAAGACAGAACAATAAATGAGGGTAACTATTCTTCACAGAAAGCAGAATGAAAATTAAGTAATCCAACACTGCTACAGGAAGTAAAGATGTGTTTCAATTCAAGGAATAATGTCCAAGTTTGAGCCTTGTTTTTCTCCTTGTTAGCTAATCAGAGCTTGGACTTAGAGCACACTAGTTACTGTTAAGAGTAAGCTAATTTTGAAAGATTTCAGACACCTCAATTCTTCTTTTTCAGGTAAACCTGGTTTACACAACATCTGCCTTCTCCAAATTTTACAAGCAGTCTGTCGTTGCAGATGTCAGGTAATTTATGTTCCTTGTTTTGGGGTTTCTGTGTTCACTGCTATAAATTCCTCTTAGAGCAGCAAAAGGGCCAAAATACTACTGTTCTCAAGTAACTTCTTGGAGGTGGCTATGAGTTAATGCCCTTTTAGTGCAATAGTGACAAATGCTGACTTTTTTTCTTCATCTATTAAAACCTGCCCTCTCCTCCTAGCTAGGATCCCAGACTCCTGTATTAATGTCACTGGGCAAAATAACCATAAATACGGCAACTATATTGGGTGGAGGCAAAAATAAAACATAAACTAGTATTTCTCATAATATGTTCAATAAAATACTGGTCACTAGAGATCTTCTGAGACAAAAAGAATCGCATGGTCAAATAATTTTCAGAAAAATCGTTTGCTGCGTACTGTATCTCACCATCTTTCACCCCCAATATATCTACAGAGATTCATAATCCACTTTGGCATATTAAAGGCACTGAGAAGTCTTGGAATAAATAAATTGTTTACTTTTCTTCACCTTATTTCCCAATTTAGTTACTATAAAACATTATTTTATAGTTTTTCCATAAAACATGACAATATTTGTGCAGTTAGGTCCTAATTGTTAGGAGCTGCTCCTGTTCTAGGATCACTGGAAACCAAAGTGGGCTTGATTCCTGGATTTGCTACTTATCAGCTGTGTGATTCTGACTTGGCCTTAATTTCCTCATCTGCAAAACTACAATAATAGTAAGACTTTCTCCATAAGATTAAATGGGATAAAGCAGATTTAGCACTGTGTATGGACATAGTGAGGTATCAAAAATATAACTTGTTATTTGCAATAGCAGTGAATACTGATTGATATCCATACAATTAGTATATTTTGCTTGGAGATATACACTAAGAGTTATAGATTTGAGCCCAATACAAGGATACATATACCATGACGCTTTCTCTTTCTGGTCCCTATAATAAGAGTTTATGAATTTCTAAAGAAGGAAGTTATGTTCAATTGAAGGATATGCTAGCTGGCCTCACCAATTTATCAGTTGGGTCACCAGCTTCCAATAAAAGTCTTCTTCCGAAGAGGTATCCTTGAACATCTTTCTCTTTTCACTATAGCAGTAACAACAAAGGTGGCCTCCTTATCCACTTTTGGATTGTGTTTGTCATGCCACATGCCAAGGGCCATATCTTCTGTGAGGACTGTGTGGCCGCCATCTTGAAGGACTCCATCCAGACAAACATCATAAACCGGACCTCTGTGGGGAGCCTGCAGGGTCTGGCTGTGGATATGGACTCCGTGGTACTAAATGGTGATTGTTGGGTAATTCCCCTTTAAGCATTCCTTCCTACAGCACTCCTGACACTGTCATCATCGTAGTCAACTAGTATAATGAAGTATTACAGGATTAGCTAAAAACTTTAGAGCTATGTTGACAAAGGAAGCTGTTAAATGTTAAATACAGTGATTACGCAATAGAATTGGAGCTCAAATATGAAACTGAATTTATTAAAGTGCACCCTTCCCTGTATTTAATTTGGCTTATTCAAACTAAGGCAGTAAGGAATAAAGTTCTGGGGAAGAAAGAGATTTATCTGGTGTCTTCCCCCATCCAAACAGAACTGAACCGATGTTATGGAGTATTGCCCAGTACTCTAAAATGACCTGCTCCATAGGCCTGTGAAAGTGCAAATTCCATCAATTTGTCTTGACAGTGGAATAATTTAATTATTGTGAAACCCAAAATGTATGCAGTTTTCTCTTTTGATTTAAATTATATATATGCTAGGCATATAACATGTGGCTGATAGATATGTGTTAAATGAATGAAAATTCTGTACCATATGTACTATTTCACATACAGGACAAATTCATATGACTAATTATTATATTTGTTTGGTTTCTTTTTACTTTTACAAATATTTAAAACTGGTTACTATGGGAGATTTCAAGCATACAAAAGAATGAGAATAGTATAATAAACTCTCATCCCTTTACTCAGATTCAACAACTATCAACTCCTATCTGTCCGATTCGATCTCTAAATACCTAAACATGCTTCCCTACTCTCGCTGGACTATTTTAAAGCAATCTCTGTTTGATAGCTCTTAAGGGACTGAAAATATTTTTACTAGGCAACATTCTAACAAGATGAAATGCTGGGACTCACAGTCTCTTTTATCTGTGTTTTTGTTTGTTTTTTTTTTTCCAATGCAGCTGGGCTTCGATCAGATTACTCTTCAACCATAGGATCTGGTAAATTATGTCATGTGGTTTCTTTCCTCTCCCACCTCACCCCACTAATGCCTCCAAGTATCCTTTTTGGCTATAGGTTTCTTTTCAAATGATGGTATTTGTTAGTGTCTCTCAGTTGCAAGTGACAGAAATATACCCGAACAGGCTTAAGCACAAAAGAAACTTGATTGACTCATGTAACTGGGATATACTTGAGGTGATTTGGCTTCAGGCATCACTGGGTCCTGGTCCTAAGATAAAATAGCATTAAGATTGCATTTCTGCTTTCCTCTGTTGAGGCTTCAAGTGTATTCTTCCAATGTGGTGGCATAAATGGCCACTAGCAGATCCAAGTTTATAATTTATTAGTTTAGCAACTATGGTGGGAAAAAACACCTGACATATTTCCTGAGAGTTCCTGCAGAGGTTGTGAGGCTGAGTCTCAATGTCTTGGATTGGCTGACATGTCCATTCCTGAACTAGTTTCTCTGACTTCTATTGGCCAGTCTGAGTCATGTGCCCACCCCTGTACCTGAGGGTGTGTTTAACGTCAATCAAACCATATAGATAAGGTAGGGATAGTTTTCTCCAAGTAAAATCTGGGTGCTGTTATAGGGAGAGAAGGGAGTGGACCGCAATCTGGCAAAGACAGCAGATGTACTCCATGTGACTGACCTCTTGCTCTTTACTAGAAAAGTAGTTCCTAAAACAAAACAAAAGTGCTGTCTCCACAGACAAAGGCTGCTCTCAGTACGTGTATGCAGATCATCTGTCTCTCCGCTACCCTCTGGAGATTTCTGCCACCTCAGGGCGACTGATGTGCAACTTCAAGCTGGTGGCCATAGTGGGCTATCTGATTCGTCTGTCGATAGAGTCCGTCCAGATTGAAGCCGACAACTGTGTCACGGACTCCCTGACTATTTACGACTCCCTCTTGCCAATCCGGAGCACCATCTTGTATAGGTATGATGCAAGCACTCTGGTGAGCAAGTAAAAATATTTTTTATATTACGTCTCTTTTGTAGTATCTGAGTTCCCCTTGGATTTTTTTAAAACCATTTTTTGTGTACACTCATGAAGTCAATGACTGACCCATGCCCGAATAGTACCCTCTGTATTTGCCTATCAGACACAACGTTTGCTTTTGTTTTGTTAATTTTACTTTTATTGCAATCACAATGAAGTATACTGTTTCAATGAAGCGTGATCATGAATATTCTATGATGATTGCTTAGAACTATTACAATGATTATTTTTTCCTTATTATAAAGATAACACCTTGTTCTCTGTGAAACTGAGTCAGAGAAAATATCAATTATTTCACAATCCCATTACCCAGAACAAATGTTTACTATATTTTTGCATAAATCTTTCCACTCATACATATATTTTATTACACACACACATATACATATCCTAATATTATTTTTACTTTACTTCATGAGTAAAGTAAAATATTACTTCAATATTTTGTTAACCTAATCATGGCAGTTGGGCTTTATTAAGAATTTATTATGTTACTCACTGTGCTAAAAAGGCACATGATGTTATTTTTAATAGTGTTTACATATGTATGTAATAATATTTTCTGTATGAATTTGTATTTTGAGGATGAATGTGCATGTTAACAATCCATACAGTATGCAGTGAAAAGTAAAACTCACTGGCTCCCATTCCTCCATCATTGCTCGTGGTTTATCTTTATCCTTTCAGACATTAGTTATTATCTCATTGAGTCCTCACCACAATGCTAGAAGGAGTATACTATTATTATTACTATCATTTCACAGTAGGGAAACTGGCAGTTATGAAAATTTAGTTACTTAATTGCCCAGTTAAATGAGTTAAATGATGGAGCTGAGCTTTGAACCCACTTTTTGTTTATGCAGAGCTCATGGCCTTAGCCATTAAATACCCTTTCTTTCTATCTTGTTTGCTCTCAAGGAGGATCCAGTGATGGCTATCCAGAATTCTTCGGTAGTTAGTAAACAAAAATTTCTGTACCTTTATTAGCTTCCTTCCTCTGTCACGCCATGTGGCCACTAGTTGATGAAGATCTGGCTGGTGGAGTCTATTTCACAGGAACTGTGTGAACAGACCCGGAAATGTGTGGATTAGTGGTGGATGGAGGCCCACTCCTCAGCAACCTATTATTTATGTACTCGTGTTTTGTTATCTGGTTTCAGAATCTGTGAACCCACAAGAACATTAATGTCATTTGTTTCTACAAATAACCTCATGTTGGTGACATTTAAGTCTCCTCAGATTCAGAGGCTATCAGGAATCCGGGCATATTTCGAGGTCATTCCAGAACAAAGTAAGTCTTTCCCAGTTGAAAAAAGCCACCCTTAGAAATAGTTGCTATGATGCTTCTGCCTGATCTCTCCCAAAGCTGTGTTACACCACCACTTGTGTACATAAGTCAGGGACCCTGACTCAGGGTACAGTCAGAAGAGAGAGGTTGTATTAGTTATTTAAACAGAGAAAATTTAGTGTAAAGAACTGTTGACTCAGGATAAAGGTGTTAACTAGGTAACTGAAAAGGCAAAAAGAAAACTAAGGCACAATAGACGTAACACATGTAGGAAGCAAGTGCCACCTGTAGGTCTGGGGAAACAAAGGAGAACAGTCAGCGTGATTGCCATTTAGAGCTTGGAGGAGGGACTTGTGGAATAAAACTGAGACCTCAGAGGACTTATTGCTCAGCTGGGGCTGGTGTGTTTGAGTTCAGAGGCAGGTGTTCATGCACCTGGGACCCAGACCTTACAAGAAAGGATGCCAGACAGCTGGTATCTTTGAAAGACATGCTATAAAGTGGAAGCTTGAAAAACTGCTAACAGGATTGAACTCTGCTGCAGGAAGGAAGTGTAATCTGTGGGGTGAAGAAGCGTTGCTGAGGTGACACTCTCAGGAAACCTTCCTCCAGTTTTCTAGTGTACCTGTAGCGCCCCCCTATTGGCAGAACCTTTCAGGAAGCCCAGTGGTGAAGGAAGGAAGTGATGGTTCGCCAGAGTCCCAGCCCCCGCACTACAGAAGGAAGAAGTTTGGAGGTGTGAGACAATAGCTCAGTAACTAGCATGCTACCCTGCCTTTTGTGACTTCTCATTTATAGTGATGCATGTGAATGCTATCCTAGATAGTGCCTGTGAAGCAAAACATCGAGGATTTAATAGATTTTTCTAGGTAACAGTGAACAAAAGGACACCTCCTGCGTTCTTCTTTTGACTTGGGTTGATTAAGTAAAATAAAACAAAAACAGCCTTTACTGAAACTCTAGTCTGTTGTAATATTTGTGGGAATTGATCAGCTCTTGCTGATCATGTCTTGGTAACTTCTTTATAAGCATCAATAAAGCCAAAGGGGTCAGAACAGGAGGTGGGGCTCAGAAGGGAAGAGGATTGTCTTAAGTAGATAATGATAGCTACAGTTTCACGTACCATCTAGGGCAGTGGCTTATTTCGGTAGGCTTTCTGCTTCAAATTATTACAAGACCAAATGTAAAATAGGTTTATTGAACAAAATTGAAAGATAGTTGACATATTGCATTGAAAATTATCTCTAAAAGTTAAAAAGGTGATTATCTCAGAAATATTATAGTGAACGTTGTTTATTCACTCAATAAATATTTATTGAGCATCTATTAAATGCCAAGAATGATTCCTAAGTGTTAGAGCAAGAACATTAAACAAAATAGACATAAATTACTACTCTCAAGCAGCTTACATTCTGGCAGAAGGACAACCATATCAGTAGGAGAAGGCATTTAAATTGTCTTATTCAAACAGAACAGCATGCTACGTAAACCGGGTATATGTTTTCAATAACAAACATACACTCATTTGAACACAACAAACTCAGAAGCTTTGAAAATATATTTAAACTATGTTTTATAGATCTGTAGTCAAAATATATGATTTGAAAACAAACAGAATTTGAACAAATAATTCAACTACACATCTGAAAGATACGATTTATTTTTAAAAAATTTAAATTAAAAAAATATACATGCCTGTTGCTTAAGGAAGTATATATTTTTAATGAAAGAAACATATGCAGTGTATTTCCCATACTGTCACAACTCTAAATCATTGTGTTACTGGATTTTTTTTTTTTTCAGAATGTGAAAACGCAGTGTTGGTCAAAGAAATCATTGGCTTTGAAGGGAAAATTTCAAGTCCATATTACCCAAGCTACTACCCTCCAAATTGCAAGTGCACGTGGACATTTCAGGTAGCCTCGTTTTACCTCTATCTTAGAAAAAATACTTATCCTACTTTTACTAGCAACTTTTTTTTAATGAAATTACCTTTAGTTTTTCAATTTAATTACAAAAAGAGCATTAGTTAATTTTATAATCTTTAAACTTATTGAAACGTATTATCAAAACATGAAAGTTTCTTATCATTTCAGCCCTCTGCCCACAAATGAACTGCCTTTTGCAGGCTGGGGCTTATTTTTGCAATTTATTATTTTATTTGTGTTTACAAATGCAACCACATTGTTACAGGATCAAACAATTTATTATTTTATTTTGACAGAGCTCATTTATTAAATTTTAATTACTTTATCATCAGCATTATAATAGGAATAATAAATAATAAATTAGAGTAGGCAATATATATTTTAGTTGTACAAGCAAACCAGAGTGCAAATTTATGTGAAATACATACGTTTTCCTTTGGTGGCAGACAGGGTATTCCTGCCTTTTTTTTTTTATATCTTCATCTGTAAATGATTTTTCTTTCTTTAACTGTAGTATTATGTGGCATCTTTTCTCTTTCAATACATATATTACTTGAAAACAAATAATAGCAATTATTTGTGTGGCACAGCCATTAGATGGAAGCGGCAGGCAGTGTATAGCTTGTATTCATTCATTATTATGGAATGCTACTACCTGTCAGGCAGTATTGTATACACTGCAATCCATAACATCCCCCACACACATACAAAAGCTCTGCTTTCACGGAGTTTACCTTACAGTAGGGGGCACAGGCAGCAACAAACAAGTGAAATACATGTAGTGTCATACATGGTGGTACAGTGCTATGGAGAACACTGTAACAGGAAAGGGGGCTCTACAGCTGAGTAACTGGTGGGATGTGCAAAGGGTAAAGTCAAGGATTTATTGTCTTAAATAGGGTGGTCAGGGAAAGCCTCACTGACAAGGGGACATTTGCACAGAAATCTGAAAGACACGAGGGAACTAACTTGGTGCATACTTAGGAGAGTGTTGCAGACAAAGGCCCTGAGGCAGGGTTATGCTGGCTGCAGGTTTGATTCTTTGCCAGTAAGTTAAAGATATTTAATATTATTATACCTAAACCTGTACTTGGTGTCAATGTTTTAATAACATACATTCTTAACAATTTTAATTATTATCACAAACATTTACAAGATAATAAAAACATAAAGGTCGTAGACTTGTGCACTGCGTGGTTCTTAGTGTCTTGGCAGCAGCATCCTACAGCTTCAGACGACTATCAAGTCTGAAGTTTGGGGAGAGGGGAAAAGGGAAAGAAGATGAAGGGAAGGGTTAAGGAAGGAAGAGGGAAAAGATTAATACCTCTTGATCTCACTTATATGTGGACTCTAAAATAAATTAAATCAATCAATCAATCAATCAATAATGACTGAACGCATAGATACAGTGAAGGGATTGGTGGTTGCTAGAGGTGGGGTTGCCAAAATGGGTGAAGGTGATCAAAATGTACAAACTTCCAGTTACAAAATAATCATGGGGATGTAATGTACAGCATGCTGACCATAGTTAGTAGTTAATAATATTGTATTGTATTTGCAAGTTGCTAAGAGAGTAGATCTTAGAAGTTCTCAAGTTGACAATGCACTGTAGAATTGTATGCCTGAAACCTATGTAATCCCTGCTAACAGATGTCACCCCAATAAGCCTAACAATAAAAATGAATTAAAATAATAAATAAATAAATAAAGTTCTAGGTAAAAAAAAAAAATGTATGGTAATGGATGTTAAGTAGACTTATTGTGGTCAGCATTTGCTATACACACACACACACACACACACACACACACACATATATATATATATAAATATATATCTCAAATCATTATGTTGTACACCTGAAACTCATGTTTACATCAATGCTATCTCAGTAAGCAACAAAAAAGAAAAAGAGTAGGATTGAATCAAAAAGTGTTGCTTAAACTTTACAGTACATTGTTTTCAAAAGACAAAATGAATAAAATAGTGATGTAATAAAGCTGAAAATAAATGGATGGACAATATCATACAGGCAAATATAAACATAAAGGAAGCAGGGATCACAAACTCAGAGCCCGGCAATGCTGAAATCAGGGCAACAGCTTCAGTGAGGAAAGGAATGTAATCTACAATGGCAAAAAGGGAGAGCCCCCAATGAAGATGAAATAACAACCATTACTTATGGAGATATCATTAATACTTATAAATCAAATCCTACAGAACATACAAAGAGAAATGCACAACTCTTAAAGAAGTGATTTTAATTTTTTTCTCTTGGTTCATGACAGAGATAGTGGGGGACAATATATAAGGTTAAGAAGAGTATTAAATGATACACATAATAAGGATCACACATGCACACACACACACACACACACACACACACAAATTACCCTCCTTTTAAAATGACCTTGGAGAATTCATAAACTTGCTCAGAACAAAGTCTTTCATAAATTAAAAAATTAAAAGCAGGATGGGCAATAAATAATCTTTTATGTAATTCAAATAGAAATAGAAAACTTGAAAATGCATAAACCAAAATTCTACTCTTTGTAAATGTAAAAAATCTCAAATAATTTCTGGGTCAAAATGAAAATTAAAAACAGAAGTTGTTTTAGACATAACGTACGTGCATGTCATACAATGTTATAAAAAGAGTCAGTTGTACAATGTGTGTGTGTGTGTGTGTGTGTGTGTGTGTGTGTACGGACACTCATTGTCCATGTTCTATATAGGCAGCCCCTTCTCTTGCTTTGTCTCTTCTGAGATAAAACTGGGGTGACTCAGTAAATGCCTTCAGGAGTAACCAGGTCATATGAAAAAGATGCTGATTCATTTATTTTTCATCTAAAAAATCAGAATAGTGCTTTAAATAAACTATGTCATTATTGTCATCTAAAGAGGAAAATGTACATTCATTAAAAAGCAGGTGTTTTCAAAGTTCAATTCATTTAAGAGAAGAGAATTGAAACCTAGAGATGATCTAATGTGTCCCATGTCACCTTGCTCCCTCATATTGCGGCCTATTAGCTGCTCCTTGAGCACTGGGCTATCCACTTCCCTCTCTATCACGCTCTCCTCCTCATCCCAGTTTGCTCAGGGCATGCGGCCTACCCTACCAAAGGCTACAGGGCACAAAGAATGGAATGCCCTATAACAGAAAGCTAAGGGGATGAGTTCTGAGTAAGGGAATCTTAGCCTGAAACATGTCCTGTAGTTGAAACTTTCATTTTATGTTTTGTTTTTGTTTTTTTTTATAGACTGCACTCTCAACTCTTGGCATAGCACTGAAATTCCATAACTATTCAATAACTAAGAAGAGTATGAAAGGCTGTGACCATGGATGGTGGGAAATTAATGAACACATGTAAGTGGTTTCCATATGTGAGGAATCTGATGAAAGGCCTTGTTCAGAGGTTCAAAGCCTTGGATTTTTTGTCCCCAAAGAGTTTGTGTTTTACTGTTTATAGATAGCGAAGCTGAGGAATATAGGTGTTACATAACTCGCCCAATGCCACTCAGCTCAGAAGTGATTAAGCCAGGATTCAAGCCCATGTCTATGGCCCCCAAGTCCTTGTTCTGTGCTGCTGGGCTGTCGATGGGCACACTACGCTTTACAAAAATAGTTTGGCACATAAAATCTTTCAAACCTTGGAGCCATAGAGAAAAATAGTAAATAAGAGTTCCAGTGGTAGAAACGTTAGAAACCATTAAGCTAATTCGGTACAACAGGAAAGTCCCAGTTGCTTGGTTGTATCCTGAGGGTGAAACATGGGTTAAGTGTGATTAGATAGAGGCTGAGAGAAATTGAGATGCCTGGGCTTCTTGAACCAACCCAGTATGTCTTCATTCTCACCCTTAATTTGTCCTTTAGTTGTCATTACTATTTATTTGCTTCTAAAGTTATAATAGGTCTTGTATTTAAAAATATAGGATGTCTTGGTAGCAGAACAGCTTCTGCATTTTCTTGGAGATGAGAAACCTTGTAAAGTTAGCCTAAGAGATTTGCCTAGTAATTCTTCTTTGTTCATTGTTATTCTATGAATGAAAACTTTCCTTTTTAAAGAATTTTTCCTGAACAACCACCTTTCATTTCCTTTAGACTCTTAGATTACTTGCTAAGTAGTCATTGGTCCTGTCTTCATTGGAATAGATTCTATCTGATTTAAAGGCATTCTTGGATCCATTAAGATGTGCCTCATACTCCTTTTGGGAGTATTTTTGAATCAAGGATCTATTATGTCAGAAGCAGAAAACCTGGGTTCAAATTCCAGCCGTATCATTTAGTAGCTACATTAACTAGGACACGTTATTTAACCTCCTTGATCTTCCATCCAAAAAAAAGGTAATAAGTCTTAGTTAAGGAGGTGGGTTTTGTAAACATTCAATGAAATAATGCATATTACACACCAAGAAATATTGACTATTATGATTAATAAGACTGCTTTGGAAATGACATTGGTGGATAAATACTATAGAATGTGCCCCAAGGCTTTAAGGATACCACATTTTGGTATTCTAATTAGAGGTCTATCGAACATATCTTTAAAAATCTTTTGTAAAGTTGTATGCTTAAGATAGAGCTGTGCTTTGGAAATGAGACAGTAGATTCTCAGTTAACTGGTACCCTTGGGAATAGGTAGATGCTGGATAAATGTGAGTAGACTCTCCGTTAACCAGAACTCAAGCAATTGGCAAAAAATCCCACAATTTACTGGATGCTTGAGAGTGCTGGTGTACTCCCCACCCCTCCCCAGTAAGTATACCTACCACGCATGATTTCTGTACATGCAGAATCTGATGAAAGGATTTACCCAGAGGTAAGGTTGGCCTAACCCACATGTGGTGTTGCCAAGGTAGGTAGGAGCCGGGAATCTTTCCAAACAATACTAGGAAGTACTCTGCCCTAAATACTTGCCCCAAAAGGCCAGCTCTTCACTTTGTCTTATGGGCTGGCTGAAATCCTATCAGATACCTTTGATGCTAACTGCACCCTTGGGATTTAAAGGCCAGCCCTTCCCATCATGAGTTCTCATCTAAAAAGGAAAGGCTCTAATTGAACTAATTTCTGACACCTTGCTGAGAAGTAACCCAAGGGTGTTGGATTTGTCATGGGGAAGGAGGAAAAAGTAATTCTGATACCAGGAAGCCCAGTGATGTTGAGTTGAGAGAACATGGAGATGGGGTGTGTAGGCTCAGGGCAGCTTGAATGCAGTGTAATACATGAACCCTGAAAATGTGGAAGGCCTTCCTACAAAGCTTTTAGCAGAGCAAAGTTCCTGAGAGGAAGGCTGCCAGTGTGCTAAAAAGTTTTAGGGTTTAGTATCTGGCAGAGTTGTGTCCAATTCCTGCTTCTACTTACTTGTTATTTGAACCTTCACAAATGACTTCACCTCTTTACATGTCAGTGTTCTTACTTGTCACATGCCTGTACATGTAAACTAATTCTTGCTGGGTTTCTCTAATCTTCCACTTTTTAAAAACTTTTGTTCCATTAGCCACCAACACACCCCATTAGTGTTCTCTAAACTCCAGCCCAAGCATGGATTCAACAATTCCTTTCCTCCTGACTCCTTAATATTTGAGTGAGGCTCATCTTTGCAAGAAAACTTAATTGTTAACGGAGAACACGAAGCAAATCACTGAGACACAGATAACAGTCATCATGTTTTCAGAACACATTTTATATCTTGATTCCCAAGATGATCAATTAGAGTAGGCTCAGGCCTCAAAAGCTTGACTTGGCTTTCAGGTGCCTCTCAGACAGCTTGGCCAGGTTGGCAGCTATTACTTCTTCCTTATATCCCAGAAGCTCGTCTATTATCCTGTCAGGCCCTGAACTGCAGCCATTTGCCAAGATTTTTCTTAAAATATACGATATGGATGTTTTTCTCTTTTGAGCCTTGAAATCATGGGTTACCTCTATGCTCCTCCTACTGAATTGACAGAGTCTGATCCATGGAACGTACATGGTTCTCAAGTGCTTTTGGAGCCTGGGGTGATTGGCATTTACAGATTTCAGTAGAGGAAGTCCTTCCTCAAGACTTGTGTCTCCTGTTTCCTTTTGAGACCTTGCTGATTTCACCCTGGGAAGAGCTTATCCTACACAGGGCAGAGGCCTAACTTATACAGGCCCCCTGTGCAATGAGACGTCACATTCCACTAACCACAGTACTCATATAATAAGAATTACTAACAGGAGGGACAGTTTCTCCTACTTGAGAATAAATGAGTAAGAAAAATTGAGATAGGGAAATATTTAGGTGGACATTACTATTTTGAAAATTTGCCAAGGACAAGCCTTGAAGTGCTCATCAGATTTCAATTTAGTTTGAAATAATATTGTTGTCTTTTGCTTTGAGTGTTGCTTAGATTCTTTGTATATTTTCAACTTGAGCTCATGGATTTCACTCTACTCTATAGACAGGTTTGTGGGCAAAAGCAGACAATTCTTGCTGTCAGCCCTCAACATCAAACTTCACACTGAGAACCACTAGACAGTGGTCAGGAAGTGGTCAGTAGAAAAGGCAATGTCTGAGCGAAGCCATTAGAGATGGAGACAGTAGATACTGATGTGCCCAGGAAATTCTTAACCTGTTTTAAAAGGGGAAAAGACAGGTTACTTTGGTTATCTACACCAAATAAAAGGAGTTGACTAGAAGAATTAAACCCAAATATCTCCTGATTATAAGGGTTGGTGAGGAAAGCAATGGGCAATAAGCACTGCTCTTATTTTATTTAGCAGGAGTAAATCAAGGGGGCAGAAGTTGTATCGCAGACACTTAGCATAGAATGGGTAACTACTGTTAGCACGCCTGCAAGCATCTGTGTGTGAAGCCTACATGACCAAAGCCTCAGTGAATTCACTGTTAAGACTGTAGTTGACAAAGCCTCAGGCTGCGTGTCCTCCGACCCTTGTCTCCTCAGGTACTGTGGCTCCTACATGGATCACCAGACGATTTTCCGAGTGCCCAGCTCTCTCGTTCACGTTCAGCTTCAGTGCAGTTCACGGCTTTCGGACAAGCCACTTTTGGTGGAATATGGCAGTTACAACATCAGTCAACGTAAGCCTGGGATCAACAACTTAGAAAAGCTTAAAAAAATTGGTAAAGGGAGGCTAATAGTTTATAACTCTAAACTTGGGGAATTTAAAGAAATGAAACTGCTCTATTGCTTCTGGTTTTGGTATTTTTATTTCATAATAAATAATACCTAAATACATATGCATAATAGAAACTATATAATGAATCATACATAAAATTATGTACTTAGTACTGCTATAGTTTAAATTATAGAAAAAATATAGCTGTTTTATAATTATTGGTTTATAATTGAAAAATAGCATCTCACATTATTCCTAAACACAGAGGAGAAGCCCGTTTGTGATTTGTTGGTCTTGGTAGCCATAATTCTTTGTAAATTTGATGTTTACACCAACAATTTGGTGGATCAGAGGTCAAAAGTTGTGACTCCCTTTGGCCTATGGTGTATGACAAGCTGGCTGGTCAAGGAGCACTCACCTGTTAGCCCTCAGAGTGTTAAACTTCACACTGAGAACTGCTAGAACAGTGGCCAGGAAGTGGTCAGCAGAAAAGATAATGTTTGAAAGAAGTCATCAGAGCTGGAGAGAGTAGATACTGACTTGCTCAGGAAATTCTTGACCTGTTTTAAAAGAGGAAATGTCAGGGTTAACCACGTAGGGCTCCATGAGGGTAAGACTTGAGAGAAAACCCTTAGGCTACATTCTTCTTCACTAATCCTCAATATACCTGATTCTGGATTTAGAATATTACATTTTTGAATATGAGAATGCTAGAATTTTCAGTTAGGACACAGATACATAGGAAGCCATTTTATTTTTAATTGTTTTTTTCCAAACCATGAATATTTTCCAAGAATTTTTCATCTCCACTGTGTGCCATAGAGATAGTTGTGATGTGACCATGTACCATCACCCTACTCCTTCGCACAAGGGGAGTGTCTTAGTCCGTTCAGGCTGCTATAACAAAATGCCACAGACTGAGTAACTTCTAAAGAATTGAAATGTATTTTTCAAAGTTCTGGAGGCTGGAAGTCCAAGATCAGGGTGCCAGTATGGTCAGGTGAGGGTCCTCTTCTGCATTGAAGACTTCTCCTTGTATTCTCTCATGGTGGAAGGGGCTAGGCAGATCTATGGTGCCTCTTTTATAAGCGTACTAATCCAATTCATAAGGGCTTTGCCATTGGTCAAGAGGATTTTAACATATGAATTTAGTGGGACACAAACATTCAGACCATAGCAGGGAGAAAAGACTTATTATTTCTATATATTTGCGATAAATTCAGCAATAATGCTTCAAGACCACAGAGGGAATCATTTACTAGTTGCCTGGTTGAAGTGGAGAAAATGATGGACTGGGAGGTAGGAGGCAGGAGGCCTGAATTTTGAGGCCAGTCACTAATCTTTCTAGGTCCAACTTTCTAAGTCTGTGATTACTAAAATATTTTGAGGCAAAGATTACTTGAAAATCTAATTAAAGGTGCAGGCTCCTCAAGCTAACACATATAATCATAGAGGATTCAGAGACACCAGAGTCCATTTGTAATTCCCTGGGAGGTCTAAGTACTGCACACTAAGAATGCTGGACTCTCTAAGGTATCTACTAGCTTTTGCTTTCTTTGAGTCTATGATAAAGACAGAGAGCTGGGTCAAGCATAGAGGTAGTAGAAGTTTCACTGTATATGTGACCTGGTTGCAATGTTGTCTCAGAGTTTCTGGTGAATGCATTTGCTTTCTTTGCTCTCCTAAATATTCTTTTTCATTTTTTAATTATCACCTATAACCCTGATTTGATGGAGAAATTATATAATTATGACTGCTACACTGCCAACTTCTTAATTACTTAATGCTTCATATGTCTTTATTAATGGGGTCTGGTAACTTTTAGGCACTTACACAGGATTTCCACTTTTTTATTTTCTGTAGCTTGTCCTGTTGGATCTTTTAGATGCTCCTCTGGTCTGTGTGTCCCTCAGGCCCAGCGGTGTGATGGAGTAAATGACTGCTTTGATGAAAGTGATGAGCTTTTCTGTGGTGGGTAATCAAGCTTTTACTATGGTTTTCTTATTGAATAAGCAACTTGTCAGAGCCATTATTGCTGCTGGCACATATCTTGGGTCTTTGCACCTGTTATCTATCACTGCATAAAAAGCTAACCCCAAACTCAGTGGCTTACCACAATGATTTATTCTGGTTTATGTGTCCATGAGTTGTCTGGGATGTGGCTGATCTGATCTAGGGCTGGTCTTGTTGGGTGGTTCTGTTTCAAGCAGTGGGGCCTTCTGAGTTTGGTTCTTTCCAGGTTGGAGTCAGCTCTATTCCTTATGACTCTTTTCCTTATGGCTCCTGTCCTCACTGACCTAGTGGGCTAGCCAGGGAGATGCTAGAAGCAAAGGAGGGGTGAGCAAAATCACCTGGCTCCTCTTAAATTGTGGGCTTGGAACTGGCATATCATCCTTTGTGTCACATTCCATCAGCCAAAACAAATCATATAGGTGAGACTATAGTCAAGGGACAGGGAAGCTTGTATACCACAGGGAGTGAGGATCTGTGGCTAATAATTTAATCAACTACAATCTTAAATACAACATCCTATTTTAGAGCACAGATCTTTCATCTAGAGAGCTCAGAATCGACAGGGAAGTCCATTCTTCAGCACGCTCATTTATGGAACACAGGTGTAAATGAAAGAATTACTACTTTCTACTTGTATAGCTTACATTGACATCACATTGGTAATGACTAAGAGGTGGGGTATTGAATATTTCTATTTGGGGCAGAGACTCTCTGTTGGTGTTTCATTACTGTTTGCATATCATTCCTGATCTATCTCTAGTTTTTAGGGAGCAAGATGGGGAGAATAGTTCACTGGACCATATGACACTATTGGCAACACTTTCTCCTAAAGATCCAGAGTTTAATACAAATGATTGTGATGGTGAAGCTATTTAATCTCTTTCATGTCTTTGGATAAATATTACAGTTAATAAAACTAACTGTGAAAAAATTATATTCATTAAAAAAACCCTTGACTCTTACAACCTCTTTTTTTTAATTGACAAAACAAAATAAAACCCTTATAAGTTATTGTTCATTGACCCTCTGATTCTGTAGGGTCTTCTATTTCTTAAGAAAATAAATACTTGCTCTTGAGCTATTTTCCTACTTGAGCCCGCTCCTACCTCTTAGGAGTGTACTTTTCCATTGCCATTCAAGGCCCTTGAGCCACTCTCCTTATTGCTTGGACCCACTTCTATCTCTTTGGAGTGCACTTTCCCTTTTAATAAACTATCTCTTTGTTTCACCCTATTTTCCTTTCAATAAACTGCTTCTTGGTTTCACCTCTACAAAAAAATATATGGACCATTATATAGTTACTGAGGTTGCCTTCATTTTTTACATAATTATTATTATCTGCTATGATGTTCTAAACAAAATTTATTATTGTTACTTTATAATCAGGACTTTTTCATTCATCATTATTTCTCATTAAACTATTTTGAGAGCTATTCTCTAAGAGTCAACCAGACACTCTTAGAGACTTAGTGAACTATTTTAGGGCAGCCATGTCCTCTCCCTGCCCCTCACAAGAGATATTTCTGAAAAAATGTGAGCAGATAACAAAAATGATAACTTTCACAAAAGCAGAAATGTCTAAGGCCTTATACCTGCTAAAAGTGCTTGCTAATATACTATGCTTGTCACTGGTATAAAGGCAATTTTAAAAAAACTCAGAAGAAACTGTAATAATTTCACACTGGCATTTACCAATTCAGGAAATGGATCTGCCAGGATAAAATAATTTTAAAGACAGTTTTCCTTACATACAGATTATAAGTCTGTTGTCCACTAAGATTTCACATTCATTAATTCATTCAACAAACCTTTAGTGAGCATGTATTATTTGGTTAGGGTATTAAAGTACTAAGAAGAATAAGACAAAATTTCCAAGCTCAGGACACTTCTAGTTTGTTTAGAAAGGTAGATGAGTTCAAGTTAGATAATAGCTTATGATTTCTATTTTCCATAAAATAAAATCTTATGATGCATTTAATTATAATTAAATAAACAAACTTCCAGAGTTTACCACATTTATGCAAAAGCAAAAATCAGATCTGGCAAAGTCAAAATGCTAGGAATTATACCAAAGTTTAAATATTTGCCTTTCTTTTCTCCATGTATATGTCAGTTTTGAGGAAAACACACTTTTTATTTTATATAAGTTATCTTAACCCTTTGCACCATTACAAGGGCACTGCTGGTTATCAGAGAGTCCCGCTGATGTCTCAGGCTCATGAGCTTTCTGTCTCATTCTAGTGACTCTTAAACCTGCCTGCAATGCCAGCTCCCCCAAGCAGCATGGCCCTCTGGTCTGTGATGGCTTCAGGGACTGTGAAAATGGCCAGGATGAGCAGAACTGCACTCAAAGTGAGGAGGAGACCTCTGCATGCTGCTGTTTTGTTTTTTTGTTTTTATAAAATTCAAGTCAGAATCAAAATACCTCGTGAAATTAGGATAATCAACTTGTCTTATTTTCCCCAAGATTTTCCCAATTTTAACACTGAAAATTCCACGTCGTGGGTATTCTCTCAGTCTTAGACAAAATGAGACAGTTAGTCGCTCTAATTGTGTGTGTGTGTGTGTGAGAGAGAGAGAGAGAGGGAGAGAGAGAGAGAGAGAGAGGAGAGAGAAAGGGGGGAGAGAGAGAAAGAGAGGGAGAGAGAGAGAGAGGGAGAGAGAGAGGAGAGAGAGAGAGAGGAGACTGGAAGATTGTCATTGCTTACTTGCTTTTAATGTTGCTCAAGGCAAATTGATACTGAGGTCCTGATACAGAGGAACTGTTAGACGCTATGATGGGACACGATGCTTTTTTCTACGACCTGCAGAAACACACAGCATCAGGGTTGTACATAAATGGGCTGTAATTCACAAAGTCTGTCCATGTTTCCCCCTAATGATATAAAATGACTGAGTATGGTGATCATTTTTGCTCAAAAATGTCCTTGGATAACAAGACAAGGTAATAACAGAGAGGCCCTGGCCTTAAAGCCACTGATGGGGTCAGCTGCTTTGCGTCTCACCTGCCGTGGAAGAAAGGAGAGGCCTTGGACTGACTGTCCGCAGGTGTGCCCGCCTGGCTCCCAATGGCTCTGCTGAGGTAAAGGGACAAGTCACTATGGGGCTGCCTCACTTTCATTGGCTGAGTTTCCCAAAGCAGCAAATACCCATCGTGTGCCTAAGCGTCCTTTGTGGAGTTTAGTGTCATTTCCTCCAATCCGTTTTGGGCTAGGAAAAACTCTTTCATTCTTCTGTTCATTCTTAGGCATTCCATGCAACAACAGAACTTTTAAGTGTGGCAATGAGATTTGCTTTAGGAAACAAAATGCAAAATGTGACGGGACTGTGGATTGTCCAGATGGAAGCGATGAGGAAGGCTGCAGTGAGTAACCATGTGTTTCTTCTGGTTCCTTCCAGTCCCTCTTCAGTCTCCCTGTTGTCGTTTTCAGTCCCCTCCCGGTGTAGTCCTCTTGGCACAGGTTCCCCAGGGAAGAGTACTGGTGAACTGAATCTGAAATCATTTCTCAGAATGAAAAATGCTAGAGTACATTTCATCCTCTTTCTTGATAACAAGCATTAATGGGCTAGATATTTATGTTGAGAACTTCATTTTCTAATAGCTAATTAAAAATTAAGTTCTGAAATAAAATGAAAAAACCTATGAGGAAAGAAATATATACTGGTACACAGGGGAGGACTCGGTTAATTATTTCTCATGTTAGATCAATATCAAGTGCTAACTAGTTCCTGCGTGAGCTATGGTTGCAATCTGCCATATGTTATTGTGTGGCCTCTAATCAGCTTGTGGCAACATGTAAACTCTATGTCCTTATCAGTACTATTTATGCTAGAAAAGGATTGCTCTGATAACTGGTTTTTTAAAATAGGTTTTTATTTGTCTTGGACTTACACCTTCTCTTCCAAAGCTTTTCTCAAATCAATACAACTTTAAAGACACTCTCAATTCTGTTGCACTTGGAACGAATCTTTTCCTTTTTACCTAACTCCATAAACCCCATGCCTGTTGTTCATATCAGTGCAGCTATTACTGACAGGTCCCCCCTTCCCCTGATATGATTGTGTGAAGACCCTGTGCCAAAGCCTGCTTTTAGGAGAAAGTGGTTTATCGTTGTTGGTCTTGCCTCTTCTCTAGAAAAGCAGATGTCAAATTGCTTACCTGGTTAAGTAGTTATCCCAGCACTAGACCCGACTTAATTTTAGTTTTCTTCCAAGGCTGCCTTTAAATCACATGACCCTTGTCTCCTACAGGCTGCAGCAGGAGCTCCCCCACCCTCCACCGCATCATCGGGGGCACTGACACCCAGGAAGGGGGCTGGCCATGGCAAGTCAGCCTCCACTTCATTGGATCTGCCTACTGTGGGGCCTCCGTCATCTCCAGGGAGTGGCTTCTCTCAGCGGCCCACTGTTTCCATGGCAACAGGTAGGGCATCTCAGTCTTCACAAAGTGGCACGCTCTGACCACAGACCATAGGCCTGCCTTCAAGTGCTGAGAAGCAGCTCCCTGTTGGCAATATTCAATCAATCCAATTGGTGGTTTTTGGTTTTTTTTTGACACCAGTTGTGTGCCCAATATTCCTTCCGGGAATTATTGATATAAAGAAAAAAAAACCCCATAAATGCACAGGAATGAATAGGCTTTTACTCCACTAATAAATAGGATAGGGCTTTTCAAGTCAGAGGGAGCGACCTTGTGGGAATGTGTGGAGAATGTGGAGGAGAAGTGGGCATGGAAGGATGGCCGTTGTGTGGGGGTACCTTTCTAGAGTGATGACTCTGCACCCAATTTCCAATGTGGTGGTGGCTTCCCACACCAGCAAGCAATTTTCCGATACCACCTGAGTGTCCTACAATTCCACTCAATTCTGACACTACCTACCTGAGATCGTGTCATTCCCCAGGTTAAGGCCTCAAGATGGTCCTACAAGATTGTCGCCTTTCCCATTTCAGATGCCAATCGCAAGGTTGGGTTGTCACCTCTACTTCTGACTGACTCACTAGAGATTGAAGATTTCACCCTCCTCCTTGTGTTTGATTAATTTGCTAGAGTGGCTCACACAACTCAGAGAGCCTTTCTACCTACTGGATTACCAGTTTATTATAAAAGAATATAACTCAGGAACAGCCAGCTGCAAGAGAAGTACAGCGTGAAGTATGGGGGGAAAGGTGAGGAGCTTCCATGCTCTCTCCGAGTGAGACACTCTCCCCAAATTTCCACGACTTCACTAACCTGGAAGCTCTCTGAACCCTGTTCTTTCAGGTTTTTAAGGAGGGATCATTATATAGGCATTGTCCAGAGGCATGACTGATTAAATCACGGTCCATTGATGATACCTCCAACCTCTAGCACTTCTGTCCTACCCTAAGGTCAGGGGGATGAAACTGAAAGTTCCAACCCTTTAATCACATAGTTGTTTCTCTTGTCAGCCAGTCACCAACCTTAGGTGACCCAGATGTCATCTCATTAACCTAACAGAAGGTATCCTCCGTCCCTCTCATCACTTAGGAAATTCTATGGATTTTAGGAGCTCTGTGCCAGAAATGGATCAAAGACCAAATAAATATTTCTTATCCATCACAATATTGCAGAGGGGGATCCTGGGAAGGTCCATTACTGTTGGCCTTGGAAGGGCTCTGTTTTTACTAATGGGATTATTATAGTTATTGTATTCTTTCTTTCAGCTAAATGTGAGAGGAAAGCTTAGAAAATAACGCCACTTAAAATGTAACCTACTAGATAGCTCTCAGATGCAAAAAATATCATTTGTTTCTTATTAAAAAATTTTTAAGTAGAGTATTTCAACAAATTTATCAGAGTGTTTACTTCTCCTGGAAATGACAGGATTTAGGTTAATGACTAAAAAGGCATCTGTTTTGATCATTATTAGTCTTTCATGCTAAGAAACTGCTCCAAGTAATGTGTTAGCCTTAATATTCCCCTGGGTCCCCAGTACCACTCATGAGATATCAGCTAAGCAAATTAGTGACCACACTCTGCACTCTGTCCTTATTTTTTTCCCAAAGCTTCCAAATCCTCTTCATGCCCCCCGTAGTAACTATAGATGGAAACCTCACGTGGGGACAACAGGACACTGGGTGGCTTTGTGCAGCTGCACAGAAGTCAGGATTAGAATTCTGGAAGGACTAAAGGGGGTTTGACCCCTGTGAATGCTCATGACTGAGTTGTTAGAACAGTGATCTTTAAAGCTTCTGATAGTTTTGCAAGAAAAAGTTTTATTAAACGCCTGCTTGTAACACTTTGATTTCTAATACATTTTGTATTCGTATGATTTGAACTTGGTAAAAGGATCCCCAAACCACCGTCTCACTAGCCCTGGCTGTCTCCATCAAATACCATTGTCAACATGAATGAAAAGAATATAACGTTAGATCTAATCACTAACATTCATGAGCTGTATGTAATTCAAAATACCAGCGACAATACAATTTCCGGCATTTCCTTAGGATGTCACTGAGGGAATTTTCTGGAGCATAGCTATCATTCACCACCCTTACTACACCTTGCTTTGTCTCTGGTTTTAGTAAGGAGACAAGGGAGGCTCAGAGAAGTTACACTTCTTGCCATGTCCATGGCCAGAGCCAGTAACTACGATAGAGACTGTTAAGTCAGGCCTCCCTTTCTCCAGCCCTCATCTTCCTATAGAGTGCTTGTGTCACCACGGTGGTTCCTCAAGCCACTGACTCTGTGATTCATTCCTTTCCTACCAGGCTGTCAGACCCCACACCATGGACTGCTCACCTCGGGATGTATGTGCAGGGGAATGCCAAGTTCATCTCCCCGGTGAGAAGAATTGTGGTCCACGAGTACTATAACAGCCAGACTTTTGACTATGATATTGCTTTGCTCCAGCTCAGTGTCGCCTGGCCTGAGACCCTGAAACAGCTCATTCAGCCAATATGCATTCCTCCTGCTGGCCAGAAAGTACGCAGTGGAGAGAAGTGCTGGGTAACCGGCTGGGGGCGAAGGCATGAGGCAGGTATGTGTACGAATGAATGGCCGTGACCTTCCCCTTCAGATGATAACTGTGCTGTGTAGTGCTTTGGGGTTCACAGAGAGGGATTTTGGACATGGTCTCATTTGAGTCTCTTAACAACTCTGAGAGGTAGAATGCAGGAGGGTATTATTATTCCTATTTTATGATGGTGTCTTCTTATCTCCAAAAGGAGCAGGACCCACCTCATAAGAAGTGGAGGTAGGGGGGCTATGATCAAGGCAAGATTGAATAGTTTGGGCTCTTTCAGATTCTGAGGGGTTTTCTAGGTTTTCCATTATAAAAGAGCAAGAAATTCTTCCTTATTTTTAGATTCCCTTCATCCAAAGGAGTGATTTGTTTTTATAAAGGAGAGAAGGACATGTACGTGCACACGCACACACACACAAACACATCCTACTGTGTCAACTCACAGACAACTGTCTGGAGGACTATACAAGGATGTCCTGCACAAGGGCAACTGGAGCAGGGGATGAGAGTGAGGGTTGAAATCCAGCCTGCCTTAGCTCCCCACACTGTGAATTCAGGCCTGGGCTTTATAGCAGCCTCAAATTGGTCTGCCCAGAGTGTATGCCTTTTGACATTTCCTCCACCCAGAGAGGACATCTTTTTCATTATGCATGAAGGTCTGAATGCATGGTAGGGAAGCCCTCCATCTGCCCTGCCAAGATTTTCCATAGCTTAGGAGTGTCATGGCTGATTCTAAATATATACGGAGGAGAAAAGTCCAAAGCTTGGTGAACATTTCCCTAAATGTTTAGTGCTGATATTTTCCCTTGATCTCCCAACCAACACAGATTCCCTTGAAGTCACTTCTAAGGGTTTAGGACATACATTTGGAAATCTTGAACCGTATCCTGACTCATGCTTTGACACTCTAAAGCAGTGGTTCTCAGCCTTCCTAATGCCGTGACCCTTTACTACAGATCCTCACGTTGTGGTGACCCCCATAAAATTATGTTTGTTGCTACTTCATAGCTGTCATGTTGCTACTGTTATGAATCGTCATGTAAATATCTGATATGTGTTTTTCGATGGTCTTAGGAGACCCCTGTGAAAGGGTCGTTCGACTCCCAAAGGGGTTGCAACCCACAGGTTGAGAACCGCTGGTCTAAAGATTCATTGTGGGCAGTTTTTCAAGTGCTCACCGCCTTTATTTAGATATAAGTTATGATATTCACCACCTGTTTGGGCCTGCTGAGGTCTCAGTAGACTCAATGGGAGACGTCGGATCACAGCTCGAACACCTGTAACCTATCAGGACTTTAATTACATTATCATGTATCACAGGAGGAAAGAGTCTACTCAACCAACTTATTAGGCGACATTTTCCTTACAAGCATGAACGTGTGTGCATGCTTACTTTTCAGAGTCATCTTAGCCAGACAGGTTAAAAAGGAAATGAAAAGGCTGTATCCAAACTGTATGTGTTTATGGTTCCCAGGGCAGTCCCGTACATCAGTTATATTGCTCCTCTTGGCCAGTAAGTATTGATCCTAACTGGGTGATTTACAGTCCTGCTGAAAGCAGAAGGACACGGTGCAGGGGTATAGCACTCTGGCTCGGATGGGGGAGTCAGACTTGGATTGGAATCCTGCTCTGTTACTTGCTAGTTGTGTACCATTAGCAAGTCCTTTAACCTCCTAAGACACCATGTCTTCATCAGGAAAATGGGGATCATAATAGAATTTAATCTAAAATTATAGGATGAGGAAGCTAAGTAGGTCATGGAAAGAGAAGTCACATTAGGTGGTGAACTGATTATACATCAAGTTGACAATGCACTGTAGAACTGTATGCCTGAAACCTATGTAATCCTTGCTAACAGATGTCACCCCAGTAAGTCTAACAATAAAAATGAATTTAAAAAAATAAAAATAAATAAAATAATAGGATGAGAATAAAGGAGATAATGTAAGTAAATTGTTTAATAAAGCCCTGAATAAGATAGTCATTTGGATCATTTCTGCCTCCGATGTGTTTTTCAGACAATAAAGGCTCCCCTGTTTTGCAGCAAGCGGAGGTAGAGATCATTGACCAAACCCTCTGTGTTTCCTCCTACGGGATCATCACTTCGCGGATGCTTTGTGCAGGTGTCATGTCAGGCAAGAGAGATGCTTGCAGAGTAAGTCATCTTAGCTTTCCCTGCCTAAAGTGATACTTTCCATGAATGCATTCACATTTAATCTACACAGCATGGGAAAATAACTAGGGCAGTGGTAAAGTTGGAGGTCAATTTTGGGGGGAAGTTTTTCCAAGACTCAGATTCCAACCTATGCAGATATCTAAATGATGGCCAAAAAGTGAATTTAGGGCATGTAGATAGTGGGAGCTGTTCCCACATCTTTCCACACAACCTTAGCTACCATGCCACCAAAACTCATCTTATTATAATAATAATTTTTTTTAAATTTTTTTTAAATTTTTTTTGCTTTTTGGTATGTGGGTAGCTCCCTGACTGGGAATCGAACCTAGGCCGCAGCGCTGACAGCGCCAGCGCCGAAGCCTTAAGCCACTACACCATCAGGGAACTCCCTTATAATAATAATTTCTATCTTCTGAGTTTCTGTTTTGTGGCAAGCACTGTGCTAGATCCTTTACCCAAATTTATTCAGGTAAGTCTGTCACCCCCATTTTACAGGAGAGGAAACTGGGGCACAGAGAGTAAGTAAATTAACAAAGGTCACACATCTGCTAAGTAAATGCCTGAGCTGGGATTTGAACCCTTATTTCTCTAATGCTAAAACCACTGTGTTCTGGGTGCTTCCTGCAACTAGTCCCAGCTAGTCCTATTATGTAGTGAGGTTTCACATAGCCACCAGGATTTACAGGTTAATTTAGACTTAGTGGAGTTGGTGTGGCAATAATTAAACAGAGTCCAGTTTCTCTACTAGTCAGTATTTACCTAATCAGGTTGGGGTGCAATACAGGGGTAAATCTGAAATGCTTTTTCATCTGAGCCTCTGAGTAAGTTGCAGCTTTACTTATTATGAGAAAATAAAAATCCAGATATTATAACCTAAATGATGAGTATGGTGAAAATTATGCTTAAACTTTGAATTATTTCAGCCTTTGGTTTATGGAGTTATCAGAAAGAACTCTCAAGTGAGGGTGATGTGTCTGTGACAGTTGTTGGCCAGTGGTCCTTAGGGTTGCTTCCTTGGACCTGGCTAACTGCAGGGTCTCTTCTACTTTCTTCTTTGGGATCATGAGCCAATCACTGAAGTGGCATGGCCCAGAGGTGGAGGTCAACCTTCCAAGGTAACCGTGCCTCTTAAGGTTATTGTGAAGATTAAATGACCCAAAAACAATGCTTAGCACATAGCTCACATTAAATATGTTAGTCATTATTATTATTATTATTACTATTAAGTTTTATTATGTGTTGGGGGTATGTGAGAGTTGTTTATGTTACTCTTGGCCTAAAGAATCAAGTTCTTTTCAACATGGATATCCCAGGAGGTCACTCCCCCTGGGCTCTGTCCAGGTGGCGTAGGGGAGCACAGGGCTCTGCCCCAGGATGCACAGTCCCTTTGCACAATGTTGGAGATGAAGCCAGGCCTGGAGTCTGCACCTGCATATTCCTACAGCTTCTCAGAGTCCTGTGGACAATGACTGAGGAGATAAACCATGCACAAAACATCTAGTATGCTAAAATTTAAAATTTAAGTAAGATAATAAATACAACTTTTAATATCTTTTTCTTTCATTCCAAAAAAAGGAAAAAAATTAAAAAAATTAAAAAGAAAAAGGATCAATTTCTTGTGATGAATACAGCTTTTTGGTTAAAGGAAGAATAATTCTAAAATGACATTAAAAGTTTCACATTATTTCGTGACACATCCCCAAATTAGATCATAATTAGCCAAGCAAACACTTATCAGAATGGGAGTTTTGAATATAATGCATTAAACACATTAATGACAAACATACTTTATATTTATATTATCTTCTTGTGTAGGGAGATTCGGGTGGACCTTTATCATGTCGAAGAAAAAGTGATGGAAAATGGATTTTAACTGGCATTGTCAGCTGGGGCCATGGATGTGGGAGACCAAACTTTCCTGGTGTTTACACAAGGGTATCAAACTTTGTTTCCTGGATTCATAAATATGTCCCTTCTCTTTTGTAATATGGATTTTTGATTGTGATTTATGTGATAGAGCCTTATAAAAAGAATGCAGTAATTATAAATAAAATGAGACACCTAATTTTTTCTTTAGCTAACTTCGGATTGCATACATTTGATATTTATGGAAAGACATAGAGATCATTTTTATTTCATACAAATTACCTCAAGAATATAGCTATATTTATTCTTAAAGAGCCGTTGATTCAGGAATAGAAGGAATCTAAAGTAATGTCCTGAACTAAGCCTCTACAATAAGTTAAAAAATGAAAGAGATGCTCAGATATTCATATTATACTTTATTTTTTTGTTCCAATTCAAGGTACAGATACTTATAAGGAATTAGGCAAATCTGATTTATCAAAATAAGAAATTCCATTAAAAACATGCCTGATCTTCAGTATTCTAATGACATTGAACACACAAAAATGTCTCTTTCACAAATACAAATAGGGCTAAAATCAGTTATCAACTGTATCTATATTGTTGCTTTCCAGTCCAATTTTGTCTAACCATATCATAGTAGACTTTCTCCATCCATGGCATGTTGTAATATTGTGTTCAGAGAAATCAATCAACCAACCAACAGAACTCAGTAATCTTTACTAATATGATAGAATGAAGCATCGTGGTAGTTGGATTGAAAGCACTTACATGGGATTGAAGGAAATTGCAATAGTTCTAGTCAGTAGTTGAAGGACAAGGGAGATTTTGAATGATTGTTTTTTAAAATAAATATTATTATCTGAATTTTGGTTCCTTTATAAAACTTCAATTGCCAGAACTTAAGTTTTTGTTCATTTGTTTGTTTTGTTTTGTTTTTATGTGGGTAGGTCCCTGGCTGGGAATCGAACCCAGGCCGCAGTGTTGACAGCACCGAAGCCTTAGCCACTATACCACCAGGGAACTCCCTTTTCTTTTACGTTTTTTATTTATTTATTTATTTATTTTTTTGCCAGGACTTTCTTTTATTTTCAGGGGCTTATAATACCTAGCATAGTTATAATATAAACCTATTATTTTTATTATTCTGAACCCTACTTAAAATTATCACTATTATTACTCTTTGACTTTGTCCCAAGGAAAATAAATGATATCACTTTTCTCCTTTCTGCTATTTTCACCTATTTGGTGGTATTCTTAAGTCTGTCTTCTGTCAATAAAAGGATCACTTGGAGATCAAGTGTCAAACCTTCTAAATCAAGACAAAATTAATCAGTAACTATGATGTGTTGTGGATGTATTAGATTGGTACAAACATAATTGTGGTTTTGCATTGTTAAAATTTGCTGTTTGATATTGGAATACATTCTTAAATAAATGTGGTTATGTTACACATCATTTTAAGGCACATTTCTCACTTTTTTTTTGCAATGACTTATTACTTGCTCTTTATTTTATATTTATTTTAGACTATGGAAATGATGTTAGACAAAGAGCAAATTCAAGTGATTTTCTTATTTGAGTTCAAAATATGTTGAGCATGTGTTAGTTTGGAGCAAATGTAATTGTGGTTTCAGACCACAAATTTTAAATCATTATAACTAGACTCAAATACAACTTTATTAATCAAAATAGAAACAATTACAATAAACACACTTTTGCCAATGAGAAATAAGTTTGTTTATTCCTGTAGCATAAAAATCCATGCTTTGGAATTTGACAAACTCTTGAAAAACATTTTCTGCATCCTGCTAGTTGTGGAAGCACTTTTCCTGTGAAAAATTGAGATGCTTGAAGAAATGGTAGTCAGTTGGCGAGAGGTCAGGTGAATATGGAGGATGAGGCAAAACTCTGTAGCCCAATTCATTTAACTTTTGAAGTGTTGGTTGTGCGACGTGTGATTGGGCATTTTTGTGGAGAAGAATTGAGCCCTTTTGGTTGACCAATGCTGGCTGCAGGTATTGCAGTTTTTGTTGCATCTCATTGATTTCCTGAGCACACTTCTCCGATGTAATGGTTTCACTGGGATTCAGAACACTGTAATGGGTCACACCAGCAGCAGACCACCAAACAGTGACCATGACCTTTGTTTAGTCCAAATTTGGCTTTGGGAAGTGCTTTAGAGCTTCTTCTGGTCCAACCACTGAGCTGGTCATTGCCGATTGTCATATAAAATCCACTTTTTATTGCATGTCACGATCTGATCAAGAAATGGTTCGTTGTTTTACATAGAATAAGAGAGGTCAAAACTTCAAAACGACGATTTTATTTATTTCCAGTCAGTTTGTGAGGCACCCACTTATTGAACTTTTTCACCTTTCCAATTTGCTTCAAATGTCAAACGACCATAGAATGGTTAACATTGAGTTCTTCGGCAACTCCTTGTGTAGTTGTAAGAAGATTAGCTTCAATGATTGCTTTCAATTGCTCGTTGTCAACTTGTGGTGGCTGATCTCTATACTCCTCATCTTTAAGGCTCTCGTCTTTGCAAAACTTACTGAATCACCACTGCACTGTACATTTGTTAGCAGTTCCTGGGCCAAATGCGTTGTTGATGTTATGAGTTGTCTCTGCTGCTTTACAACCCATTTTGAACTTGAATAACAAAATTGCTCAAATTTGCTTTTTGTCTAAAATCATTTCCATAATCTAAAATCAATATAAAATAAAGAGCAAGTAACAAGTCATTGCAAAAAAAAAAAAACATAAAGTGAGAAATGTGCAGAAAGGAGAAAAGTGATATCATTTATTTTCCTTGGGACAAAGTCAGAGAGTAATAACAGTGATAATTTTAAGTAGGGTTCAGAATAATAAAAATGATCTTCATAAGACCTCAGAAAATCTTAATGTAACAGTAAAAGGAGAGAGACCAAAAGTAATCATCCCCTGTATTGGGTAGAAAGACTGAAATGTGTATATGATTTCCCTAAGATAATGAATATTTTTCAGTTCACCAAATATATTTTGATTTTCTAAAAGAGTGTTTCCCTCAGATAAAACATTTTGGTTAAAACATTAGGAATCTATTCAGAAAGAATTTCTGAATAGGTCCCTAAGAATTCAGTAAACTGGAATTGTGCAACTCAGGGCCAAGTATACCACTTAATTCACAATGGGAGACTTAGCTACTGAGTCCACCGTGTAGAAGAGCAAATTAGTCTAACAGTTCTTTAAACTTACATTTATTTTGTCTGATATTGTTGTAACCTAGGTACAAGTCAAATTGTATTTTTTACTTATGATCATTTCTAAGGAGATTTGCTATCCAACAACATATACCAAAATCTTGCATAAGCTTGTGATTTCAATATGGAGATGGAGGAGGGCTGGCATGATCTATCAAATTCTTGGGAGAGAGATTTTTTTCTTTTTTTTTTTTTTGGCAGGGGGCATAGTTCCCTGGCTGGGAATTGAACCCAGGCTGCAGTGTTGAGAGAGCCGAAGCCTTAGTCACTATACCACCACGGAACCCCTCTGGGAGAGAGGTTTTTAAATCACACATACATGCTACTACTCTAAGCACTTGCTGGTGCTAATGAGAGTATATACCATGTATCTCAGCAGTACAGGGGTGGGGAAATTATTCAGAAATACCAACCTAACTTCTTGGCCATTTCATGCCACAATGCCTTTAGAACCTGAACTACGTGAGAATGTTCACTTCATTCTTACGAAGGGTGAATAGAGGCAAATCCCAAGACCAATTTAGTTGGCAGAGTAGAATGGCCTCCATACACCAAGACATTTTCATGTGCCAGACTAGTGGGGTGAATTTGTAGGGCTGCATGTCCTTCTTTACATGCCTTGGAAACTGCAAGATGAAACATCACAATCCAACCAACTATGTCTTGGTTGTTTTCTGCTTGATTAGCCAGAGTGATTGACTCAATTTCTGATGTCCAAAGTAGGACTGCTTGCCATCTGACAACGTAAGTGTACAAACTGTTTGTTTTCAAGAACACAGGTCTATTTGAAGGGTATGAGATATTTTGGTGCTTTGGTGGTGTCACTTTTATAATGTTAGTTTATTCTTTTGGTTTATATAACAACCATTTAAGAAGTTATTTGCTCTTAAAGGAGATGAAGAATGAAGAGCAAGTACTATGACAAGAAAAGCAAAATTGAAAATTTTTTACTGGTCAGCAAGCCTTAGCAACAAGTATGGTTTAGTTTTTTAATGTTATTTATATTTGACTCCTTAAAATGAGTTTGTTCAACCTGAGGCCTGTGGGATCCATGCAGCCCAGGAAGGTTTTGAATGTGGCGCAGCACAAATTTGTAAACTTTCTTAAAACATTATGAGAATTTTTTTGCCACTTTTTTTTTTTTTAAGCTCATCAGCTATCATTAGTGTTAGTGTATGTTATATGTGACCCAAGACAATTCTTCTTCTTCCAATGTGGCCCAGGAATGCCAAAAGATTGGACATCTTTGCAACAAACTAAAGCAAGAGAGTCAATATTAATTTTAAATTATATTAAAAAGAACTATTTGTGCAGGAATAGTATACCTTTTTTTAAAAAAAAGCATGTTTAAAGAAATATTTATGAAAGAACAATACTCTCTAAAAAGCTATCCCTATAGTAGTAGATTTTGAAGAGATTGTAAAAATAAATTTAAGTAGAATTTGGCTCCTCAATTCATTAGTTATAAACTTTTATCAAGAATTGCTTAATATAAAACTGGTTCTACCTCCAGGGAGAAACACCACTTTTTAACTCATGCTGGATCCTTAGTTAGGAGTCAAAATGGAAGGATAAAAAAGTCCTCCAGTAGAGGTTGGGACACTCATCTACATTCTAGGTCAGCTGCCTGGAGATTAAGAAATTTGCAGGTACCAGAAATTAGAAACAGGTTGCAAGTAAGAATTTAAGTAGTTTAGATAATATCAGGCGATGTCAGCAAGTGTTAGTGATCAAGAAAATATGACAGGACAGGAATACAAATCAATATTGAAAGAAAATACATGGAATCAAGAATTATTGCCGGATGCTAAAGGTCAAGGATGAATGGTTATTAGTTACAAAGATATTTATAGTCGTGGAACGTAAGGAATATTTACTGAGCCTGTTATTTGTCGGGCACAGTAATAAATGCTTTAGTTTAATTGCTTAATTTAATTCTCTTAACTCTATTGGGGAGAAATCATTTTGCAATGATGAAAGAAACTCATGGACATTACCCAACTTGCTTAAACACACCTAGATTGTGAGAGTTCTATCACGGCTCGTCTTCAAAACCTATATACTACCATTGAGATGTCAACTGAGTACAAGCATTAGGCTATGAAATTCTGGAAATGTAATCTAAAGACTACATAAACCTTGCTTTACAATAATCAGAAGGCATTAGGAGATGTAATGTAGAGTGCATTGTGACAGGAAACAGTAACTTTTTGATGCTTGGAGAGAGTGAAGGAGATTTTAGGCATCCGTTTATGGAGAAACCAGGCTAGGAAGATGGCTACAATCCTATTGATATGACAGAGAGAATCTCCAACTGAGATAGAGATCCTGCAATTCACAAGGGAACTGTGGGAAAGATTATCTGGGCCCTGGGTAAGGAAGAGGGTCCAAATTTGAGAGGTCTTAGGTTTCTGGCCAGGGTCTTAAGCCCTGGGTCTAGCAAATCATCATTGATGAGAACATCAAGTTAATCAACAATTACAGAGGGCACTGTGCTGGATGCAGAGCTAAGTATAGGAATACACAGATACCTCAAGGAGTTTAAACAATAAAAAGGACAGACAAGAAAATCATTACTATTCATACTCCACATTAGCTATTCTGGCCTCCACTGATTCTCAGATAGTAAACGGCCAAAGAGGCTCCAGTATCAGTCAGGTCCTTTGGCCTTGAATTCCCTCTTCTTTCAGAAATCTGCACAGTTCACTCCATTAGATCTTTAACTCTGTTCAAATTTCATCATTTTTTAATTGAAGCACAATGGATGTCTAATATTATGTTAGTTTTAGGTCTACAACATAATGCTTTGATATTTGTATAAAATTATCACCATGAAGGGTCTAGTTAACATCTGTCACCATATATAGTGACAAATTTTTTTTTATCATGATGAGAACCTTTAAGATCTACTCTCTTAGCAACTTTCAAATGGGCAATACTATATTATTAATTACAGTCATTATGCTGTATGTTATATCCCCATGACTTATTTATTTCACCTTCTTACTGAGGCCTAAGTTGATCACCTTATTTATATTACAACTCTTCCCCTTCCCCCAACCCTCACCACTCAGCACTCCAGCCTCCCATATACTCTGCTTTACATTTTTATCCACAGCATACATTACCTTCCTATATTCTAGAAACATTATTTATTAAGTTTGTTTCTTCTCATTAAATACAGTAGACTTTCTGTTAATCAGAACTCAAGCAACAGGTACTCTCTTTGCCGGGTGCTTGAGCATGCCAGTTGCTTGAGTTCCAGTTAATGGAGAGTCTAGTTACATTTATTTGGCATCTACCAATCCCCATGGGTGCTGGTTAACAGAGAGTTTACTGTATAAGCATCACAATGGCAGTGATTTTGTTTTGTTTAGTTATCTCTTCAGACATACCTCAAGCACCCAGAATGCTTGACACATAACAAGTACTCAATACCACTTGTTAAATTACCTAGGACTGATATGTGACATATTTAGCACAAGTACAGTGGGTATGGGTAGCAGAGAAGAATGTGGATAACTTTTGCTGGAGAAATGGTGTCAAGGAAACTTTAGTGGGAAAAGTATGTTTCAACTAGGATTTAAAGATAAATGGGTGTTGTCCACACAGAAAGTGGGCTGGAGTGGGAGGAAAAACATTCCAAACAGAAGAAATATCAGACACACGGAATGAGCAAAGAATGAGCTAGGTAAGGGACCTCCCGGAAGAGGAATCTGGTCAGACCAGAAGGGTCTACTGATTACTTAATGGCTGAGAGGGAGACTAGATGTCAGCTGCTGAAGGGAAAGGTATACATTCAGATTCATTCTCTGGTCTGAGCTCTGGGAGGCTGACCTCCAATGTCCACCTTTAGTTTCCAACCAAAGTCATGGGCAGGAGACTGGCAGGTGGGGAGAGAGGTCAGAATATTTATTTCTCTCTGCTTCCTCATTGCTGGGCAGCAGTCACAATAGTGGCTGCAACTTTTTCTGACTACAGATCCTATCAGGAGGGCTCTCCTCAGTGGTCCAGTGGGCCTGGGGGTACTGATGGATTTTTGCTGTTTCCAGTCCTTGGGTACCTCAGCACCCCTTCTTGGTTTCCTCAACCCTTGATCCTTCATGAAAAAGCCTTTTCCAAATTCCCCACTGGGAATGCAACCTGATTCCTGCAGGATCTGGCTCTAACAGAGAAAAGCAGAGAAAGCAGAAGTCAGTGCAGACCAGCAGCAGAGTGTCTGCTATTAGCAGGACCCCATCTAGCAGGAGTCCAAAGTCCAGAAGATCTGGTAGTAGGTACGACACAACTAGAGACCCAATATCTTGGCAGTGTGGACAGTAGGCATTGAGGGTGCTAGACTTTTGGACACAAATCAACATCTTCTGAAGTTGAGCTTATTTATACGAATCTTTTCTGCACCTCAAACTGCTTTCAATGTGTGTGTGTGTGTGTGTGTGTGTGTGTGTGTGTGTCTGTCTGTTGAAGGCAGGGGTGAGAAGTAGGGAGGCAAGCCTGCTCCGAACAGAAGCTCCAGATAACCCACACCTACCAAGCTTAGCAAACATAATTTAGGCTCACCAAACCAGAAGTTATGAGCTATGGATTGTGTGTGGGTGTTTATACTTTTTCCTCAGGGTGTGTGTGTGTGTGTGTGTGTGTGTGTGACAGTGGTGGATGTTGGTGACTCCTCCTCAAAGGTATAATAGATGATAACAGCCAACTGTATGAATGTTTGCTATGTGGCAGTCACTGTTCTGTTTTACTGACATCCACTCTTTTAATTCTGGCAACTCCATTAGGTGTGTAATGATATTATGCAAACTTTCCAGATGAGGAATCTCTGGCACAGAAAGATGAAGCCCAAGGTCCCACAGTGAGGAACTCTGTGAGAGAGGATTAAGCTGGGCAACCTGGCTCCAGAGCCTACTGTCCTCTCAGCCATTGATACTATTTGCCCGACCCTGGACCTAAGAGGAAGAAGTGTTCCTGTGTATTACTATGCATCTTCATATGCTCACAACCTTTCACGATGCCTAGCTTGGCAAAGCTGCTTCATAGTTATCTGTTGATTAAATGAACGAACTTTTGGCAGGCGGTGAAAGCTGGGTCAAATCCCAGAAACAGGTAACTCCTGGGGGTGGAATGTCCTGGCACAGCGCTGCCGGGCCTCTAGTACCGCAGACCGCCACCCAACCAGGCCCTCAGCGCAGCTTTTGCTTTGTATCGGCACGAAGAGGGAAAGGCAATGCCGGCAGCACCCTGAACAAACCAGAAAGACAGTCCTCCTCGGCTCTGCTCCGGAGCTTGCCGTGGCGGGGGTGCCAGCAGCCTGCCGGAGCCAGGGGAGCCTGCCGCCCCGCCCCCTGCCCGAGGTCTGCCCCGCCCCCTGCCCGAGGTCTGCCCCGCCCCCGTGCCCGCCGC
>PVJL010001226.1:0-235937 GCA_004026885.1 Lyroderma lyra | reverse complement strand
GGAAGGGGCCAGGTCCCCATCTCCTGGAGACGCGCTGGAGCTCTCAGTGCTCGAGGGGCAGCCAGATGAGCAGACGCCTCTTAATGGAGCCGCCCAAGTCATCCCTTTTTCGGCGGAGGAGCCCGGTCCAGCCCAGGTAAGGTTTCCTTGGCGCTGATGGCGTCATCCCAGGTCGCTCAGAGCCCGACTCCGTGCCAGGACCCGGCCTGGCACCCACACAGTGTCGGGTTTCCAGCCCATTCTCCCGGCGCCACCGACGCCGAGTGAGGGTTGTACGCACTGGAAAGTTCTCAGTGGAGCAGACACTGGCATGCCCTCCAGCCTGAGCCCCCACCCCCCACCCCCAGGCCCTGACGACCCCCTCCCCCCCATCCCTCCAGCCTTCATGGAACTTGAGGTATTCTACCTAGGAGGTGTGCGGCTCCTCTCTTCTGAGAGAGAATCCCCAGAGAAAGGTGGTTTAAAAAAAGTCCTGTAACTTTTAATTTAGTTTTTTTTTTTTTTTTAATAGAGAGCGTTAGTCTGATAGATGGAATCTTCTCCTTCAGAATCTGCTTCCCTCATTACTACCTTCCACTCACCCTCCACCCTCTTCCTAACTCTTCACCCACCAGCCACATCACCCAGCCTGGGGCACATCCGCTAGATGAACACTTTCTAGCTTTTCCCGATCTGGCTATTTGATTTCACAGCAAGAGAGATAGGGGAGAGTGGAAAAAGCATCAAGAACAAGAAGGGCTAGAAGTGGGTGAACTTGCCCTGCTCATCTGATGGAAGATTTCCAAGTTCTTGTCCCAAAGAACTAGACTGCACCTCCTTTGCTTCTGCTTCATCTCAATCTCTAAGGAAGTCCTTGGTGACGTTTAAGCAGAACTCTTTTCTGATTAAGCCCGATCGAGCAGTGACAGGATCATTATTCATTCTCGTCAAATGCTTGTAAAACAGCAGAGACTTTGAATTCTCAGCCATCTACCTTGTGATTAACCTATAAGACTGGCTTGTGGTTTACTGGGTACTTGGAACTCCATGTACACCAGGGCTGTCCCGAAAAAAAAAAATGTGGTTCCAACCTGATCTTTATAAGGTCCCACTCCCCCACACCCATCCTTTGGCTGCTCAACTGTTGATTTCATGGATAAGCAGGAAATTCAAACAGTGAAAGCATTTCTTTAGCTTCCACATTGATTCCTGGAAATATTGTAAAAGGCTGCTTTTATAGGTACCTCTAGGTACCCTGAAGAGTAATTTGGGACCTTATATTTGAACAAAAGATAAGCAGCACAGATAATCTGATCTCTGTGCAAGTGGCCACACTGTGGACTTGTTGCATCAATCCTCCAAGGACATGACTAGGAATGGGAATCACGCATAAAAATACTTGCCTCATGTCCAATAGACCCAGGACACCCCAAAGACTCCATGGTTTGGGACTGAATCCAGAGATCCGAGATCAGATTCAACACTAAAAGATGTGTCTTGGGGCAAGGTGCTAAGATCTGTATTTTCCCAGCTGTCCAGTGGTGGCAATGTCATGTGACTAACCTGGCTTCTCTGTGAGGCCTGGGAATGCCATGTTGAAGACAGTTGAGTGGAAGAACAAGCCAAACGCATGTACAGTATCAGTGTTTTATAATTGTTTAGCACCTAGTAGGGATTGCTCTTTCATGTTCTAATTACTTCCTCCTTGGTCAGGTTTATACAGATATCCTAGACTTCCTTGGGAATTTGCTTTGTAGGGTACTGAATAGGAAACCTGTGTAAGTGACCAAATGGCATGAAGATGAAAGGTTACATGAACACTTGGAGGGCATTCTAGAAATGCTTGAATGGGAAAAACTAAAAAAGGGGAAAAAGGAGGAAAAAATCCTCTTCTAATGTGTTAACCTTCCTCTTTGGTTGTATAGAATAAGTTGAACTGCATTTTAAATTGAAAAGTCAATGTAGAGTTCTTAAAAGTGTTGGCAGCACAAAGCACAGAATTGAGACAGACTCTTAAGAACTTTGTGTGAGATCTCCTTAAACTGTATATTAAGATTTCCAATTTTTTAATGTAAACTTAAGTCCACATATTTTATTGACCCTATGTTTTGTACCTATTCTGTGCCAAATACTTGTTGTCATATGTAAGTATATCTAATTATCACAACAAATTTAAGAGGAAGGTGTCAGTATGTATTCTGCTTTGATAGATGAAGTAACTGAGTGGAGAACCTGAGGCTCAGAAGAGCTACTAAAATACAGTAGACTCTCTGTTAAGCAGAACTCAAGCAACTGGAAAAGAGTGCCAGTTGCTTGAATTCCGGTTAACAGAGGGTCTATTTACATTTATCCAGCATTTACCAATCCCCATGGGTGCTGGTTAACTGAGAGTCTACTGTACTCAAGTTCACAATGGTGGGACTGAGATTTGAACTTGAGTTTTTTAGATCTCAAATCTATGCTGTTTAGTTTGATTTATTTTATTTTTATTTTTTTGATTTATTTTATACAGTTAGATATATAGCAACATATGATTTAAATATATAAATATAATATATACTTTATACTCATTTATGTATAACTACATACGTTATATATTACTAATTTCTGTCAGCACATAAACTTAACAGAAGTTTATTGAGGGATTGAGTACTATATCTGGAATGATGAGGGAGTTGCAGCTGGATAGGTGGGTAGGGAACCACCCACCATTATCTTTGGAAAGAAGACATCCTTTATCATGGATAGCCTCCTACTTGGAAAGGTTGATCCAGGAGAATATACAAAGGTGTTGGAAAGAACATCTTTCCCTTTCTTGAGCTGGATTTGAGGCTTGAGGGAAAGAAATATGCACCATTGAATTTCTCTTTGCCTTCCAGCACTGTAAACACGGCAGTGTGGTTGGGTCAAAAGTGAAAAAGAAGTTATGGGTAATAAAGGGAGACTGCTTTTCTTTTATGGCTCATTAGATGGGCTCTGACCTCAGATTCCGAGTAGAAGTCCCAGAGATATTTTAAGGGATGGCAACATCATTATGACAATAATCATTCAGTACAGTGATAGTTTTGAGGCAGGCAAGACTTTATGTGAATGGACTAGCTAAACTTAGCCCCAACACTATGTGCTGTCCAGTATTTAGGACTAGAATCAACTGGATCTTTTGAGCTTGGATCAAGAAGTGTATTGAATCCCACAATGAAGATTATACAGTACAGATTTCCCTATGTGCTAAGAAAATTTTTCTAGATCTATGAAATATCTGTTCCTGATTGAGCCAAAGAGAAGAAAAGCTTTTTGTTTCCAAGAGCTAGGCAGTCCTGCCATTGTTAACGGATGTTGTGTCATGCATTTGGACTCATATGAAGAAGGATGTAAATATCTGGGGAACGTTCAGATGAAAGCCATACACATTCTTCATATAATGCAATCACAGAATGTAAGATGTAGTTTGCAGAAATCTGTAGGAGACACCCTTAAGAAGAACTTGCCTGTGGCCTTTTACTCATGTCCTAAAATTTGGGCAACACAAAGCCAGTGAAGGAGGCTGTATGGTGTCTATGATCTTGTTTCAAGGGGAAACTCAGATAGCACAGGTAGCACACACCTACTACATCAGAGACTCTCCACCCTCAGGACACAGTGGAATCTCCTGGGGGCACTTCTGAAAAAATACTCATTTCTTGATTGACTCTAATGAGTAGACAGCTGAGAAGCACTGTACTCTATTGTCAGGTTGGGAGTCGATGACAGACCATTTTATAATGACTTAAAGTCTGTGAAGATTAATCATGCAAGGGTTAGTGGTCTCTGCCTTAGGGTTGATGACAGGGAAGAGGGTCAGGTTGTAGGATGGCAGCTTTGGGCTGGACAGGAAGAAGTAGTTCCTACTGATGTGGGCTGAGTTCCCCCCCGGAAGTCAGAGTCATGGTCTTCTCAAACCATCGGACCGTAGGTTTTTCATCTCTAAGGACAGCATAAATGAAGGCACAAGCAGCCATAGAGGTACATGGACACTCATTCTGTGACTCATTTGAGACTCGGGACCGTTCCATTTTGTACTAATCTTTAGGGAACTGGCTACCTCTCATTAGGCTGACCGGGTGTACCATTGTAAATGGGACAGAAAACAACGGTACTGTCCTGTTTGAAAACTGTACGTTTGGTCAGCTACTGACACCCTGAATTTAGCCCAGTGAGTGAGACTAGGCTGACCATCTGTACTACTTGAAATGGGACAGAACCATTGTTTTCCGTCCTGTTTAAAATGGTATGTCTGGTCAGCCTACCTCTCATAAAAGAACTGAAATGGCATGTGCTTGAGGATCTCTGTCCATACAAAGATATGCTCTGTCCCCTGACAAGTTAAAGGTTCCTGGTACTGGGACTTCTTTTCCCAAGGGCCTCAGTGAGCCCTTGCCTTTGGAGCAATTGTCCATCTTCAGGTGGGGGTGAGCTGTGGCTCTGTCCCTGGACTTCAGAAGCAATTACTTCAAGCAGGTTTTCCTCTGTCCAGATAGTCCCAGGGCCTCTCTTGCTTTCTACCCTCGACCTGAAGAGCCAGTGAAAGTGCTCTCAGGTGCTCCAAAGTGTGACCTCTACTAGAATTTCTCAAGGTACATTTAAAAAATTTTTGGAGCCCTCTGTAACTTCACAACACACATGTATTAAGTGACTATTACCTACATGAGGCACAAAGGAAGGCTATGAGAACACGAAGTTTAAGAACCATTGGTCCCTTTCTGTGGTTTTATTTTACCTGAACAATAAGGCCAGTATCAGTTTGAACATGAAACCAGACAAGGCAGGTGAGCTGTGTGGACAGCTCAGGTACCGGGTGGGATATCTCTCCATGGAGGGTGGTGGGAAGCCTCCACAAAATGGCCCTGAAGCGTTGGGGAGGCTTCCGACTGGAGATCTCAATTCTGGCAAAGCAACTGATTCACTTTGCAAAGTTTAATATTACAAGCTGAGGCCTGCCCTCACCTCCCTAGAGTCTGGTTCCCGAGGTCCAGGTTGGGCTCAGGTGTGTGTGAAGTTCCTTCTCAGATGACTCTCATAGGCACCAGGCTTGGGAACCTCTCACTGAAAACTTCTGAGCTGTAGTCCTAACGTGGACAGTTTTCTGATGGCCGCCACTAAAATCATAATGGGAGAGGAAGTGGACAAAGGATGAGTTGAAAGCACTCCGGAAAGGCCTGCTGCTGCTTTGTGGGACAGGTGAACGCTCAGTCACGATTACGCCCTTTTGTTGAGGTCCTAACGTTTGTTCAGCAAGTACTGCCTTGACATCAGCTTTAGTTTTTACAACAGCCCATTTATTATTATTTCGATTTATTATTTCTGTTTTACGGTTGAGGACATTGGGGCTGGGAGTTTCAGTAGCTTGCTGACAGTCACCCTGCCTTTAAATGGTGTCACCAGGATTGGAAGCCTGATGCAGAAACACACTTCTCCCACATCATATGCCATTGCTTCCCCGGGTCTCCATGCGGGAATTACCTAACAGCTCAGTGGGAAGAAGAGTCACAGAACCGTGTAGGGGCAAGTGGCAGTGCTGACAGTGGAGACAGCTCCGTGGCAGCCAGGCTTGCTCGTAACCTGGAGCTCTACACTGTGACACGGGGAGGCTGTGGACAAAAGCAAGAGCACGCCACCTTTGCAGTGACACACAGCAGGGATTAGTTCTGGGTCTCTTCTCCAAACTGCACTTTTGGAAGGCACCCCCTGCAGGCTATTAGGATGAACTGAGGCGGTGTTGACGACGAGTATTTTATTTAACCCCACGCAGGGCTTCCCCATCCCCGTTACAGCTTATTTCCTGGTGTCTCATCCGTCTCTTCATTTCCCTCTCCAGGCCCTTCTTGCACAGCGTCTGGGCCACAGCGGTAACCTCTTAGTTTTTTCTTGGTATATCCACGCGAAACTACACATCGTTTTTCTTTTACTCTTCAGTTTAGATTCTGTGTTCTGGAACCCTCCACAGGTCGTCAGTACACACCAAATTAAGTCCAAACTGCACTGGCAGCATTCACAACCCTCTCGAGCCTGCTCCAGCTTTTCACTCTTTCTAATCTTAATTCTCATTACATGCCTCTGAAACGCACGAATGAATTAGATGAATCTCTGGGCCACGTCTGTTATGAATTAGCACAGAGGATGCTCTTCCCTGGGTTCGGAATGCTTTTCTCTGCCCAGCCTTCAAAATCTTGCCTATTCCTCCTACCTCAGAGCTGCCAGGGCTTTTCCAGCCAACATTTTTGTGACTGCAGAATGTAGCCCCTTGAGGTCAGGATCCTGCTGTCTTCATTTCTGCATCACTGGCCCCTACGAACTATTCAAAAATGTTTATTGAAACCAAATAACTGCTTCAGTTTTCTCTGCTTTCCAGGCTAATCAGAAAAGCCCTTGGAGCACCTGTAATAGGAATTTGATTGGAAAATGTAAACTATGGATGGTCATTGCCTCTGTTTTCCTAGGTCTCATCATAGTGATCATCGTAAGCTTATGTCTTATGGGAGGTAAGAGGATTTAAATATGTGTAAGTTGATGCATTTTAAGAAAACTTGTTTAATGCTTATGCCTTGCACTGAAATGAAAGATGTGCTCATTGCTATTTCATTATTTATAATTTGAATTTAAAACTGGTTTGGAATATGTTATATGGTAGGGAGAAATACATGCTTCTTGTTTGTTGGTTGTTTTTTTTTTGTTTTTTTGTTTTTTTTTGTTTTTGGTATGTGGATAGTTCCCTGGGCAGGAATCGAACCTAGGCCGCAGCACTGACAGCGCCAGTGACGAAGCTTTAAGCCATTACACCACCAGGGAGCTCCTGTTGGTTGTTTTAATAAGCTCTGGAAGAAGTATGGAGACCAATGTTTTACTTTAAAGTCTGCCTATTGGAGCTTGAAGATTTCTTAAAATTTTCATTGATTTAAACGCTAATTAATATTTTGTATCTCTAACACTTTTTGAGATTAAAAAAGTCTGAGCTTTTTTCTTATAATTTGTTGAGTAAAAATATTTATTGTACTTCATCTGCTATACCCGATACGGTAGACTCTCCATTAACTGGAACTCTAATAACCTTTTGTGCCAGTTGCTTGTGAGTGCAGGTTGCTTGAGTTCTGGTTAATGTAGAGTCTACTTACAATTATCTGGCATCTACCAATCCTCATGGGTGCCAGTTATGAGAGTCTACTGAGCATCTACTGTATATGATTATAATGTCTACTATATATAATTGTAATGATAAAATGATGAATAATGTATTTGAAAGTTTTAAAACTTTTATAGAATCATGTACCTGCAAGCTGTCATTATTTGAACTTATTTTAGAAATAAATTTTTATTGTATTTATGTTGTATATGTGTATAAAACAAAAACTTACATAACGCTAACTATATGTTTTACATATATTGTCCTTTGAAGTTATTTTTTATGACTATAAAAATACATGTTAAGTTGCCCATGAAAGTCATCCACACTATTAATAGTTTGTTATATTTTTATTTGCATTTTAGAAATAATTTGAGATCAGATTTTTTTTTTTGTAGTCTTGTGGCCTACCTTTCAAAATATAATGCATTTGCCAATTTATTAAACATTATTTTTGAACATTTTTAAAAATTTCTTTTTAAAATCGACACATAACATTATATTAATTTCAGGTACAACATAAAGATTTGATATTTGTATACATTGTGACCACAATAAGTCTAAAGTCTTCCTTTTTCAAATGACTACACCATTTTAAAGCCTTTTAGGTAGTTACCAATTTTTTTAGGATGATAAGTATTAAGGTTTTTATGGTGCATAAATATAGCACCCTCCAGTGGGTAGTCATTTCAATTTCAAAGCAGGATAGAAGAAAACTGTTTTTATTTGCTTGTGGGAGTAATTGTCGGGGGAGGGGACTCTTCTGGAGTGGGATCCAGTCCCTCAAGGATTTGGGTTGAGTCGGGCTCTCCCTAGTAAATGGGTCCTAGGATGAGAGCAAGAAGGAGGATGCCTTAGTCTCTCCAGAGCAGACCCTGGGCGATTTTCTTAGGAATGGGATTTACCGTTCAAGCCCCCATTCCTCCTCCCAACACATCAGCACCTGTGTCAAAGTTTCAAGGTCCCTGAAGGACAAAGAGAACACTAATGCCATGTGCCAACCTCCAGCACGTGCGTTTCTCAGGCGGGCACCATGTTTACTTGGGAAGGACACTGTTGAGGTGGAGTGGCTAATCTTTGAGGCCATCGACTGCTTTTGAGGAGGAGAGAAGGTAATGAGAGGTGCTACCCCTCCACTGTCACGCTGGGGACAATAGTTTTGGTGCAGGCATTGCATCTCCATCTTCCCATCCACTCCTACATTTGGATGTGGAGACTGAAGCTGAGTCCCCCAGTCTTGTCCTATCACAACAGGTTGGTGCTATCCTGAAAGCTGACTGATTTGCCTGTTGGCACCTGGGGCCTGTACCAAAGGACAATGCAGCAGGTCGAGGGGGTTTAATATTCAGATTTGAGAGCACAAGACTCAAAAGCTGTTTCCATTCTCAGAAAGGTGTCTGACCCTTTCAACTCACAAAGAACAACCTGCAGAGGAAAGGATCCCATTTCCTGCAGCAGTTTCTTGGGGGGGGGGGGGGGGGGGGGGGGGAATGAAAGTTCCTTGGATGGCATTCAGGGAAGAATTTTCTAACATTTGTAGTGCAAACTCCATTTTCATTTTGGGTGTAATAGTGTGTCCTTCAAATGTAAATGCTGTAAGAGAGAATTTCAAACTTTTATTATTTAAATTAGGGAGATAGTTTTATTTTCGTTGGCACGTCAGCTTTGGGTGGGGAGGACTTTGGGCCTACAGGAGAGTCATGGTAGGCGGTGGGAGGTGTAATAGATACAAAGTGGGCAGGGACAGACTCCCCCTCTTTGACAGTCTCCACCTCACCCAGAGCAGCTCCGTAGGCACTTCTGGGATGACAGTTTGCAGTAATTAGCTATTGCTTAATTGCCAAGCCCATTGATAGGAATCAAATATTTGTAGAACTTCTGTGAATGGAGTAGAAAACACTGCTGTCTGGGAAGAGGGCAGTGTTGAGAGGGTCAAGGCCTTTACCCATGGTGGTCCAGATTCGATAAAAAGCAAGGTTCCTCATTTGTCATCTGCCTCTTCCATTCCTTCCTCTCATCTTGTTAATCTCCCATCTCAGGGCTCTGTAGTCCTTAGACGGTGGCTTGGTGGCAGAGGTGTTTGTAACTGAGAAGCTAAGTGGACACAGACAGGGATAGTGCACACATCCCAGAATGCAGAGGGTAACTAGTTGGGGGAGAGACAGTGGGGTACCCAGAGCAAGGTGCTGGTGGGAAGGCGTATCTTGTCACTGATTGTTAAGTATGCAAGCAGAGCAACCTGTGGTCGGTTTAATTATTAATTCTCTATAAACTTATTGCTTGCACCTGTGGTGGACTCGCCTGCCACTCCGCCATGGAAGTGACTGCAAATTCTGGACCGTGGCTCAGCTTGAGGCGTGGAGCCGGCGCTGTATACACACTCTGGAGGAGAGGCTAGCATTATGCCAGGCTCACAATGGACAATGAAATCTTTTTCAACTGGACAATTTTATGGGTGGAGCCCAGGAAATCCTGTTGAGTCTGGAAGCCTGGTTTTGTCCCAGCTCTTTAAGGAAAGGGTATTAATGGATTCTCTTCTGGAAATTATAAATGCTTTAATGTAAAAGTAACCCTCGCCCCATCTTCTTCCTGGATAATTTGAAAAATCAGTTGAGCTTCCTCAAGGGTTTGCTTTGTTTACTAATTTGCCCCAACCAGTGATATGACAGACATAGAGTAACACCATGTTAATGAAGCCTCCCTTGGTTGGGGCAAATATTTTCAATGTTACAAAAATCGAACTATGACAAATAGATGGATGCTTAGAAATATGATTTAGTGGTGATCTCCTAGGGACTCCTATGTGGTATCTCCAGGATATGGATTTCTGTCTGATCCCTTTGCTCTGTGACACACAGGGGTTTTCCTGAGTAGGAACGTTGTGATACTAAAGTATAAGCAGGGACTTCCCAAGTGATACTGTATGGAATGGATTTGATTTGCCTGTGAGTTGTGAAAAAGCTACATTTTATAATATCACATGGTCTTGGCAGACAAACAGGTCGTACGGGGCAATGCTTCCTGCTGTTGAGTGACTCATGGGAAAATTCTAGGCAGACAGCATTAGCAGATTATAAGCTATCAAGGTACTTGGGGGCAGGAATGTAATAGCACCTCTGCAGGCCCAGTACCTTGAAATTTCTTTGTATTTTCACCTGTTTTTCCTCAAGTTTCCCTCAAGAAGGTATTTCTCCACCTTCTCAAGACTGACTCCTTCACCTGTGCTTCTCCATAGAATCTTCGCCAGCTTCTGACTTGTGGACCTTTAGGTAGCTCCACCTCTCTCTAAGCATCCACAGAATCTTCTCAACGTAGACCTCTTCAAATAGGCTAGTATCATCTCTCCTTCAAAGCAAGCTTCCATTAGAATATCACTATTTCATTTAGGCATTTTTCACTTTCTCTTCTTTCATTTGTAGAAAGCAAGGTCTGCATTTGTTTCTTGCCTCTTGGTCACTTCTAAACTACTTGTGTCCATTGGTCCCAGATACTTCTTCCCAAAGTCACCAGCAATTGCTTGGTCATGAAACCCAATGAACAGCCTTTCTTCCATCCCCTGCCCTATCTGCAGCCTTCAGCTCTGTTAACTGTGTTGTCCTCTTCTGGGTCTAGGTCTCATGCAATTTCTGCCTTCAGCCTTCACATTGTGGTGCATGAGGTTTGTCTTCAGCTTTCTTACTTTTCTTTCTTCATTTGAGCTCATATGCCTCAGTCATCTTATCTAGAAAGTGACTCCTAAGTTTACAACCACACACTTTGCCTGAGTTTTAGTCATACTCTTTGCTGGAGTATGACTATCATCACCTTAAGCATTACCCATGTGAAACTTCTATTCATGTATATCCCCGTCCCCATTTAGCTCACTTTATAGTTTCACAGTGAATCATGAGACTAGGATTATTCCAGCTCTGCTATCATCCAGTTGTATAACTTTAGGCAAATTCTTCAACCCACTTGGCCTCAGTTTCCACATTGGAAAAATATAGATGATTTCTGAATCTAAGTCTATAATTGTACCCTGACCTTACTGCTTAGTAACTCAATTGAACTGAACAAATTATGCCTTTTCTCTAAGCCTCAATGTCTTTATTTTAAAATGAAAATATTAATACTTAACTCATGGGGTTGATTTGAGGATCACATGGGGAAATAATCTACAAGTGCATAGCAGAGTGTCTGTACATCATGCTTCGTATAGTTGCTAGTATTCTTTTAGTTATCCAGGTTTGATATGGTGCAATATTTTTTATTTCTTCTCTTACATATCTAGATAATACCAAGCTTTATCAGTCATTTCTTGGTACTGTCTTCAGAGCAACTTTTGTTATTGACTACTCAGTCATTTGCAAGGCACTCTACTGGATACTTTTTATCTATTGGTTTTCATTTTTACCATCACCTACAATGCAAGCATTGATATTTCTGTTGAGGAAACAGCTTTAGGGATTTAAGTGACTTGCTCAGATCTCATGGCTAATAAGTAGGTGAACTGAGTTTCAAACTAATCTGGCTATCTATAAAACAGGGATGTTCAACCTTTTGGCTTCCCTGGGCCACACTGGAAGAAGAAGAATTGTCTTGGGCTTTCTCCTCCCTTCCTCTCTCTCTCCCTTCCTTCCTTCCTTGCACTTCCCACTGCTGCCCATCAAAATCTGTCTTGTGCCTGCTGGCCTCTCTTGCCTTCAGTTTCTCCTGGTTCCCTCTCATCCTATCCATTCCCACTAGATTTACAACCCTCATTACTCCCTGCAGACATCTGGCATGCAAGGCCTCCCTTTGTGACCTCATTTCTTGTATTCCAGCCAAAGAGCTGGTTTTGTGTACCTGCAATATACTTTGCATGTTTTAAGCTTTTTTTTTTTTTCCCCCACACATCTACATGGCAAGTGCTGCCCAGATGAAGTTTCAATAGTGACATAAAACTTCTGCGGTTGGGTAAACCCATTGTTGTTGTTGTTATTTTAACAAATACAGTTATTTAGCCAGAGTTTAGGACAGATTCATTTTTTGATGATACAAGTTAAGTATATGTCATTAAAACTATTACTAGAGACTCTCCTTTTGAACTTGGGGTCTCTTTTCAGGGCCCTTGAGTTCCACAGTTGTATGAATCCCACCCCCATCCCCTGGCATCCCCTTTCCCTTTCTGAGGCAATGAGACCACTGTGGAAATGTACATGGTGGGTGCAGAGCTCAAAGATGTCCATTGCAGCATTATTTATAACAGTGGAAAGCTGAAAAATATGAAAAGATTTAAGAAAGTAGGCAAGCTAGTTATGAATATTATATAGCCATTAAAATAATCTTTGCAAGGAATTTCAGACATGTGGGGAATGGCTTTTGGTATGTTAACACCAACAATAAAGGAAGAATCAAGCTAAATACACATTAACAGCAACAAACAACAAAAGCAGTATACAAATTACCTTCTCATTAAGACCTCAACTATATAATGTAAAATGTGGAGGGAAAAAACTTATGATTAAAGAATATCAGTATCTTCCTTTGCTGTAGTTTCCTATGCATTGCAAGTTTTCTGCTATGAGGGCATAACTTTTATTATCAGGCAAATTAATGTAATAGCTTACAACCAATAAAGACACAGGGATAATTCCCTGTGTTTGAGATCCCCAAGATCACCTTTATATTCAGTGATTTGCTGGGAGGACTCATAGGACTCAGTATGTAGTTGTAGAGGTGACTGTGATTTATTACAGCAAAAGGGTATAAAGTGAAATCTGGAGGAAATGAGGTGCAAGCTTCCAAGAGTTCTGTCTGGGTGCAGTCCCATAGGAGGCACTTAATTCCTCTCGCAATGAATTGTGACAGCAACGTGGGCGATGTGGTTCACCCGGGAAGCTCATTATAGACTCGTTGCTCAGGGTTTTATTGGGGTTAATCACATAGGAAACCTCTGCCTGGCATGTGCTAAAATTTCAGACTCCCAGAAGGGAAGGTGACATTCCACATAAGCTGTGGTGTTTGTACAAACAGTGCAGGAACTGGGAGTCACTCTTGTCAGGGAATGGTGGGAGCCCCCCTGAAACCCAGGTCCCAGGGGCCAGCTGTAAGCAGGCCGGTCTAAGCTGGTGGTCTCGGTCCTGCTCTGTTAACGGTGCACGTTCCTTGCGCCTTGTGCCTTACGTTTTCAGACTTCCTCAGGGAGTAACTATCTTTTCAAAGTCCAGTAAAAGAGGCTGGTTGTGTTATGTGTGAAGCGTGGGATTGGAAAGAAAAGTCTACGGCACCACACACACACCAAGTTTCCACCCACCCACACCTTTTTCAGGGCCAGGGAGGTGAGGCTGAGGTGGAGCTGGGAGCGTAGTTAGTACCGTGCGTGCCAGCTTCTAGCTCTTGGCTCCTGACTTTGTGTGTTTTTCCTTTAGCTCTAACTGCATAAAAATTAGTTAGCTCACAGTCATTAAAACACAAGAGGCCACACAGAACTCATTGTCCCTGGGGCTCTGAGGGCACTTAGGTTCCCCTTCTGCAAACAGGGTGTGTCAACATTCCTCTTCTGTGCAACCTACGAGCGTGGTGACTTCACGCCCATTCTGTGTCTTCCTGGGAGGCTTTAAGACAGCGGCTCACAGGCTCATATTCTAGTTCCTGCTCTGTTCTGGTCGATGATGTCACTTCCTCATCAAGTGCACAGAACTGAAGGTGATTCCTTACTCCCACACCCTATCTGCCATCACCCATTGTTCATCCCCACCCCTAGACTGTCTCCTGACACCATGTATACATAGCTAAGCTGCAGGTTCAGTTTAACAAACAAATTCGTGTTCTCCCCTCGCCCTCCTGCTGACCCTCCTCCCAGTCTATATTCAATGGGATCTGAGACCCCTTATGACGGAAAACATATTTTTTGTCATGATGGAAGCAAGACCCTGTCTTAATTCAGTCTTACTAAGAAGGGGGAAAGCATTTTTGTTCAGACTTGCTTACTGTTGTCAGGCCTTATCCTAGATGAGTACTCATTGTTTCGTTTTATTTTGTTTTTAAGTATAGCAGCCAGTGAATAAATAAGTTATTTTATGTATGTGTTTACTTTACCTTTACCTTTTTTCCCACCCTCTACTCTCCTTAGTAACTTATGTCGATGAAGATGAAAATGAACTACTTGAGTTATCATCAAATAAAACATTCTTGGTCATGCTAAAGATCCCAGAGGAGTGTGTTACTGAAGAGGAATTGCCCCAGCTGCTCACCAGAAGGGTAATGATGCCTTACGCATTGTTTACTGAGTTCTTAGCGTTATAGTTTGGGTTCTGCTACAGCTGTTGGCATTGCACTACAGACTAAGTAGCTTCAGACTCGACTTTTTTCTGGATTTGGGCAGAAGCTGATATTTAGCAGTGGATTTTCTGTCATGCAAAACCAGAGAGAAGAACCCTGACCTCTAATGAAATGCATCCTGGAGGATAGAGTTCTGTTTTCTTACTCTGCTCTATTTGATTTGTAGTTTTATTGAGGACCCTCTGTGGGGGGACTCAAAAAGCCTTGGAATTACCTTCTAGTGGGCGGACCCCTTGTAGTACAGGCTTTGCCTGCTAGGTGAGTGTTCTTGGAACCCACCTGCATCAGTGCACCAGCGGGTGGTGGTGTGAGAGGCTGCATTCCGCTTCAGTGAATTTTTTTTTAAACTCTTACAATGCTTGTGCTTATTTCATGATGGGTGATTTACACAAACAGTGTGTGGCATGACAACACACCGCGCTGAGTGTTCAGCAGTTTTTTAACCAAAAATGGCATGACCCCCATTCTCCCTATATACCCAATCTCACCCCCAGCGACTTTTTTGTTTCCCGGATGAAAAAAGTCTTCAAACAGCAACATTTTGCTAATGTGGAAGAGGTGGAAAAAAAAAATGGCAGAAGCACTAAAAGGCATCAAAATTGATAAGTTAAAAAACTGTTTTGAGCAGTGGAAAAAGCATCTTAATAGGTATATTGTATCAAATGGAGAGTACTTTGAAGGTGCCTGATGTTTAAACATGTAAGAATAAATACACAATTTTTAATAAATAAATTCTGGGGTTTTTTTGGGGTCCCCCTTGTAAAAAGTGCCAGGGCCACAAAGTCTGTGCCCTCAGTGGGGGCTCACAGTCCAAGTTCTGAAAGCAATTAAATATTTATAAAATAGTGCGATATGTCCTATTGTTGAGATATGTGCAGTGTGTTTTACAGTTGCAAAGGAGAGGCATTTAGCCTACCTGAGGTGGGGGTGGAGCTTTAGAAGGCCTCCTGGAGGAGGTGATACGCAGGATGAGTCTTGAAATATGAGATAGGAAGAGCAGAGGACACTAGGGGACCTGCAGAGTGTACTATGGCCTCTGTATGTGTATGGTGGGGACTTGCAGAGGTGAGGCTGCAAGTGGGTGTCAGATCACAAAGGTTTTCCTACTATTTGCTAAGGCACTGAAAGATTTTAATCTGCAGGTTGACATGGTCATCTTTTCATTCTGGCCTTTCTGTGTAATGGTGGAAAAACCCTGGAGATAGAGTGCTTAGTTAGAAGGTATTACAGTTGTCCAGGAGACAAATGAAAGTGCCTTGAACTAAGGCACTGTCAGGGGTGATAAGGAAGATTTAAGAAGTCTTCTCACTCAACAGGACTTAATGGCTGGTTGGTTGTGGGAATGAGGGAAAGCGTGAATCCAGCCAGGTTCCTTGTTGGGTGGCCATGTGGGGGAATAGTGACATCATATTTGGAGTGGGAGATTCAGGGGAATGAGTCCTCTGTGCAATAGGGGGCTCTGCAGCCAGACCATGAGGGTTGGTTGGCGCAATCCTGATCAGCTTCTCAGAGACAGGATGGTTCATAGCCAGACCTAGAAAAGATTTTCATAAGAAAATTTCAGCAAGACCAGCCTACTGTCCATTGAACTCTTCCTTGTTGTGATAGGTCAAAGTGGGTGAGTCCTCTTCCTTTGGCTTCTATTTGATTTCTACGAAAGCTCCCAAAGGAGGTGATTCCATCTCCATCAGCCCAGAGTCAGTTCTGGGTTCTCAAGTTCCTTTGGCCACAGGAGTTTGTATTCTGGGGTGACTCTTCCAGGTTTCTCTTCTTCCTCCTTTTCCTTGTTTATACCTTATCTGCAATTCCCGTTTCCTCCCTTCCTTCCACCTGCTTCCAGAGCAAGTTGTGGACTGAAGAGCCTCTTGCTGCTCCCCTCTTGGTTGCTTTTTAATTGAGGGGCTTGGTATTGGATGAACAGAAACAAAATGAATCAGCAACTACACATGTCACAAACCGAACTCTCTATGTCGAAGGGCAATGGATGTTCCTCCTTCACCTTAGAGATGTGTCTTTCACACAGAGCCACACGAGCAGATTCTGCAGGTGTTTCTGGGTCACCAGAGTGTCGTGGCAAAGGAACAGGGACTGGCAGTGCTTCCTGTGACAGGTTCACAGGCCTCTTTGAGCTGGTTCCTTCTCTGCTTCATGGAAATCACTGCTCTTTCCCTGAACACCCAGGTGACTATGAAATGCATATAAAGAACTTTGTAAGAGATTTTTAAAAAAATAGTCAATTTGATGAGGAAGGGAAGGCAGAGTGAAGTGAAAAGACTCCTGCCTCCCAGCTTTCCTACCAAATATGTTCATGAACAAAAATAAAGAACATAGAGATATTACCGTCTTATTGTCAGGTTAAGTAAGCATCCCTTCTTCCACCTAGTCAGTCTCCAGAAGTTTCTGGATATGGCAGGTGAGTGGAAGTGAATATTGGAATACTCTGCCCTCTCTTTTGCTTTATTTTCATGCTTCATATACAGTTTTCCTAGCCCCTCTCTTATCCGATTGCTGGAGTATTCTTCTCTGAGGGCTGGGGTTGTTACTCTGCTTAAGCTGGCCTGTCAGCTGTGTAGTGTTACGGATGGCATTTCTGATAACCTAGGGAAGGCATCTCTCTTATGCTAGAAGCTGGTTTCTCATTAGCCACTAGGCCTGATTGGTAATCAGCTCACTGGGCTCCTAATTCAGTTTGCACCTAGCCTCGTAGGTAGGGGAGACAGTGTGGGAGACACCAGAACAAGGGGCGAGGAGCCCCCCTGTTGCACCTCTTTGGGTCCAAAGAAGATAGTGTGGTTAACAGCTCATATATATATATATTTTTTTTTTTTCTTTCTAATTACAGCTCTAATTACCACCAAAGATAATCTTCAAGTGGACACTAAACGTGAACTAGTTTAACACTCCATCTCTTAACTTAAAATTGTCACTTGAATTTTTTTTCCGAGAGCCTACACAGTGCTAGACCCTAAGGATTAGTGAGGGCAGGAGGGGAGGTTGGAAGGAAGGTGCCTGGTGAGAACATGCAGACCTGCAGAACATTGTTATGACTCTATTTAAGCCAAGCTGACAACATGCTGGGAAGCAGGATCTCAAATGGTCTGAGAATGAGGGTTTTGCAGTTTCTTTTTATACCTTTGGGATTAGGGAGGGAACATCAGGAAGATTACACGCAGGTGGGAGAAAGCAAGGCAGGAAAGCCCCTGTGATTGGGTTCTGTGATAGTTGACAAGATTGTCTACTCCTTTGTGGCTGGGTTTGCCTTCAAGGGGCCTGACAAAGATTAATCTGGCATTTCAGAGGTGTGTTGTAGGCATGGGGTGTGACAACCCACCAAGGCTTGCCCAGTTAGGAATTTATGATCCGATCGTGCTATGAGGTTACTCTTGGTCACTGCATGTATCAGATATACGAGTATCACAGCCTTCCTTTTACATCCACAAAGGACAGACATAACCACCACCATCAAAAGCTCAGTCTAAAAAGAAGAGAGGAATAGTGCTATCATGACCTGGAAGAATTCCACCTATGGCATCCTCAGTCTTCTCCCTGTCAATTTGAGCACGTCTGGGGAAGCCTCTTTCCTACTTCCCAAGTTTTCTAAACAACTATCAGCCCATTGGCAATGTGCTTTCCCTGGCGCTCAAAAACTGTAAGATGACCTACTCACATTTCCCCAAAGTTGTTAGCACTTTATGCTTCTTTCCTCCTTGATATTCAGAACTATACACTGTCCTTCCTCGCTTCATCCTCACTGGGTAGTGTGGTAATGTGGAGCAGCAGGGCTTTGGTGTCTGTACCACCTAGGATTGAATTATTTACTGGCAGAGTGATCTTGGGCAGGTTTCATAACCTCTTGAAATGCTGTTTTCTTTATCAGTAAAGAAGGGAGAGATGATAATGCCTGTTATGCCAGTTTCTTACAAAGATCACAGCAATAATGACAAGATTCAAGGAGTGCAATCTGTAGGTACTCTGATCTTCTCTGTTCTACCTTTGAGAGTTTGAATTGTGACCAGGTGAATTAAGTGGGAGTGTATTGTGGAAGCACAGCCTCCTTACGATTCCATTAAGTGGGAGACAAAGGCAGTGTTCCCCTTAGAGTACTGCTTTCTGGTATCTTCTACTGCTTGCTACTAGATAAAGTAGTGGGGCTCTGGCCGTAATGCGCAGCTGGACACACTGGTCTCAGCGCAAAGATGCCCTTGGATACTGGTGAGATTTCCAGAACAGTGTGTGAGCTGAGGCTTTAGACTGGGTAGGAGAGGGGCTGGCTGGGCTCTCAGAGGCCTGGTCATGGGCTTACTCCAGCCCTAGAGTGCATTCATGCTGGAAGAGTATATCCAGACCCCAGAGCAATCCTCTTGCTTTATGCTAGAACCTGTCTGCTAAAGAACGATGCATTTATCTTTAATATATATATTTAAAGGAAATTTAACATAAATACGTTCAGCCTTATGTTCCCTTGAGTACTGCCAGGTTAGTATATTCACATCTCTGAAACATGATGAAATGACTAATCAAGACTGAAAGAAGATATTTGTAACATAAAACCAACAGCTAGTATACAGAATATAATACCAATCATTCCAGGTAGATAGATAAGAAAAAAACGAGAGAAAGACAGGGAACTAATAGGCAATTCAAAGGTGAGAAATCCCAAGGAGTTAGTAAACACATGAAAAGACACTCAAACTCACTAGTAAGCAAGACAAATTAAACCAATGTCAAACACAATGCTCTAATAATCTCTCAAAAATCTAAAAATTCGGGAACACTAAGTGCTGGCAAGACTGTGGGAAATGGACCACTTCTACTTTGCTAGGAGGAGCGTAAGATGGAGAGCAATTTGGATTTATTTCAGCTGGAAATGGACCTACCTGTGAACCCAGCAAGTCCATTTCTTGGTATATACCCAAGGGAAACTTATATGTATGAGACGAGAGGCACAGAGATAGTCAAGGAATAGTAACGACCACAGAGTTTGTAATAGAAGAAAATTGGAAGCAATGCTCATGGCCTTCAGTAGGGAAATGGAAAAGTGGGTACAGTTATTTAATGGCATCTGTGCAGAAGTTAGGACTTAGAGTGGATGACCCCATTTAAATGTATCAGTATAGGTAAATCTCAAACATAATTTGGAATGAAAAAAAGCAGGTCATAGATTATATAGAATGTGGTACTTTGTCTTTGAATAAAAACACAAATTAAACGCTGTATTGTTATGATTAGATGAGGAAGTATTACATTTATAAAAACATGCATGAGGAGGACAGTGGCTAGCACTAGGGGAGGAAGGGAGGGAAACCCAGAATCACGTGCAGGAGTAGCTTTAGCTTTGTTTTGTTTCTTAAACGTAAAGGGCTGAACTAAAATTGGTGAGATGTGAAGGCATGAACCCTGGGTGGGGGCAACACAGATGTCACTATTTTTGGTCACGGTAATCTTTCGTGCATATAATAAGAACTCCCATATCTCTGCAATTATAGACCCACCCCACTTGCTCCCAGTCTTTAGGAGAAAGTCCCATTCCTGTGTCTTAGGATGGCTCTTCCTCCTTATGATGAAGCTCTGGAGAAAGGAGAGCAGAGCCCAGGGACGTGCCAGGCCCCGAGTGGCCTGTTGTGCAGTGTTCTCTCCTTCCCATGTCCCTTGGGGTCTGTGTGGACTCAGGCTGCTGACCACTCTCACCATCAAGGCCACAAGGTTAGCACAGCCTATGAGATACTGAAAATGCTGGCCTGATCACCTGATTTTTAGAAACGAGATTCTTTTAAGGGAGTGTCAACTTGAATTTTGGTTGGTGTTAGGCCCTCTCCTTTCTATTTCTTGATCCAGACTGTCTGGATAAGTTAATGTCTGGCAAATGTGGAATGTCCTTTGTCTAGGAGTAGTTTTGTTTGTCAGGTGACATGCAATACAATCTGGCAGTAATGCGTGTGGTTGTTTTACTTGTTCCTGTTGGTTTCAGCTCACAGATGTGTACAGTTCATCCCCGTCTCTGAGTCGTTATTTCACTTCAGTGGAAATTGTGGACTTCAGGTAAGAATGGGGAACGTTACATATTGGTCTTGTTCTCTGGAGAGGGACACCCATCACCTTGTTTTTGTTTTGGGGTTTTTAAAATTTGTTTGTTTGTTTGTTTACCTAGAAGGACTTCCAGTCTCAAAACATGAAGGGAAGCAATGATGGAATCATAGAGTGTTGGTGCTGGGAGGGTCTTTCGACACCAACTAGCTCAACTCCTTTACTTTACAAAGGAGAAAAATTAAGCCCAGATTAATTAGATGACTCAACAAGGTCACACGAAAGAGAGGAAAAGCCAGTCTCAGGTATACCATGCCTGTGTAACAGCAGAAACTCAAATGAGCTAGTGGTAGAAATAGAAATAGACAGACCTCAGATAGTGGTGTGATATAAATGATAGAACGTATGTATTGGATTTGGAATAACACAAGTAATACAAGAGTTTATGTTTCTTGTATAATATTAAATAATATAAAGATATATGCTACATGGAAAGTCTACCTTCTGCTCTACCCCTAACTTCCTATGCCTGGACACTGTGTGTGCCAATCAAGTCAGTGCATATAGTGAATTACACTCCCTGTAAAAATAAAGTCTTCTATACATATATTTACCATATACTAGGGCTGTCCGGAAAAAAATCCAGCCATGAATGCCTCTATTTTTCATATTGCATGGCTGGATACTTTCTGGACAGCCCTCATATACTTTATATACTATACATGTATAGCATATACACATACATATATAGTTTTCTTTTTAAATTTACCCCTAATTTTTAATGTTTTTGTCTGTATCAGTAGACACTTATGTAACAAGGTATATGTGTGTAGAGGAGTCATTTGGTTATCTTTTTTGTATTCTTAAGAGATTTACATGGCTAAGTTTTCCTCTCTATTATACTATTCCTAATATATTCCTGGAATGTGACTGTCAGAAGCAATATTATATTGAGGTTCCCCTTCTGAACCCATACATTTTCCCAAACCAAATATGAGTTGACCTGGGAAAGGAAGCATGCAAGGCAAGCTTGTCCAACCTGCGGCCCGTGGGCCAGATTCGGCTGAGGACACTTTTGAATGTGGCCTAACACAAATTTGTAAACTTTCTTAAAACATTATGAGATTTTTTTTTTTAAACTTTTTTTTTTCTTTAGCTCATCAGTTATCATTAGTGTTAGTGTACTTCATGGTGGCCCGAGACAATTCTTCCACTGTAGCCCAGGGAAGCCAAAAGGTTGGACTCCCCTGCTCTAGATCCATAATAGGAGGCTGGAATCTCAGAAAACCCCTTCGGGCTTGGGCATCTTTCCTCTCTTAACTCTGTCTCAGTCTTTGGGTTGCCAGTTGGAAAAGTGCATGGAGAAAAGCATGTTGGGTCTGATTATACCTTTTCCCCCTTTTTATTGGCATTTCAATAATGCCAGTGGCTTATGATTAAAATGAGCAATGTAAAACATGCCACCATAATGTAACATGCACTTGGGGATCTGTAAAGAAGAGGGGATGGTGTTATTGCCAATTCAGCCTTCCACTGTATGCATTTTCAAACTGCAGGTCTATTTTGTTCCTGCCTCATCGTGCTACCACTTCCTTTGCATCAGTAGTGTCCAACCTTTTGGCTTCCCTGGGCCACGATGAAAGAAGAATTGTCTTATATCACACATAAAATATACTAACTTTAACAATAGCTGATGAGCTAAAAAGAGGTTCTGACCTCAGACCTGGACTGGCCCAGCAGGAACCTGGGAAAATGCCCATTGGTCCATCAGCTGCTGAACCCACTCTAGTGGTAGACAGCCGAGGCAAAGCCCACAGGGTTGCTGCTTCCCTGAAAATCCATCTTTTCTCTCAGAGTTCAGCCTTTTGTAAATTCACCTCTTTTGTGACCTGACTAGGTGTGATGAGGATGGGCCAGCCAGGCTGGGTTAGGCAGAGTGATCTCATTCAGCTTCTGGGCTGGTCTTTTGAAAGTCAGCCTCTGGTCCTTTCCATAAGCTGACCCAGTCCTTGCCTATAGATATGCAGGGTAGCTGTGTGTTGTTTACCATTATTAGTGATAATTAGAAGGTGGAGCACAGGGAAAAACATCTGCAAACCAGAGTAGCTGGCTTAAAGTTTGAAAGTTTATTTTTCAGACTGCCTGTAGTGGCATCCCTGAAACTGAGTTTCTCCAGACCCCCTTGTTCATTTGAACCACATGGTTTGGCACACTTCTCTGGTTTGTTGTAGACTTACAAGCTGAATTGTCAGCCCCATTAATGGAAGAGTATTGGCCTATGTAACCTCTGGCCACAAGAGGGTGCTCTTTGCCTGTCCTTAGCAAAGGCAAGAGCCTCTTCTAGGGCTGGTATGTCTATAAAACTTGCCCTAGGGTGAGAGTCTCAGATGTGGCCACCTCTTAATTCTTTTGCTGGCTCTTAATCTGGGCCTTCTTGAACCAACGAGATAGGGTAATTGTGAAAAACCTAAATGTTGAGGTGGCATTTAACTAATGATCTGAATTAACTAAGAATAGCCCTATGATTATTTTTGTTTTAGAAATGGGAAAAATGAATTCTAGAAACGTATTTCTAGATATATCTTTCCTTAGGTCCCCTTCATGAGAGTTGTAAAGCTAGGAGTCTCAGTAGTGGAAATGGGACAAAACAAGTTTTCACTTTGGGGGCAAATGGGGGAGGTATGATTTATCTCTGGTACCTGGAGTGTCTGTGGGAGATCAAGGTATTTGCACCCAGCTGATGGCAGGGAGCTTTGGACCCTGTCTTAAACATTTTTATAGTTTAAATAATGAACTGGCTAACTGAGTAGCTCTGACTAACATGCACTTGTGAGGCAGGGAGAGGGTGTAGTGTAAGAATGTAGAGAAAGAATACAAGAGGAGAACAGGGCTTCCCTGGTCTGCTTTGGCAGGCCAAAGACTGGTGTTGGGGCAGACAATGTGTCAGTCCTTGGACCTTCCCTGGCAATAGCTGGGTATTGTCTCTCCCTCTAATGGCCTCTCTCAGTGGATTCCTGGGGGATGGGTTCTAGATGGAGGATGACGTTAGGATCACCTAAACTTTTTATGATGGACCTATGGAAGAGGATTCTTCTAGGATGGCACAATCTTCTAGGATAGCACACGCTTTGCTGTTTTGTACTTGGAAGAATCTGTGGAACTAAAGAAATGTTATTGCTAAAACCAGTTTCCTGAGTTGCCAAGTGATACTGTTGTATGTTTTACTGTCTCTGTTTGGTTTGCGTTTCAGTGGTGAAAATGCCACCATAACCTACCACCTGCAGTTTGGGGTTCCATCAGAAGATGATCGTTTTATGAAGTATATGATGAGTGAGGAGTTGGTGCTGGGCATTTTGCTGCAGGATTTTCATGATCAGAATATGTCTGCTTGTGAAACTCTGGGACTTGGTCCAGAGTCCCTCTTGCTCTATGGTAAGTTGAGAAGACAGTTCTTCTAACGGTAAACAAATGAACCAGATTGGGGACAGAGGGTTCCGGTTGATTTCTGTGCAGGTGGTGTCTCTGTAGACATTACCTAGTCGCTGCCCTCCATGAGCAGACAGAGCAGTTGGGGAAGAAAATCATGAAAAAAATAATTAAACTATAAAGATGAGAATTGTTAAATGTTTTCTTGCTGTAGTTGACCCGCATTCTAAGCCTCATATCCCATTTCATGGTATTATTTCAGGCATACCTCATTTTACTGTATTTCACTTGTTGTGTTTCACAAATGTTGCATTTTTTTACAAATTGAAGGCAAGAACCCCCCCTCCCCCCCCCCACACACACACCAGCAAAAGGATTATGACTCTCTCTATTGCATTGGAGCTTTGTTGCAATTCTGTCTTTATTGTGGTGGCTGGAACCCAATGTGCAATATCTCTGAGGTGTGACTAACCTTCATGGAAAGACCATGGTTTCACAGAAGAAATAAACTGAAGAATTTGAAATGAACAAAATATCTAAATCATTGAAAGATTATCTCAATATAGGTACTTATCTCTTTTTCTATTGAAGATCACGAGTCCATTAAGAAATTAACAGAGGGACATAAAAAGGCAAATTAGTCTCTTAGAAAATTACCACAGATTTTTAAATGTTCTGACATTGCATCTATTCTGAAGCTTTGGCCTTTATTTCTCCTCTCATTTCCCATTTCTGATTCCTGCCTTGGACACTGGCTCTAATTATCTCATAAGGCCAGCACCCTTGGATATTTGATTTTCTCGTCCACAATCCATCAGAAACACTCTCTGCACTTCACCACTAGGAAATACTAGTTGAATAAATGAAAAAGGGAAATTAGGTGACGTGGTTAGCACCAGGCACAGTGCCAGCAGCCTAGAATCAGAAGAGTGAAACAGAGAGATTTTAAAGCATGCATGTAACTGCATAGCTCCAGAAGAGGCGTTTATTATGATGACATTTGTTTCCTGGTGATGGGAGGTGAGAGCAGACTAATCTCAGCCTAAGAACACAAACTGTAAAGTTGTTCTTAAAGCTTTCTTTTCCCCAAATGAATGAAAAGAATGACATTCAGAAGGTCAAATTTTAGCTCACTGAGAAAGTCTCATAAACAAATAATTTCTTCCAAGTGTCTGAATACGTAAAGGTGTCTGTGGGCCAGGCAGATGGTGCACAATGTGGAGTGAAGGAGTTATGCCTCCTTAGAATTTTAAAAAGGAAGTTAAAATTCTATGATTCCCTCCTGCGTAAAGAGGTAAGGAAGGGGAGGTGTGACTGGTCCTGATTTTCTGAGTCCCCTCTTGTGGTTACCAGCTCTGATAAGTGGCCCACGACAGTTCTTCCAGTGTGGCCCACGGAAGCCAAAAGGTTGGACACCGATGGTTGAAGAGGATTATAAGGTTGGGAGGTCCATGCAGAGTACGGTAAAGGACAGGTTGCTTGTGAGGCCTGAGGAGGGCTCTGAGAAGCCCCTGAACTCAGCCAAACAGCCCCTGAGACACTTCCTCAGGTCCAGACTGCCTCGAACCCAGGGCATGCTGCGTGAGCCAGTTTCCTCTCGGGAAAGATTCTATCTTTATGTCAGACATAGGTAGTGACCATTTGGGAAGCGAAGAAGGAAGAAGAGAGACCAGAGAAGGCAGGCAGGCCAAGACGGGACAAGCACAGAGGCAAACGCCAAACAAAGGAAACAGACGGCTGTGGCAGGGATAGGCGGAAGTCCTAGGGAGAGACCGAGGGAGACCCAGTGGGTTCTCAGGCCAGTTTCCCACTTTCACGGGCTGTGGGCTTGGGAGTGGGCCCCACCCACCTCCTGTGATGAGCTAGGCAACTAGTTTCCCCGTAAATAATGCTCTAACTCATCAAAGAGCAGAGATTCTTGAAATTGTTGGGTTCATAGGCCCTTTAGAGAAGTTGAAGACAGTTGTGTACCTCCTCTTCAGAAAGAAAATGCACACATTCCTCCCTCTACACAAAAATTTCCAGTTTCAGGGGTTTTAAAGATTCCATGAGGCCAGCCTGTGGTTCTTTTGGAGCTTATATGTATGTACATTAGAGTCAGAATGGTAAGTTAGACCGTAATTTGGATTCCTGGGGTAATTCATGTGTGTGTATTTCTCATTTTCTAATTTCAAAATACAATGACTGTTTGACCTAGCTGCAGAGATATTTCAATGCCTTATCAACACAAAACATCTCTTAATATTGTAATCAGAAGGGAATTGTTTAGTTTCTTTTATTCCAGTTTCATTGAGATATAATTGACTTACAACACTGTGAGTCTAAGATATACAGCTTAATGACTCAATACACATATACTAGCAAAATGATTACTGCAATAAATTCAGTTAACACACATCACCTCATATGGTTACTGTTAAAGAACAAAAGCTCAGCTGAGTAAACTTAGAGATATCGTTGGCTTTGTTGAATGATTCATAAATTGGGAAATATCTCATCTACCAGAAAGAGAGGTGCCCCCAAGAGTTGTACAAAAGTTTTTATAGACAGAAAGAGGGTGGGCCAAGGAAATGCAAAGAGGGGATTATTTCAGGCGAGGTTTCTTTCCCTTAGGGGAAAGCAGGGTATTTAATCAGGCAGATTTACCGGGTAGATTATCTCATTAATCTTGTCCTTGAAATTCCAGACTGATTGGTTTAAAATTCCATTCCTGGGAGGCTGAAATTGCTCTTAGATTAAGTAGTAAGTCTTGGTGGGGCTTAGCACAAGTGACTTCATTTTGAGCCCCTTGTTTCTTTTAACATTACCACTTTTTTCCTTGTGATAAAACCTTTTAAGATCTACCCTTATAGCAACTCTCAAATGTACCATATAGCATTGTTAACTATAGTCATCATATTGCACGGTACATGCACAGTACATACTTTTCTTATAACTGGAAGTTTGTTCCTTTTGACATCTTTACCCAAATTACCCCCCAGCCACAAGCACCAACTTGCTCTCATTTTCTATGAGCTTAATTTTTTTACATTCCACATCTGAGTGAGACCGTGCAGCATTTGTCTTTCTCTAGCTGACTTATTTCACTTAGCATAATGCCCTCAAGGTTAAAGGGACTTTTTTTAATGAATCAAACCCCCTCCTCCCTCGAATTGTTTTGCCTTATTTATAGGTGGGCTGTGGGTATAAGGAGGGGAAGGCTGTTTTACAAATGTAAAACTGTGGCTTCTTTTGGACATCAGGAGTTATTTTGGGCATTGCTTAGTTATTTTGTACTGTTTTCCTCTCAGGTGAAAGAGTCAGCCAGTAGACTGAGCCGGGAGCAAAGGCAAATATTGGATTTATATGAGAGACAAGAGGAAAAAGCTCCAGGTCATGAGAACAGTGGATCTTGTTTGCACATTTTTGGGGTAAACCCATGAGCTGACTGCTGGCGGAGAAGCCAATGTGACCTCTGTCTATGACAGGACCGCCTGGTGCATCAAGGGAGAACCATTTTGGTTGCTTGTAGAGTCTTCAGGAAGCTTGGAGAGTTTAGCACCAAACAGCACTAATTCTCAGTGAGGGCAGTTTTGCACCCCCACCAGGTTAGGCCAGGTCTGGCCGTTTTCCTCATCAGAATTTTTCACAGTATATTGTCCACCTTTTAAAAACTGAACATTAGAGGTATTTTTATAGTTAGGTTATGAAAAAGGACTGAATATTAAAATGTCCTCAGTATCCAAAAGGCCTATCAAAATGTTTCTTTCATGAATTATACCAGAACAAATGAGCACACAGTGTATTGTTTGCCTGTTGAAAAGGATCCAAAGTTGTGTGTGTGTGTGTGTGTGTGTGTGTGTGTGTGTGTTAACTGAAGAGTAAACTTCCTCTTTTGCAAATTTACAAACGTCACAATTTTACATGAGTTTACGTTCAAACCCCATAAAGTCAAATAAAAACATAAATGTTTACAATAATCATCATTTAAAAATTTTAGCACCATTTGTATTTTTTTTTCAGAGTGAAGTGGTGGAGGTCGATCCCTACCTGAAAGCGGTGCTCCACTGAATTGTGGGATGGAGAGAACTCATTTAATTTTACAGAAAAGATCCTATAAAGTAACATAGAAGGACTTGAAATGACTAGAGGGGTGGACATCATCCTTTTTCTCCTGATTCTGCAGGTATGACACCCAGCAAGAGAGCACCCAAGAGCTGCCTCAACTGGTTCCAGTCGTGAAAAAGGCAGGAAGCCAGCTGGGGAGGGGGTGACAGGATGGTGGGTGAACCTTGCAGTGTGGTGTCACTGCTATTCTTGAGGCACCGGTTGCCTCCACCCACACATGGAGATCTTCTCTAGAGTGCTAGGGTGGCCTTTCAGGAAGAAACCTGCCCATCTGGGCCAGTGCGGAGAGCACAGGGAGAGGCATGCAGTGAGGGGAGGGAGCGTGGGCTACTCACCGTTGTGTCTGATCTACCTCTAAGCAAGCCTGTGAGGAAAAGGAAGTCACTTTACAAGACCTAAGCTGCATGGTTTTCTGTCTCCTTCAAAGACCTGTATCTGCATATTTTAGCAAACCATTCGTAGGCAGACGCGCCATTCAATGTTACTGTGTTATAGCTGCAGGAATAAGATGTGTGTTTGTTAATGATTTGGCATCTCCTCGTTGTTCCTGTGACACCTGAAGAGTTCCCTGTGAGTTTTGAACACACTGCTATCATTTTGAATAGTTTTTCCACGTATATTTTCACAAGCTTCCATCAGGGAATCACTAAGACTGGTGACACTCTGCTATAGCTATTACTCATTGGCTCTTCATTGTCCTTCCTGTGTCTTCGGGCATTGATTGTGGATCCTGTTAAAGGTGATAGTGAACCAGAAAGAACCATTCTCTGAAATAAACTGTTGGAAGCTTACTGCCCATTCATTTGCAGGGTAGGGGCAATATTAGTAACTGTACTGGTAATTTGCAGATAGAGAATTGCATATCATAAAGGAACAGAGTATTTTGTTTTGTTGGGAAAATTGTTTTGCTGGAAATTTCCAGAAGAAAGAGAATTTTATGGTCCTACAATGAGCACTCCTTAGCCCCAGTATCTTAGTTAAATTGGCCCTGGGTGGAAACCAGTATGCGGGGCAGCTGTGTATGGGGATGTGCCCAAGTGTGTGTCTCAGGTAGATGTACCACGAGCTCTTTATGACCCAGGACTGTGGATAATGTGAACTTTCTTTTTTATTTAACTAGATGATACATTTATTGTAATGCAGTGTTTCACTTTGAGGATAGTTCCTCAAACTAGTCAAACAGGTGAATTTTCCTTCCTCTATTTTTTACACATCAAATGTAAACCTTAGTGTGTTTGTACTTTATAGAAAATAATGAAGAAATTTAATGGAAAAGGATTAAAAAATATTTACAATAAATTATGGTTGCCTCTGCATTGTCACATTTGTGTTTGCTTTATTGGTGTTGACTCTCCAGGGGTGATGATTTGGATTGATATTTTCTTGCAGTAAATGGTGCTGGAAGTGATCTTTTCATTTCCCCAAGGGCAACTTCTGCTTCTGAGGGAATCAGATCGAACTGGGGTGAGTGAGGGTAGGCTGAGTCTTCTCTGTTTCACTGAGCACAGGGCCCTCTCCGGCCTGGCCAGGTATCTGAGGGTCTGGGGTTGGAAGGGAGAGCTGGTTCATATCAGGGGACAGGATGGGGTTTGATTTTGATCTTCCTGGCCCTTTGGAAAGCACCAAGATGTAGGTACTCTGTCCTGCGTTTGGACACCTTACAAGTCATAGGATTTTTCTTACGGTTGACTATTAAGTCCAGGTGGTATTGAAAAAGCTGAACTTTGTGAGTAAAATATTTTGAGGTGTTTGGAAAAAAAAATGGCACTTACACATATACTGTTCTGCTCTCAGAGTTGAATTTATTGCTCATCACACATTTTAATGATGAGAATAATGCCTGGTGTATAATAAGATTTCCACAAATATATGTGAAATAATTGAAGAATTTGAGAAGTCTTTTCTGGTCTTTTCTGAAAATCCCTTATAAAAGAGGGGCAGAAAAAATATAGCCAGATTAATGGAACCCACCCCCTAACTATAATAAAAATTCTATCTATGTGTCCCATTATTTTTGCCTTGCAGTTTAACTTAGTTCTATAGACTTAAATGTTTTCTATTAAATTTATTGGGGTGATATTAGTAATTTTATATAGGTTTCAAGTGTACAGTTCTATAATAACATTATCTATATATTACATTGTATGTTCACAAGCCAGAGTCAGTTCTCCTTCCATCACCTCATATTTGACCTTTTTCCTCTTCTACCTCCCCGCTTAACTACTAAATTGTGGTCTGTGTCTACGAGTTTTTGTTTATCTTGTTCATTTGTTACTTTCAGTTTTATATCCCACATATGGGTGTGTCCTCAATAGATAATTGACTAAAGAAGATGTGGCACATACATATATATAAGGGGGACCAACCCCCCGCAAAATTTATTTATTAAAAAATTGTATGTCTATCCTTACGTGTTTAAACTTCAGTCACCTTCAAAGTACTTTGCTTTTGACACAATTCACCTATCAAGATGCTTTTTCCACTGCTCAGAACAGTTTTTGAACTCATTAATTTTGATGCCTTTTAGTGCTTCTGCCGTTTTCTTGTTTCACTTCTTCCCCATCTGCAAAACATTTCCCTTTGAGGCCTTTTTTCATCCAGGGAAACAAAAATGTTGCTCGGGGTGCAATTGAGTGAATGGGGAGGGTGGGACATGAGGGTCATGTCACCTTTGGTCAAAAATCGCTGAACACTCAAAGCAGTGTGGGCAGGTGTCTTGTCATGGTGGAAGAACTAGTCTTCAGCTTGCCACAATTTAGGATGTTTCTTCCTCAAATTGTGATGCAACCTTGTCACAACTTCCAGATAAAAACTTTGGTTGACTGTTTGACCCAGAGGAACAAATTCCAAGTGCACAATCCCAGTCACATCAAAGAAAGATACTTTCTTTTTCTGTGGGTCCCCCCCTCATACAATGGGATATTACTTGGCCATAAGAAAAGATGAAATACTGCCATTTGTGACAACATGCATGGATGGATTTACAGACTTTTTAATGATGAGTTTTGCAGACTGCTATAAGGGACTCTGATGAAGAAGACTAATAAAAGGAACTGCTAGTGTCATAAGGAGTCAGGCTGTGCACAGATGAAACAAGGAACAACAGAAAAAATAGTCATGTGTTAAAATTAGAAAAACAAAACAAAACAAAACAACAAAACTATAGAGTTGTGGGTGGTCAAGGGAAAGAGTGGCCAGTACAGGTTAATTGGAGGAGACTTTGCCTAGGAAGTAGGGTATAAGTTGAACCCTGAAGCAGTAATGTGATAATGTCATTTGAATAAACAGATTTGCCTTTCTTTATACACATTTGTGATTTATTAGGATGAGGTGCACGTTCTCTCCTTTACTCATTTAGATGTGGAGTTTGGACATAGACTCTTGCACTATTCAGGGTCTGATCAGTGATGACAAAAATGGAAGACTTCTCTCTAAGTCTTTCATTCTGTGTTCTCATTACTGTTCCATTGCTTATGATAAGTTAATTCACACTATTACTGCATTGCTGACAATTGCATCCAGAGACATACTTGCAATTTTTCTTTATGATTAGAGATCATATCTTCTTAGCTTCAGAAGACTGTTCCCTACTCTTACATTAGGTTGGTGCAAAAGTAATTGCAGTTTCAGACAATTTTAAATCATTATAACTGGGCTCAAACATATCTTTATTAATCAAAATAGAAACTATTACAATCAACACATTTTTGCCAGTGAGAAATACATTTGTTTATTCCTGTAGCATAAAAATCCATGCTTTGGAATTCAACAAACTCTTGGAAAGCATTTTCTGCATCTTGCTGGTCGTGGAAGCATTTTCCCTGCAAAAAGTTGTTGAGATGCTTGAAGAAGTGGTAGTCAGTTGGTGAGAGGTCAGGTGAATTTGTTCAGCTTTTGAAGTGTTGACTGTGCGATATGCGGTCAGGCATTGTCATAGAGAAGAATTGGGCCCTTTCTGTTGACCAATGCCGGCTGCAGGTGTTGTAGTTTTCGGTGCATCTCATCAATTTGCTGAGCATACTTCTCAGAGGTAATGGTTTCACCACATTCAGAAAGCTGTAGTGGATCAGACCGGCAGCAGACCACCAAACAGTGACCATGACCTTTTTGGTGCAAGTTTGGCTTTGGGAAATGTTTCGGAGAGTCTTCTTGGTTCAACCACTGAGCTGGTCATCATTGGTTGTCATATAAAATCCACTTTTTGTCACATGTCACAATCTGATTGAGAAATGGTTCATTGCTGTTGTGTAGAATAAGAGAAGACGACACTTAAAAGGGGAATTGGATTTTTTTTTTTTTCCATTTTTGGTCAGCTCATGAGGCACCCACTTATCAAGCTTTTTCACTTTTCCAATTTGCTTCAAATGCCAAATGACCATACAATGGTCGACATTGAGTTCTTCAACAATTTCTCATGTAACTGTAAGAGGATCAGCTTCGATGATCGCTCTCAATTGGTTGTTGTCAACTTCTGATGGCCAGCCATTGCGTTCCTCATTGTCAAGGCTTTCGTCTCCTTTGCAAGATTTCTTGAACCACCACTGCCCTGTATGTTACTAGCAGTTCCTGGGCTAAATGCGTTGTTGACGTATGAGTTGTTTCCGCTGCCTTATCACCCACTTTGAACTTGAATAAGGAAATCACTAGAATTTGCTTTCTGTCTAACATCATTTCCATAGTCTAAAATAAATATAAAACCAACAGCAAGTCACAAGTCATTAGCAAAAATGCATAAAGCAAGAAATGCACATTAAAATGATGTATAACATTGCCCCATTTATTTAAAATGTATTCCAATATCAAATGGCAAATTTCCACCATGCAAAAATTACAATTATGGTTGCACTAACCTAATAGTTAGGAAACCAAGGTCTAGAGAGGTGGAAGGACAAGCCCAGAATCCCACAGTTTGGGAAGAGACGCTCAGCTCACTGGGCAACCATCCACCATCAATGACCTCTCATCCTAATGGGCATCCCAGGGGCATGCTTTGGATGGTTTCTGGAAATCCACAAGCAGCACAAATGGTGACGGGGGAGGGAAGAACTGAAAGGTATGATCATCAGACTCTCTGGGATGACAATGACATTCAATCCTTCCCCAAGTGCCTTGCAAAAGCACCCTTTGTAGGAAAGTGGGAGGGACTGATACCCATTTAACAGTTGGCAGAACTGAGGCATGCTCAGATCAAGTGGCTTTTAAATTGCTTTCTGAACACAAGAGGCTGGTTTGGGAGAGAAAAATGTAAACTTAATCTCCTCTACTCTGAAGGCTCCTGTGGAGTCTTGAAGGTTCATTTTTTCTATTCTGCCTCCACCCTTCCATCTGAGAGTTAGAGCACCTGTCATCCAAGATGGTCGTCAAAACATCAGCATTTGAATTTATTTGCTGTCAACGGTAGATTTTCCTCATCTGTCTTTGCCCTTCTTTTGTACTTCTCTTCTGTTCTAAATAAGAATGTATTCACAGACTAAGGGATTATTTATAGAGCTAGAATGAACATAAAACGGAAACCACAGAGCCTACAGTTGCTGCATTAAACGTGCTGCTGTAGACTTTGGCAGCCACTGTTTTCATAGCCTGTTACAATTTTAAGAGCAGCATGGGGGGAGGGTTGATATATTTGTGACTTGAGGGTGCCATTTAAATTCTCAGCCTCAGTTTCTGTATCAAGACAGAACTTCTTTAATGAGGGGTTGTATTCCCAATCCCTTGGAATCATGTACAAATTGTGTGTGTGTGTGTGTGTGTGTGTAAAGAGGGTGCACAGCTTTCATTAGCAATCCTGAAATCTATAGAAAAAGATCCGCATTATACACAGTCAATATAAGTATGTCAGAGCACTCTCAAAGGGTTCTTGTGCTCAGAAATAATTCCCTTTCATAATCTTAAATTTCATGGTAAGAACAACTTTCTTTGGTTAGGCATTTGTACTTAATAGGTTCCTGATAAAAGGCATAATACTATTTGGGATAGGTAATACTTTCACAGGGTAAGACTCAAACAAATAGAACTTACGTTGTACTATGACTATTTAAACCAGTCAGTGTTTGCATGGTTCATGTCCAAGTGAAAAATTCCAGCATAAAACCCAGTGATTTCGTGTTTCAGCCTTGCTAGAAAACTTCTGGGTGACCCTGTCTCCCCAGGCCCATAAGCTCATGTTCTTCTTCATACATCGTGAAGTTTTTTATTTCCCTTTGGTCTTTGATATCATTTATTCAGGGTCTGAGATTAAATGATTTACATACATGAGATGTAATCCTCCTGTTTATGGGTGAAAAAGCTGAGCCTCCCAGTTACATGCTGAAGGTCACAGAGGGAGGAAGAGGTAGAACCAGGATTTGAATCACTGGTTTTCTAACTCTAGTGTCCACATTCTTTCCCCTGAACCATGTCACATCTCATACAGTATTTCCTGCTACCACCATGGCTCCTTTTAAACTTAAGTGAATCCTGGCAAGGATCAAAGTTAAGGTTCCAGGTGAGACAATTCCAGTAAAAGTAGGAAGTTAGCAGAGGGTGAGATACTAAGATGTGATTTGCCTCTGTAGCTCATGACCATAAACTGGCTGAAGTCTCAGCAAACCTGTGCTGAACCCACAAAGCCTGCAGGTTCTGCATTAAACCCCGTTACTAGATTTATCCTCATTGGGCACTTAGAACATTTTAAATAAAAAGGTTATTTAACTTTGTTTAGTTTGGGGAAGCAAACAGTAATTAAAGACAAGGCATCTACTCCTTGTTTCAACCAACCTTTTTTTTTATTTTAATATCCCTAAAAATAGAACAGTGACCATGGGTGAAATTAAACAAGTTGAGAACAGATGTATGAATATAGAAATAGTCTCATTTGCTAATGATTCTTGGGTTCACTCATCTAATTTGTGGTTTAGTGTTTCCATTCCATTTTACTGGTACCGGCTCTTATATGTTACATCAATACTCAAACACATTTCTGTTTAGTTTGTCTCAATTATGATTGTTTAGGGCAAGGGTCAATGAACGTTTTTTTTGAAAGGGCCAAAACAATTTTTTTTTTTGCATGATCTGCAGTGTGTATGACATTTACTCAATTCTCCTGAGGCATCCTCAGACGTTATATAAACAAATGAGCATGGAGAGTTTATTCCAATAACATTTTATTTATAAAAACAGGCAGTTGGCCAAATTCAATCTGTGGGCCATAGTTTGCTGACCCCTGTTTTAGGGGACAGACAGAATTCTAGGAAGACTGAAGCAAAGATGAGGGGAAATAAGTAATCAGAGCATACAAGGAGGTGCTCATTAGCAAAAGGAGGCGTGTGTGCGTGTCTGTGTGTCTCAGTTTGTGTTTGTGTGTGTATTGTTTTTCCCATGAGGACACCGTATTCAGACTTTATACATGATAGATTACTTCATACACACATATACCATAGAGTAGAGGCTGCTCTGTGCAGTATATTGGAAGAACACTGAATTGGAAGCCAGGAAATCAGGCTTCAGATAAACTTTTGCCTCTAACTTGCAATATTACATTGGGTACTGGCATTGGAGTATCTCCAACGATCTTTCTGGTCTATCATTCCCTGATGCTATGATTTCCTTATGGTTTCTGGGGAGAAATACAAAGTTAAAAAAAATATGGACTAAAATTATATTAAAAATTATAAAAAATCTTGGCCTGGGACTTACTGATTCAACCCATGTAACCAACGGAGCCACCAGGACCAAGGAGTTAAAGGACACTATGGAAAGGATCCCACTTAGAGACACCGAGTGAGAAGTGTGTCACAGATGCCCACCTAGATGGCTACGAATGAGGAGTTGGGCCCACAAGCACATGTGGAATGAGTGGATTGCCCCTTGGGTGCATTTAGTATGATGGATAAAGATTCTTTGTGACTTCGGAAGACTATTATGTGGACTTTTTCTAAGAAGAATCAGGACAGAGGAGGAGAAACACCCTTTGTGATGTGCACAGCTGTAGGGGGCCAGGGAGCCCCTCCTGTCACTGAGTAGAGCAGCCCATTTCCAAAGCCACTTAGGAACAAACATGGTCACTCGCTTCTCCAAGAGTGGTGTTCAGGATAGTTGATGTTGAATATTGAAGTAAGATCTAAGAGGCCCTGTGGCTTACAAGCCACGTTATGCAGAGACCCCTGGAGAAAGGGATGTTATGTGGATATGGGAGGAGGGGAGGGAGGTAAGCCGGAAGGCCTTTGTGCCCCACGCTTCAACCACAGCTCCACCCCCGCCTCCCCCCACCAACTTGTATTTGCTGATGTTAAACAAATGTTGGTCTAACCACTTCATTATAAATGAGCCTCAGAAGGCGGCCTAAGTAGACGTGGCTGTTGCAGTGTGTGAGAGGAGATTCTACTGGGCATGAGAAGTTCATATTCAGCTTCTGGGGAAGGGGGAGGCCTAGGGGAGGAAGGCACACGGAGGAGTGTGTACTCAGTCTCGGTTCCCCGCAACAGCTCTCGGGGCCTCGGGGCCTGCGGGAGAACATTCTCATAGAAGTCCTCAGCAGAGGTCCCTGATGGCCTTCTCCCAAGCATGCTGTGACTGATGAGGGTGTAGCACAGATCCTCTGCAGAGCTCTGGTCAGCATTGTCCTGCTGGTCAAAGTAGAAGTATCATCAAGACTTGGCCTCTTTGTCATCCCCTTTACACTTCAGTGTCAACACAGGCCCAACCCTGGCCAAAGTCTGTCTTCCATGAACCACTTCCCCTCCATCTCTTGGCCATTTTTCCTAAATGGCTACGCTCACTCCAACACCTAGCCCAAGCAGCCAGAGTGCTTCTGCTGCCCCATGCTCCAGGGTGACCCCTGACCACTCTCTATATTTCCTAGTCTCAGGGTTCTGAGAGCACCCCATTCTTATAAAAGAGACCCTGATGATTCCTAACTGGGATGGGGTCATGGTGTTTAACCACCCATTCTAGAGATATTTTAATGTAAAGGAAAATAATGCAAGAGAAAGTCTCATGCTATGAAACCTCAGAAGACAAAAAGCAAGGCAGCAGAGTCCGAGGGAAAGAGCATGGATTTAGGGGTGACACTTGGCTGTGCATCAGGCCCCTGCCATCTGGAAAGCTGTCTGGCATGGGAAATTTCACTTCATCTCTCCGTTTTCTCATCTGTGAAATGGGGAAACGATAGTAGCAATCTTATAGGGTTGTTGTGACAGTAACACGAGATGATGCATGCAAAGCACTCAGCACAAATCTTGGTACAACCTAAGAGCTCAATAAATATTAGTTTCTTTCAATAAATTGTACGCCAGAGGTTTCTGCTGCTTCTGCCACCACCAGGCCCTGCCTGGGTCCCTGGGCTCACAAGCATGAGTATCTGAAGTCCTTTATTCATATTAAATTCAGAAGTGTTCTTAGAGGCCAGCTTCTCCTGCCATCTGGGGTGTCTACATTTTTACTATCATCTCAGAAATAAGCTGATAGCTGTTCATAGTACCTGGTTGGTAGCAGATGGTGTCATCTCATCTGGGGAAAGAGAATACACTCAATGAATTTCAGGTCATGGAGAGACTTGAGGGGAACTGGGATATAAGCAACCAGAGAGCCAAGGAACGGGGCGGTGGGGGGCCCTTGTCAGGCTGTCTTGACCTACAGCACATCCCTGGGGAGTGACAGGGACATCTAAATGACCCACAGCCAGAACTGTGTTCAGGCAATAGACGCAGTGGAAGGAGACACTTTTGGTGGGTCACTGGTGAAGCAATCACACTTCCTTCCCTCCCCCATCTTTACACAAAACTCATTGCACACCCACCTGTGCCAGGCATGGAGGAGACAAAGAACCAAAAACAGTCCCTGTGATGAAAAGGCTCACAGACTAGCACAGGTGGCAGACAAGGGCCCAAGAGAGTTCCTTGATGCAGGGGAAGGTGGCAGTTTTTACTGTAGGTGACAGGGGAGGGTGGCAGTGTGGGTGCTGGTTGGTGGTCAGGAAAAGCTCTGCCGAGGAGAAAACTCTTAGGCTGAACATTCCCATTCCTGAGCCTGCTGGCAGGTACAAGCCAACTGTTCAAAAGCTGGTTTACTTAAAAGCAACTCGCTCTGGCTACTCCGCCAAGAGGCAGCTGGACACACTTGCTGCCCACTCACAAACACACCAGCTCAATGAGCACACCTGGGCTTTCACAAGGAAGCCCCCCAGTACCACCCTACCCAGGAGGTGGTTGTGCATCCCCTCAGTCAGGACACCCCAGGTTCGCCCATCTCCATAGATTCCCTGATTGTCACTACGGACACCGTGTCTGTGAGTTTCAACATTAGAGGTCTTATTTCTACTGTGTTTTGCTCTGATGCAGATTAGGGTTTCCCTGACCCACAATTCCCCCGGGTGAAACTCCCAAGGGTGAGAGGGCTGTATCAGCTTATTTAGTCACATCCATCACAGGGCTAGATTTTATGATTCAGAGTGAATGAACTGCACTTCCCTTTTTATTTTATTTTTTAATTTTTTTTCACTCTTCTTTTTAAACACAGGAAGGCAAAGGCAAAACTCCGTTTTTCTTTAGAAATGCAGTAGCCTGTTCTCATACTTCCTTACTCTCTCTCTTACACGTGATACTATTCACCAGCATCTCCTCAAATTCTTCTCTCTCCTTCATGTCAGCCTGTTCTGTCATCAGAGACCAGAACATCTGCCTTCTGAGTGGTCCTCCAGCATCTGCTCTTGCCACTCCCTACTATAATACAATTTATTCTCCACACAGTGACCTGGGTGGTGTGTTTAATGCAAATGGGATCATACCTGCCCCTTGTTGAAAACAACTTCAGTACCTCCTGTAGTTCTCAAGACAAAAGCCCCATTCCTAAACTTGACCGCCAGGCCCTTCCCCTCCCCTGTGCTCTCTGTGCCCCTGCTGGCCTCCTCTAAGCCACTTGTGAGTGTCTCCTGCCTCCACCTTTTGCATTTACTGTTCCCAGTGAACTCCTCCAGCCTCTGGATCTCAGGGACTAATGGAAGGATATGGAGAGCAGGAAGCCAATTTCTGTTTCAATGAGCTCACGGACTAGTGGAGAAACACAGGCGTGCAATTGGACAAATGGCAGCAAAATGTGTTAAGTTTGATTCAGAAATATGCCCAAGGAGCTTTGGGAGCATAAAGAAGGGATAGTTTGGAAATGTAAGTCTATCAAAGGTAAAAAATCAGGTGAAATCAGTAACTTACTTTCCTTTTGAGAATCTTGCCTGGCTTTAAAAATGTGTAATTTGTTCCTGTAAAAGAAAAGGAAAGGAAATGGGTTGTTTCAATATTAAGAAACTCTCAAAGGAAATTACACTCCCTATAAAAGTTTACTTTTAACTGTTTCATTTGTTGAAGTTATAGGTCTTTTCTAATCTTTCAGCACAGAGAAATAAGAGGATGGCAAAGCAATGGAAAGAAATGAAGGCTGAGACCAAATCATCTATTCCTTCGTGGTATATATTCTCTCTTTCTCTTCCCTTCTTCCTTCTCTAAGGTTGACATAGAATTGGTTTATAGATGGAGAACTATAACGATGTTATAGGTAACTTTTTTGGAGCTATTTTTGCTGATAAAACATTTATTTTATATCACATGAGTTAAGGAGCCATGGTTATTTCTAATCCCAACCTCAATCCCAATGTATGATCTCCAAACAAATAAGCAAGCAAGCAAACAGCTCCCATCTGAGCACAGAGGTAACGACCCTGTATGGATGATGGCCCTCCCCACAACCCTGGGAAACCAAATGTAAATATAATGGAAGTCGTTATCATCTCAGCAGTCACGAGTAACATCTGCTCGGAGGAGAACCACCATCCTACCCTGGTTCGCTCAGAGAGTCTAGTTAATGTGATTGTCCATCACTTAGTGACTCTTAACTATTATAAGCATCCCTTTCACTCTCAAAGATTTCCTGGTTTGGATGATGAATTATATGTTGATCCTGATTATAAATTCTCTGCCCAAAGGGACAGCAAGGTATGCTTCTGTGCCTGGAGACGCTGGGATTTTCGGTGTGATTTAAGGGCTCTTCCTCTGCATGAGTAGCCAGTTTCATCCTTGCTTCTGAGGCTTTGCCATTGGAGGGGCACGTGCCACCCAGGACACTACTGTTCCTGTTTTTCACCAAACTTGAAGCATCGCTTCCCTGACTGACTCTCAGATGATGGTGTCAGGGCTAGTGACAGGATTCCTCTGTGGCCACAGATAGGGGAAAGTTCATAGGTAACTTAGAGCAAATGGCACATTGAAACTATTCTTAGGGAAATGACTACTGAGAACAAGATTCCACTCACCAGGGAAGGCAGAAACACCCTTCAGCCATGTGGCGGTCCCAGCATCTAAAATACCCAAAAGATGACACAAATCACATTCATGACACATTCATGTTAGGTGACTTGGACGCATCTATCACACTAGAACGCCTTTGTCTTCCTAGGACATGAATTGGCCCCTTGGAAATACGCAGACCACACTATCAACTCCTAATCAGGGAAGGAGCTTTCTGCTATAGTCCTTGCAAAGGAAGAGGGCTTGCTCATCCTCAATTCCAGGGACTTTCTTGGCCCCTTGTGATGAAGGACACACACGAGTTACCGTTACCACTAGGAAGACAAGGCACACATGTGTGGGCATTTTAGAAATTTCTTCCAGGTTAGGGGATATTTACACAGGCTTCCACTGCTCTCTGAATTTCTCCTATTTATATTGTATTATAATTGTCTGCTCAGTTGTCTGTATCCTACACTAGACATGAGCTTCACAAGAAGGTTGGGGGTCATATTTATGTATTCATCATGGTATGTATCACCAATATATGTCATAGTGTGTTTTGTAAATATGTTTTCAATAAATATTTGATAAATGAATGTAACCAAGAACAAAGCAACTCTAACTGGCTCAGGATGTCATCAAATCTGCCTTCTTAGCCCCAGAGTCTAGCCAAATAAATAGGACTTGTTATCTTTTTAATGGCACTAAGGCTCAGGAACTCTCTGCAGTCAGACAACTAGGCTGAAGACTAAGTACCCTTCTGGGCATCTTTCTAACTATGAAGTATAGTCCAGTCCCACATGGTTGAATGTGAAAGACCTTTATAAAGTACTGTGTGTGCCAGTAACACTATGTGAAAAAGTTTGGAAAGCACCATCCAAAAATATCTCCCACTGCGAGCTTTCCCAGGGAGTTTCCTCCAAAAGGGCACTGGGTGCAAAACGGCTGCATGTGAACTTGGCTGTGGGCACCAAGGTGGCTGAGTGTTCCAACAGCGTCCGGGTTCTATGTACCATCAGAGCCTTTGGGGCTGAGAGGCATGGCTGTAGGTCCTCTCCTCTTCAGACTATATACAGGGTTGTTTAAACCATTTGTTTACATTTCCTGTTTATGTGGCTAAAGAAACACCAGAAGAAAACCTTTGAATCACCCCAATGCTAAGAAATCAGGGACTGAGATGAAAGGCGACGGTCAATTTTGAGTTACTAGTAGGCTGACCAGACGTACCCTTTGAAATGGGACAGAAAACTATGGTACTGTCCCGTTTCAAACTGTACACATGGTCAGCCTCCTGACACCTTGACTTTAGCCCCGTGAGACCAAGCTGACCACACCTACCGTTTGACGTGGGGCAGCACTACTGTGTTCTCATTTATGTCTGGTCAGCCTAGTCACACCATCAATGGCGGTGGGCTACGTGAACCACAGTTTCTTAATCTACAACGTGAGGATACTTACACTACTTACCTCATGGAGGTCAAATAGTGAAATACGGGGGAAAACTATTTTTAAAGGGGCTATTCCCCACACTCAACTTTTCTGGGATATATTCTTGCACTTCAGTTAGGATGTTTTGGGTGGGGGTGGGTTCAGACGACCACCACGAAGAAAGCCAGACAAATCTATACGACGCCAGGCTACGTGCCAGCAATTCCAGGTTCCTGTTTCTTGCACAAAGCTCACCTGGCTCCTCAGGCTACCAGATCTCTTCCTTGTGATAATTCCCATAGCCCTCCAGCCCCTTTCATCATTTGGAGTGTATATTTGAACATGTATCCAAGGACACCTCCTTAGCTTGCAGTGAAGAAAAGTACCCTACTGGGTGGAGGGTGGGGAATCTTTGGGTCCCTAGTTTTTAATACAGGTTTTGGCTCAGTGATTACTTTATAACTGATAGTATTTCCAAGGTTTTTCTTGAGATCCTGGAAAACATGCAGATAGCTCTACAAACCACAGAAAAAATAGCTTTGCCAGACTTTTGGATTCTTGGACCCTGGGATACTATTTTCATATTTTAGTGATCCTGGGCATTCAAAAGGCCTGATGAGAAAAGGTTGATGAAGAAATCTTGATTTAAGAACATCAAGGTAATCACAAGTGTTTCTCTCCACAATACTTCCAACAATTGTAGTGATGTGGGGGATGTGGTCACCTCCAAAATAGAAATTTAGTGCTTAAAATGAAAGGGCAGGAATGGAGCTTGAGCACGATAGACAAGCAAGCAACAACAGGAAATAGGAATCTTATTTCTAGTCACTAGAGGTTACGTTAAGCTTCTAGCAAAATGGCACGTCTTTTGTCCAAAGGTTCAGATGACTTGTCTTTTGTCTTGTCTCCTCATTTGTTATCCTTGCGTCTGCTGCTGGGTTTAAGCAGTGACCTCTGCTGTGGGATATGGGAAGTCCAGGACTTGACAGACTTCACTCTTCATAGGCAAAGGCTTGAGAGGGTCTGCTGGATTTGCTCTCACCTGGATGTTCTTTGTCTGAAGTTTTGACTTCTCAGATTCCAGGATATCTCTTGAGTGTTCTGCCACCACCTAAAACTTCACATATCAGGAATGAGCTCCAAGCTTCCCACTTCTCATCATAATTATTCCAACTTTCTTTACTTCTGCTATTTGTATGTAACGCCCGATCGCTTTGGCTTCCCCTTGTTGCCCTCCCATCTTTTAATAGCCCCCTAAAGCATACACTATGATCTTTTATCTGATGTTTTCTCCATTGCCACAGGAATAGCCACCAACATTCTGACAACCGCCATACACAACCAATTCTAAGTCATTTGTTCACAAGTGTCCCTATGATGACCCTGTGAACATCATTGTTCACAGAGCCTCATCTGCTTGGTGCAGTTTCAGGGACTGTACACAGAAATGGGAAGGGTACAGACTTTGTCTCATATAAACTGCCAGCTTTCACAGACGGCATCAAGGCGGAGAACATGAGATAAAAGAGGAAGAAAGTATTAAATAAAAAAACACAAATTGCTTAGGTGGAGTTTCTGCATAACCATCTTTTCCTTTGTGGGGAATTGGGGTGTAGAGAAAAACAAACTAACAAACACTACTTACTATATGCTTTATATATAAATATATGTATACACACTATATACTACTTATTATGTGTACTACTAATGAAATGTATGTTATATATACCTTTTATACCTTATATCACATTTAATCCCAGAATGAATTCATGATGTAGATATTATGATTCTATTTTTTACCAATGAGGAAATGAGGCCAAAAAAGTCAGACAACTTGTCTGAGGACCCACTACCACTAAGTGGGAGAAGGTAGGTTTCCTTTCGTCAGATTTCTTCCTCTACAACTCTGAGCTCCTCTCATGAAGGAATAGGTGTCATTCTGCCCAATTGGGGGGTGGGTTTGCCAGCTTTTATAACACATTTGATCAGGAAAGACATGATAGGGGTGTGCAGATTGAATGATAATTGGATGCTAGGAGTGAAGCTGAAAATCAAATCCAAGCAACTATAAGACTTTTGAATATGTTAAGGAAGAAAATGTTAAATGAGCATGGAAATAAAGGTGCTTGGCCATCTGATTAACTATTTAGAAAAAAATATATTTATGTCTGACACCATATATTAAATGTATGGGCCTAAATGTAAAACAATACAACCATAACAAATTAGAGGTGTGGGTTTGTCTTATCTTGGGATGGGGAAAGAATTTTAAGCATAAATTGGTAGAAACCCAAAACCATTCTAGATTTAATTTAATTGTGTTTAAAGTAAAGTAAGAAAGTCATAAACACTCTGGATGGCACAACACACATAGACTAGAAAAATATTTTTTGTAATATTTATGAAAAAGGGCTAATGTCTTCAAAGTACAAATAGGTTTTTCTATAACAAAGTAGACCAAAACTCAAAACAAAAGTGGGCTAAAGACATTACTAACTCTTTTAGACGAAGGAATACAAATAGCTCAAAAATACAGTCATTGACATAAAGATAATGCATCTAATGGTATCAGTAGGTGTAATTGTGACTTATCAGTTTATTTTCTTTGTATCTGTATTTTCCAATTTTTTACAACATGTCTTAATGTCATAATCCTTCACCACACACCAAAGTTCTAAAAAACAAAATTACAAATGTGGTATTAATCATGACTTTCTCAGTCATATTACATCTGTGTTTTGTTTTATTTTTCTTCTCAAAACAGTTATGTTTTTAGGTTTCCAATTATTCCTCACTGACTAAGTGCCTATTATATGCCAGAAACAATGTCAGGAGACAGGAATTCAAAGATGAACAAGAAAACAATCTCTACATTTGAAAAGCTCCCATCTAGCTATAAAAACAAGGATTTATAATCTGATAGAAGATTGCTAGAGTTACAGAGTGACAAGGACGTCTCAGACAGTGCTGACTCTCAGGGCAGGACAGAGAGCCTCACTAAGCCTCCTGTGAGCAGGTGGCATTCTGAGTCGGGTGCTTCAGCTTCCAGTGGCCTGAGCTGAGACCTGGGACACCAAACATATCCCATAAAGACACTCCTCTGCCCACCACTGTCCTACTAGCTCATTCTCCTTAGACCACCTCACTTGTACCACAGGGATTCTTTGTTTTGGGGGGTAATAATTTTCACAATGGTTGCTTTGATGTTGACGAAAATAATGGTCCAAATCGCCCAATATGCTCTAATTGTTGAACCCTACTATGTGTCAGGCACTATGCTAGCATTACACACATTAGAACCCTCCAAGGTAGGTATTATATTATTATTTGTATTTGACTTGAGAAAATTGATGTCTAGAAAAGTGAAGCCAAGTTCTCTACCAATTTTAATGACCTCAGCTTACCTGTCGCTGGAAGTGTGCACCAGACAAGACCTCATAGTGTCAGGAAGCTTGCTATTTGTTTTGAACTTAAACAGTGACTAAAAGAATGATGGTGTCTTAGAGCTCCTTGTAGGGCATTAAGCTCTCAGGAGAAGATTCCTTCACGGGCCTCAGAAAGTTTTTTCCATTTCCTAGGTGGTGGTCTGTGCAAAATCCTTCCCTTTTGGACAAAATCCTTCCCTTTTTAGCTATTCTTTCTCAGCTGTTTGCTGTGATTCAAGGGAGAAGGCCAAACCTATAAGGAATTGAACTTGATGTCTGGCACATTTTTGTCTATTCCTTACTTAATTCCCTTTCCCCACCACCTCCAAGAGCAGATCTCTTTTTCTCTTTCTGGCTACATTATTCTAACTCATTGTCTCTGGTCCCTCTTAGAGAGTCTGGACTCACCTGTTTTCCCTCAGCAACGAGTTCCCCATCCTCTCAGTCCTCTATGCCTTCCCCTCAGCCTGCTCTGTGCTCTGACAGAGCAGCTCCTGGTTTAGAGATGGGGCTGTGTGGCTCTGGCCACCAGCGAAAGAAGAAGAGGCTCTCTCTGTAGAGGGGAGGAGCAGCCCAGAGGGAGGAGAGTCATAGCTACACGACGCACCAACTTCCTGAAATGGGAGAGCCTGAAAGAACCAGGCTATTGGTCTTAACCAGAAGTTGTTGGTCAATGAGAGGTTTGAGCCTCCGGGAAAGCCCTGTCTGGAATTACAGAGAGGCCATCTAGTTTTTTCCTTCAGATACCTGGATTTATTAAACCACTGTGCATTCTTTGAAAGTCAGAGGGGGGAATGTGGTTTTAAAGCAAGAAAAGTTGAAATTTAATGAAAAGTCGAGCCACAAACCAGTAGAAAATATTAGCAAAACATACGTGTGATAAAAAGACTTCCTTCCAGAATTTATAAATATTTGAACAGACGCTTTACCACAAAAATATACAGATGGCAAATAAATACATGAGAAAATGCTCAACACTATAGTCATCAGAAAATGTACACTAAAACCACAATGCAGTGCTTTTACACACCTATTAGGGTGGCTAACATGGAAATCCAAAAACTGATAATACCCATGTTGGTAAGGGATGCAGAGCATCTCAGGTCTCACATATTGCTGATGGGATGCAAAAGGGTTCTGTCTCTTTGGAAGACAGTATGGCAGTTTCTTACAAAGTTAAACCTGGTCTTCCCATACAAACTCGCTATCCCACTCCTTGGTGTTTACCCAAGTGAACTAAAAGATTAAGACCTCTAAGAACCTGTATGCAAATGTTTATAGCTGCTGTACTTGTAATTGCCAAAAAACAAACAAACAAAAACAAACAAACCCCAGAAATACTCCAAATGATATTAAAGCAATGAATGGCTGAACAAACTCGTTGTCCCCCACAATGGGATACTGCCAAGGAATAAAAAGGGCTGAACTTCTCATGTATGTAGCAACATGAACACATCTCAAATGCACTATGCTCAGTGAAACAAGTCAGACTTAAAGCCTACCTTTTGTGACATTCAGGACAAGGCAAAACCATAGAGACAAAAAAACCTATCAATGGTGGCCAGGAGAATGAGTAGCGGGGCGGTTGACGTTCAACGGGCAGGAAGAATTTTATTTGTTCTTATTCTGTATCTTGTGTTGATGGTTACACGACTGTATGCATTTCTCATAATTCACAGAGGTGTATACTAAAAAGGGTGCATTTTACTCTATGTAAATCCTACCTCAGTAGAAAAATGTTAAAAAAAATTAAATGAACTTGGGGATAGGAATTACGGATTTTTTTGTATTATCCTTATTTTTTATGGTGGTTCCTTTCTGCTCACTCATTGGTGCCTTCATTCCCTCAACAAGTCTATACTGAGCACCTCCTACAGAGGGTGGCAAAATAATGTATACACATTTTAAGAAAGGAAAAAACTGTATTAAAATTGTAATACTTAATAGGTACTGATAACAAAAGATGAATACCAGTCATGTTTGACTTCTGCCATTACAAGAGGTGCTCAAAGTGGTGACCATCAGTGTCCAGACACTTCTGATTACGGTGAACTACTGACCGAAGTTGAGCAACACTGACCGAAGTGCCCACTTGTATCTCTGTGCAAGTTTCCGTTTCTTCCTAAAGTACCACCAGCGTAGCTGGTTTTCTACCACATCCTTTAAGGTCCCCCACAGACGGAAGCCAAGAGATGTTAAGTCAGGAGAACGTGGGAGAAACTCAACGGCACCTCTTCATCGTATCCATTGTCCTGGCAAATGGTCTTGCTCTCTTCAAATGACAACCGTGTTTCTGCCATTTTCTTTTGACTATCCTGCCTGTCACATGGTGATGCTAACATTTATTTAATGCCATCTTTGATTGAACATCATACTACACATTGCTACTGTAATTCAATTCAATTTTGAAAAATAATACATAGATAACATGTCTTAAAATGTGTATACATTTTTTTGGCACCCCCAGTATAAGCTGGGCATTGTGGATTCAGTGGTGAGCAAAGCAGACACAGGCCTACCCTCACGGACCTCCTTGAAATGAAATAAAACCAAGTGCAAAATACTTTATTGTTTGTCCTGGGGTCACGTAGAGGTCATACCTACAACAGTCAGGAGCAGCATGGGAGGAGACTTAGAAGAAACAGTTTTGGAGAAACAGAAGTACAACACCAGACCCATGACACATCACTCTTGCCCCCGTAACTGCTCTCTAGATTTGAATCAGTCTCGGGGGGATTTTCTCAATGGGCGTTATACATTTTGCACTGTCTAAAGTTCAGCATCAGGGAACCAGAATTTCTCAGTATTGTGGAGGCAAGTCCAACTGGACAGGGGAGCTTAGTCATTGAGTAGGGCCATTCATGACATCTCACCAGTGTGAATGAAGATATCCCAGACGCTAGCTTGAAGGAATAGCCTGGACTCTGTCCCTGGGGTTGCTTCCCAGTGTGAAGCAAAGGCTTCCTTGAGTCCAGAGAATCAGGCCATGAGGATGGAGGTTGGAAATCAATCCACCATTGTAAGTTAGTGATCAGCTGGGATTTGCGCCTTACCTTTCAAGGTCACTTTTACTCAGGCCACTAGATGGAGAAGTTGAGCTGTGGAAGTATTAGCTACCACTCAAAATTTTCTTGTGATTGTCTAAGGTAGCAGAAAAGAGTAGGACATTTATAATATTGCTGCGAAACCTACGCTCGACTAAACAATCTACCTCCACTCCATAAATGAAGCCAAAATAACAAATCTTTGAATTATACATTTTCTCTTCTTCAATGTTTATAATCCAGGGCCTAATACTTAGGAGACCTGTGTGAATTGAATTAGAAATAAAAAGCTGAATTGGAATCTTTAAATTTACTTTTCTGTCCTTTAGCATTACTGCAGAGAATTCATGACCCATGTAAAGTTTGTGTCTCTGTACTTCCAGTATCATAGAATAATCGTTTGTTGAGAACTTTCTATAATCCAGAGATGGTGTTAAGTGCTTTAGATACAATTTCTCATGTGCTTTGGCAAGAATTCTATGGGATAAATATTATTTTCCCTGTTTTACAGATGAGGATACCTAGGCTCATAGAAGTCAAGTGACTTGCTCAAGGACACCCCAATGGTAAGCAAGAGAGTTCTGATAAGTTTAAATAGGGTTTGGATCTTTTCTATCTATTCACTGCCCTATTTAATAAGAACTTGTAGAAAGATAAAACCTTTGTTGAAAGGTCTTCCTGAGTATGTATATGTGTGTGTGTGTGTGTGTGTGTGTGTGTGTATTTTACTCTTTGATGTACATAGTATGAGCTGATTAGGAGTCTTGGATAATGTCGGAAAGTCATGCTTGAAAACTATGGTTATTAATTGCTGATATTCCTCATTAAAGAGTGTTTTATATTTTATATTTTTTATTTTTAAAGAGGAGGTAGCAACACATTTTGATGACCTCTAAGTAAACTTTGGGACTGGGATTTTGTTTCCTGGTACAGGGACGGTAGCATATAGCTCCATTGACTTGCCAAGAGCAATAACAACACAGAAGATTATTTTTAACTATAAGGGGACCATTTGGAATCAAAACGGGAATTTCTGAGCTCACTGAGAGGACTTCTGCAGATGTTACCTGCGAGTGGATGGTCCGCCACTTCTCTGTCATTGTTTGGACCAGGAATAACCCTTGGAAAGAATGCTCCTTCATTTGTAAATTTTCCTATTTCTCATTAGTAAGACTCATATAGAAGATGAAATATGTGAAAGAAAAAGAAAGACAACTGTGTTTAGGCATTGTAAAAGTTAAAAGCTAAAGTAAAAGGAAAAAAAAATCCAAGGGTCAAAAGACTAAGGAAAGCCTTTCATCTAAAAATTTACAAAGCAGACAACGTTCTGGGCTTTGTGAGCAAATAAGTGGGTTTCTCCTGAAGAGTGAAATGGAAGTGAGCTCTAAAGGCACTTCCCAGGCCAAAGTCTGTGCATTACATTCTTTCAGAAAGAGGCTTGGACACACAATCACCTGTATCCTGCCCCAGGGGGCGGGCATACACCTGCATGCTGCTAGAATTATTCCATGTCTCAGTGCCTTGTTTAGGGTTCTTTCCCCATCTTTACACTCCAAGACACAAACCTAGTCAGATGCGGACAATGACTATTATTTGTGGAATGTATCCTTCCCTTCTCCAATGGCTTAGATTTCCAGAATAAAATCCAGAGAATTTCAAAAACATTGCAAATTATATTAAATGTCCTTAGAGGACTTGAGTCCCAGTGTTGCCATGACTAACTGTGACCTTGAGTAATTTATGTGAATTCCCTAAATCCATTACTTTGTGAAATGAGAGAATGAAAGCACCTCCTAAAGGTCATGGGGTGATTGTCTAAGCCAACAAGGGCAAAGCCCTCAGTAAAGTAAGTGCCTGGTGCATGCTGAGCTCTCTGCGAGTGAGAGCCACTGTATGGAGAACACTTCTTCTCTGTCCTGGTGTCACATTCCAGATTTGGGCCCTTACTCCATCACCGTAACACTCTGGATTGATAAATCTGAGTGATCAGGTCAATGAATTTGGAGGCAGAATCTGGGCATTATTTGTGCGGCCCCTTCTTCCTGATTTCTATTGGGAATGAAATTGTCCTCAGAAATCTTCTGTTTTCTACTGTTCTCAGCTATGCAGTAAGCTTCATGGTAAGTGCCTACAGTGGTCAGTCTGTCCACTTCTGGGAGTCAGAAGGCAGTCCTGTTGTCTGTGTGAGCTCAGGCACTAATAAAGGTGCACATTTTAGTCTCCAGCTATCTTAATCTTTGTCTTAATTCTCAGTTGGTTCAAAAAATCAAGGGAGGGAGGGTATTCATTAACGGGGTCCCTCAAACACGGTGAGAACTGTCATGTAATCATCACCGAAAGAAAACAAAACTGTTTTGAAGTCAGTTTGGAAGAGAAATGATAGTAGTTTGATTTTACTTTCTCAAGAGGAGCAAATTGCCTTCTCCACGGGACGTTTTGTGAATGGAATCTCTACATTTGGCTTCTGAAAATGTACCTACCACCAGCTATAGCAAGAACGAAGTTTGGAATAATATTCAGATTTCCCCACCCATGGTAGACGTGTGATCGTTAATTCTTCAGAAACTTATTTAGTACTTACCATTCTAGAGAGGTATAGGACATAATCGTCACGAGCTTGCTGTCAAACCTCCGCTTGGCCTCTTGGTAGCTGTGAGATTTTCAGCAAATTACTCATATGATTTCAGTTTACTCATTTGTCAATTGGCCATAATAGTATTTATCTTATGTGGTTGTTGTGAACATGATGTAAGTTTGTAATAGTGCAAGTGGGGACCCAGATAAAACTGGAATGCATTTATAAAAAATTGTGTATTTGTTCTTACTTGTTTGAACTTCACTCACCTTCAAAGTACTCTCCATTTGATGCAATGCACTTATGGAGACACTTTTTCCACTGCTCAACCCAGTTTTTGAGCATGTTGAGTTTGATGTCTCTTAGTGCTTCTGCTTTTTTTCTTTTTTCACCTCTTCCACATCAGTGAAATGTTTCCCTTTGAGGACTTTTCTTCATTTGGGAAGAGACTGGGTGAATAGAAAAGGTGGGGCGTGGAGGTCATGAAGTTTGGGGTCAAAAACTGTTGAACACTCAGTGCGGTGTGGGCAGGTGTGTGGTCATGCTGCACGTTGTTTGTGAAAATCACCCGTCATGAAACGGGCAAACACACTGACAGAGCCCCTAAAAAAGGTCACTGAAGCCAAACGTCTCCTCTCAGAACAGCACCCGCTGGTCCACTGATGCAGATGGGCTCCTAGGACACTCACCTAGTGGGGGAAGCCTGTACTACAAGGGGCCTGCCCTCCAGAAGGTAATTGTGGGGTTTTTTGGGCCCCCCCCATAACATTTGTTATACATTTAACATACAGAAAGTATATCATAATTCTTTACTTTTAAGACCATTTAAACAATTCTGTGCCAGGCATTATGCTCATCGTTGTAAGTAAGTGAGCAGCACGGACACTGGAAGTTCTAGGGTTCAGTCTAAATTAGTTTCCATTCTTGACTATTTCGTCTCACCGCACAATCTCAAGATAGGTAAGGTATAAAGAAAAACAAAAATCACTCTTTGGTTCAAGAGCAACATTTGATATCATTTTATTTTTCATGAAGTGAATCACACCGCGTTTGCTCTACGAGCAACAGGCAAACTACGTAGGTGGCTGACGCTTGTTGTATGGCTCTACAGTGAAAACGTACTCTAAGGTTTTTCTGAGGTGGTTTAGATATTTAAAATAATAGATATTTTAAATAAAAAAAACTTTTTTTGCAGGAAAAAAAAATGTTTTAAAAAAGAATGGCGGCAGGGTCCCAACTTTTTTCCACGTGGCACGGAGGACATCCAGGCGGGATCCAGCTCGGAGCGACGCTCTGTCTGCCGTGCCAGCGGTGAACAAACTCGGCCTCGGTCTCCGCGCGGTCTGCAGCCCCGCCTACAGGGAGGGGCAGGAAGAGGGAAGGCGGAAGAGCTTTGCACTGGTTCGTCACGTGCCACACCGAGCAGGAGGCAGCGAGCACTGCTTGCCCAGCCGCGTACACACACCCATGTGGGGCCGTTCAGAAGCGCCCGAAAAGTAATCAGGCATGGCGAAAAATCAGGTAAAGTGGAAAAAAAAAAAGCAAAACATTAGTTATGGAACAATAAATGTTACATTGGAATCACCATTAACGCAGACACTTCAAAATGAGATCACGTTAGCGAGTGATGATTGGCGAGGGCGTGGCTAGGAGCCCCTCCCCCAAACCGCTCCCTTACCAATCACTACGCAGTTTCAGAGCAATCTATTGGCGATGTTTCTAGAACTTTACCCAACATAGACATACATTTGTAACCAGACTGTTTGATTAGTTACTGAGTAAAAGTGAGCTGTTTTCAATTGTGATTCTTTTCAAGTAGTTTAATTGAATGTTTAAATATTTGATCATCATGATCACTCTTTTAATGGCTGTGAATAGTGCAAAATTAAATCTGTGGTTTGTACTTTTAGTGTAGTAATTTTTCTGTCCTCACTTATTACCTCATTTCCATTATTTTCCATTAAGATAGGCACTGAACAAAAATGTCAGTATTTAAAAACAGCTCTTTTTGGGAGTTCCCTGGAGGTGTAGTGGCTTAAGGCTTCAGCGCTGTCAGCACTGCGGCCTGGGTTCCATGCCCAGCCAGGGAGCTACCCACATACCAAAAAAAAAAATAATAATAATAAATAAATAAATAAAAACAGCTCTTTTGAAAACAAGAGGCACAATTTATAGACATGGTTTAAAAGGGGTGCACAAGTGGAAAAAGGTTGGGAACCCCAGTCCTAGAAAATCAGTTTCATTCCCACATGGAACACCTCTTGGCCGGTATGGCTGGGGCTCAGAAAGGAAAGTTTGAACAAGTGAATGTGAATCACTCATTCATAAAGCAGAGGCAGCATGATTTCAACAGGGAGTTAGAGTCTGGGAAGTTACTGGGGCCCGAGAAAGCGGACGGGGGAGTTGGCGGATTATCAGGAGGAGGATTTCCCGTCGGGAAAACACTGACTGAAGCCATTACCACTCCTGCAGTGTCACCTCTGCCTAGTGCCACTTCCCTTCACAGCGCTATGCTGGGTGAGTGTAGAGGGCGGTAGAAAGGAACAGACAACTTGCAAGTAATTTATATGTGATTAATGCAGAATAGTTGTACAATCGTGTTTTTCATTGTGAGTAATAAAATCACACAAAATAAGAGAGGTGAGCAACACCTAACTGAAGTATTCAGATTTACCTTGCTTTTTGCCTTTTGTCATGCTAAAAAACTATGCACAATTTTGCCTCCCCTTTCTTCTAGTTCACATTGTACTACACAACCAGTCTTTTTCATGTGTGATATTTGCTTGTATGACTGTTCTGCAGTAAAACTGTATATATATATTTTGTTATTGTTGGACGCTGGGATGTTTTTAATTTTTTTTTGCCATTAGGAATAGTAGTGCACTGGATATTTGGTTCATATGTCTACTCCAATACTTTGGGTTACTCTTTTTGAATTCATTCCTAGAAGCAACATCACTAAGTCAAAGTGGGTGAGCATTTTTATAACTTTTGTTACAAATCTCTTTTACTCATCTACCAGAAAATACGAGAAAGCAAGTATTACTCTATTTTTGTATCTATTTGAAATAAAATAGCTGTTAACATTGAATAGAAATTGTTAATTTTTAACAGGAAATGTTAATATGTCATTCTCATTTAATTTTCACATTTCGAATTTTCTCCACATTCTGGATATTGTCATTTCTTGGAATTGGCTGTTCATAAGTTTGCCTATTAAAATCATAATGTTTTCCTTATCATTTTGTATGCATTTTCCCAGGTAAAGATATTGATTATACTACAGATACTTTTCACAGTGCATTGTTAGTCTTTAAATCTATTTTTAAATATGGTCTTTGTCATAGGAAGTAGCATGCAAAAGTAAACATTTTTTAAATGGAGATGAAATGATTTATCTAAGGGTCATTTTTTTTTTAATCCAGTGATATATTCTATGCAACATAGTCATATAAAGAAAGCACTCATATACACAAATATTTCCCCACAGATGCCACATTTGAACAACCAAAAGCCAGACTGGTCTATTTACTGTTCCCCCCAAAATCTTGCTCTCTTATGTTCACTATTCTAAACACCCTTTCCCTTTCTCCACAAAGACTTTGTTCATGCTCGATAGCCAGCTGTTTCTCCTTTTAATTCCTATTACTTTAGTTGGCACTATCTATAATGTATCCTGTCTTATTATGTAATTGCCTTCTGATATGCCTTGGCTTGTTAGCTAAAATGTAAACTCTTGAGGGTCGAGGTCATAATTGCTGCCCGTTTATATCTTCCATAGTACATGGCAGCCTGAAAAATGACCCGCTGAACTGGAAACAGCCAATGTTGCATGTGAGATTAAGTAGCAAAATATAGAGAGGAAACTATGAGTCTATGAAATGTTCAGAAATCTAGATTAAGGAATCTTATTTGAGAGTTAACTTTCCAAATCAGAATTTTGATACAGTGTCATTAGAACAATCAACCTGCTAGTGGAAATGATCGTATTGCAAATAACAACTAGTGGAAAGTAGTATATTATTCCCACTATCTCCCAAAGTGCACATGAACTTCTGGCTTCAGCTCATAGATCCCAGGGACAGGTGAGTTCCTGGTCCTTCTGAGGAAACTGTGGCAGCTTACCAGACTTGTCTAGGTTTCTTCTAGGTGTGTTATGGGTGTTCATTCTGCTTCCGGACACTGCCGAGTATTTTGGTAGGCTGTTGAATTTACAAATTGAGATAAAAAACAACAGTTAAATTCTAAGACTATTACTGAGAGTCAAGTAGAGCAGGGGACCAAGAAGTGGGACTTCTGGTGGTGACAGCACTATGTGCTCTGTTCTGGGGACCACAACACTTTGCAAGGAGCTGCTTGACATTGTGCCAGGGCTTCTCATTACTTAAAGGTAAAATACTAATTCTAGGGAGGTTGTGGTATGGGAAGGGTTTTAGGGGAGTGGGAAGCGAGGTGGCCCAGAAACATAGCCAAGACCTAACATCAGGGAGAAAATCCATCCACTAAATGACACAGTTTGATGATCTTCTCTATTCTTCTCACTAGCTAATGTTTCTACCATTTAATGGACCGTCTCTCATTTTCACACTACTTCCTTTATATTAACAACTATTATGCAAGCATTTATTTTTAATTATGAAAATGCAGCACTATGGGGGCATATGGATAAGGAGAGCACTGGTATTGCTGGCTCCTGCCCCCCGTTCTTCAAAATATGCTACTAAGCTATCTCTGTAAGCTTGGCAGCTGGCCAGGACTGAGGAGAAAGAAGGCTTAATCAGTAGGTGCTAGAAGCCATCTATTTTTATATCTTAGCTGTCCTCCTCATCATTTTTTTTTAATTGTAATTTCCCATTGCTATTTCCTAGTCTTTAGCAGCAACTATGTTGGGAGATTTAGAGGAGGGGACTGTGCCCATGTTTTTAAGAAAAGTAATACGGGGAGAACAAAATAAGTTTGGAGAAGTAGCTTCTAAATATAAGAAGAGGTTAACAGATTAATAGACATTTATGTGTATGGGTTATTTGTTATGCACCAAACACTATAGAGTGTACTTGGCATCTCCTTAATCTTCACAGCAGCACTATGAAATGGGTAATGCTATTAGCCTTGTCTTACAGATGGGGAGTGATGCTTACGGAGTTTAAGACACTTGTCCAAGGTCACCTGGCTAATCAGTGCTGAAACCAGGAGACAAACCCGGGAGTCTCAGGAAAGCACCCTCTTATCCGTTATGCTGCCGGGTCGGGAGTTTCAGGGGTGAGGAAAAGCTTCCCCAGGAAGACTCCAAAATACTTTGCAAGGAAGTGACTTTTGTTTTCCCAGGATGAGAACTTGGGTACTAAAGAAGAGTGCTGGCCTCTTGAAGGCCAAGGAACTGAGACACATTTGAGTTAAAGATGGACTTGAGAGAAACACCTTTAACTGCCCCCATGGAAATGATAATCACCTTTCATTCAACCTATACTTGTGAAGAGAGACTTGGGGGAGAAGAGACATGTGTTTTCAGAGTTTTATGCCTAGTGCTAATAGAGCAAATGGTCTTAATTGATGGAAAACATATTTTTAACGACCAAATCACAATTTTCTGGCTTGTGTATTTACAGTAGACATTTCTCGCATTCTGGGAATTATGGTCAGCATCTCCTGGAGTAACACAACCAGCTTGGCAAACACTGAAATGAAAACAAATTCTCTACTCCATCTGGAATTTCCTAAGACCCAGTCTACAGGAAGGCGGGTGCAGATGTAGTGAGGTACTTCCACTCTGTTTCCCTTTGCTCCAGTTTCATTTCCAGGGCCCTGTGGTGTTTCACCCCTTGGAATCGTGCTGCAAAGCTGGCCTAGGATTTCGAGATTTTGAGATCTCTCAGTGGCCTATCCAATTTCATAGTGGACTCTGAAATTAATCAACATTTGTACAACCTTCTGAATAACTCAGGTTAGTCTGGGATAGATTTGATTAGAGCATTTATAATTGAACCCCTGCTTTGTGACAGGCATTGTGAAAACAGGGGCAGATTGCCTTCAGGCTGGAAGAACCCTAAGTGCACAGCCGAGACAGAAGAGAGACCTCAGGCCAGGGGGCTCAGCCTACAAGGTGGGGAAGGAGAAAGGTTCATGTTCACTGCAACAGTAGCCACTCTGGTCCTACCTGGTTGTTAATGTGATTCAAGAACATTTTGGCATCACCTGAACTTTGTTTTTCTTTGTCATTTCTCTAATATTTACATAAAAATATAAATACAATATCTGTTGTACCCTGAGCTAAGCAAACATGTTCATATCAAAATTGACGAAATGATTAGCAGATGAACTCATTAGGATCAGAGAAAGATACAGGTAGTTTCAATAAATTCCAGATTCTCTTTTACCCAAAATAAAACTTTTAAAAAAGAATGCTTTAAATTTACCTCAAGAGTTGCTTTATTTCCAATGCCTTCTTCATACATTTTGGTTGCAGCTGGTTCAAAAAAGACTGTGTTAGTTCGAACACTGACACAAAGCACTGTTTCAAATTTCAAATTAGTCCAACTGTCAAATTAAACCAGATTCAAATCTCTCACACTGAGGGCCTAGGATCTGAAATTGGTGGTAATCTCAATTGGTGGGAAGAAGGGTCACTTAAAAAAAGATTAAAAGTTTTTTATTACAAAGATTATACAACAAATGTGCAGAAAGTTTGAAAAGCAGAGAAACAAAATCATCCAGTGTCCCATCATCCTAAAACACTTTTTAAAAAAATATCAAAATGTGTTAAAAGTGCCAGTCCCATTGGTAAGCAATGGGGGGCGGGGATACATAAAAAAGCAAATTAGTTAAGAATGAGCTTTTTTAGAGTTTATATTTTAATGGAGCAGACAGGTCATCAAAATACAAATCCAGAAACATAACGATATGGAGACATAGGACCGTGTGCATAACGGGCTTTAGGAGCAAAGAGGAGAGAGCAATTTTGTGAATTTGGAATGCGTTAGTAATGGCTGCTTGGAGAAAAAGCTGAGATGTAGAGGATAAGAAGGAGTTAGTTCCAAGGAATGGGGAGATGTGAGGGGGCTACTTAGAGGGCTCCAGGCAGAAGGAACAGAAGGGATACGCAAAGGTTCAGGAATGAGACACAATTCCCATGTTGCGTGAACCGTTAGCACTCAGGTGGAGGAGCTGATGGTGAGGGTTCCAGTACCATCTCCTCTTGTTCATCCTTAATGTAAAGGTCAGTGAGCCCTCATGTGGTAACAGTATCGTGCATCTACATGGACTCAAGGTTATGTAATTGTAACACGATAAAGATAAAATTTGTTTAAAATTAGCAACACAATGTTACATCATTGTTATTTTTACTTGACATATATCATTGGCCTCTTCCAGGTTACTATGTGAAAAATTGTTTAATATGTATCTAACATTCAATTGTGTTGACTGATGGTTAATTTAATTAACATTCATTTATCATTAGATATTTTGATTACTTCTAATTTTTATAATGTTCAATTACAGTTTTTGTTTCGTTATTTTTTAGAATAAATATCTAGAAACCATATTATTAATTTATCTCTTCATTCATATTGTTTAATCAAAGGATATAAACACTTTTATAGTTTTTGGAATCTTCTGATAAATTTATTTTATCAATTTATACTGGTATCAACAAAGTAAGAATATATGTCAGATTCACTACACTTTTTTTTGGTCAATAGTACCTAATTAAATACACAAGCATTTAATTTCTGTTTCTTTAAATATTAGCAGTGTTGAACACTTTCTCACATTTGTTTCTAAAGTAAGTTTTCTTCTGTGAATTATCTTCTGTTGATCTCTTGATTAGTAATATTTTTATTGAAACTTGGAATTTTAAAATTAATTTTTACATTTCCTAATTTAGAATATTGTTTTCCCTTCAATGAAGAGATAAATATTAAGTTCTATTATTATTAATTTCCTAAATTTAATTTTTTACTATTCAATTTTTTAATCTACCACAAATGGTCTCAATTGCTCAAAGAAATCCAACTCACATATTGCTGCTGCTGAAACAGACAGTTTACTTGAAGGTTCATACTTTTTAGTGTTCCATCTGAATTTTCTCACATCAATAGAAGTTTGAACAATCATTACCTTTGTGAAATCTTCAATGCCTTGTATCTGTAAGTTGACAGAATATACTTCAAAGTTAATTTCTGGGTAAATATCATACACTTAAATGTTCCTCTAATAAGTTATTATCTTAGGCCCCCTCTAACCACCTGGGCCTGAAAATTGAAAACGTCATTAGATTACTTAGAAGACATCTTAAAATACCTGGACATGTTGGTTTTGTGAAAGTCAATATTGCATGTACTTTCATTGGTTTTTAAATATTTTGTTCATTTCTCTTACAAATAGAAAAATGATCAAGAGTTAATCATCAATGACCCTTTAAAACAGTGGTTCTCAACCTTCCTAATGCCACGACCCTTTAATACAGTTCCTCATGTTGTGGTGACTCCCAACCATAAAATTATTGGTAGCTGCTCTCTACACATGTGACTGGTCTGTGTAAGTACATTATGGTGCCAACCCTGTCACATACACCTGTATTTGTATGGGGTGTGTGTGATGGGGTTGGTGTGATGATGTCATCATGCTGGGTACCCGTATGTGGGCGTATCTGCATGTGGGCAGACCTGCCTGGAGACGGATAGAGGAGCGCTGTCTGATGGTCTTAGAAATGTGTGTTTTCCGATGGTCTTAGGAGATCCTTGTGAAAGGGTTGTCCAACCCCCAAAGGGGTCACGACCCATAGATTGAGGACCGCTGCTTTAAAACATCACCAGCGAGGTTTATTTATTAATATTTATGATTTTAATGTGTTAGAAAGCTGATTTAAAAAACAAAGAAGTACAAGAAATTCTTCAACCTTGTGTTGTGGTTGTTTTCAAACTTTATGCCTAGGAGAGTTGACAAGTTGGGCAGGTTTTGGGCTGCCTTGGGAATCCCCAACCAACACTCACACCAAAGTTCTGTTATTACGTATTCAAGAAGAGTGGTAGAGAGCACCATAGTTCAGAATAGTGTTTCACTTCCTTTCACTGAGCATCTCCTTGGTCCTGCTGGTGTTCCCCTTAGAAAATTTTGTGACCACTTCTCACTTCAGGATTCCTCTCATCCCCTCCTCATGTAATGTGTGTGCCCCAGATACACCTTGAAAATACTTCTATCATAGCTACAAATGTTTTATTAATTAATTTATTTCCACATGGTTGAGACTTTCTTGAGGGCAAATTGCAGTCTCATTTGTCTCAATCATTTTATTATTTAGCACTGTTTCTGTCATATATTACTTGCTTTAAAAATATGCGTCCAATTTAATTGACTCTAGGTCCTTTGATCAATTTATTAATACCTCTCTAGCTGTGTTTTATATGTCCCCGGATTCACTCTGACACATGCTTCACTTATTCTATTCCAACACCTACAAACACTTACATACACACACACACACACACACAAACATAGTCTTCTTTCCTTCCTTCTTCACATGGCAGAGCTTCTCATTTAGATTTTACATGCACTTGCAGAGTAGCTGGAAAAATACCACTGGTATTCAGTTCAACACAGGTCTGGCAGAACTTTCTAGAGTACTCTTGATATAATCCAGAGGATGTGGTCCTTTTGCAATATGTGAATGAAATTAATACGTCTTCTTTTGATACTTACAACGGTGACAAAATCTAATTGTGGCCAAAATGTACAGCTTGGCCTGCTTCATTGCTATTGAACAGGAATAGCTTGGTGTTTGGGCTTCCCAGTGCCAAAGCAATCAATTAACTTGTGGTACATGGTGGTGTGTGTGTGTGTGTGTGTGTGTGTGTGTGTGTGTGTGTATGTGTGTGCTTATTAAGTGGCATGGAAAAGGGAGAGGATGAGAGGATGGAAAAGTGACAATTATTCTAACATTAATACGTTGTTGGATATATGGCATATTGACCTGAAGACAAAAATCAGTGTAATTTTTTTTTTCACCTGATGGCATGTTATAGGAATTAAGAAAGGTGCCGTATAAGCTTTTCGTAACTGACAATCTTCTACAGCTCCATATATAAGGATGACATAAATTACAGTTTCATCATAGATATCAGTTTTAGTGTTCTTTGGTATATCTTTTACATGAATGTTACAGAGCTTTCGTTGCATCTTGTAGCTCCACTCCTGTAAGAAAAACACAATTTTATAGTCCACTTTGTTTATAAAGCTTAATATAAATTCCTAAATGCTTACAATTTCTAACAATATTTTAATGCAATCCCACTTAGAGAGGAGGACAAGTTTATATAAACACCTCTTACCTCATAAGATAAATGTTCCTTGATTGTTTGGGCAGTAACAGAAAGTCCAAGTTTTAGCCACATTTTATATTCAATGTGAGGACAACATTGTTCAAAAGCTTCATACAAGAGATCTTTTGAAATAAAACATATCTGGAAAAAGGAGGATATAAATTTAATATTTTATTCTGTGCACCCATGACTTAAGAAAATACGGCATTCGTATATATATATGTATAGTGTATATATACATATATAAGAGAGAATTGTCTGCAAAGTATCAGGCCATATATAGAGGCATTTATGGCTGGATTTTTTTCTGTACAGCAATGTGTATGTGTGTATGTGTGTATGTGCATATGTATATACAGATATATATGTACACACACAGCCCTCATATATACATATATATGCACATGCACATATATATGCACACACACACAGCCCTCATATATACACATCTATATATACACATATATACACACACACACGTGTGTGTGTGTGTGTGTATTATGTAAGATTCATGTTATTGTCTGGCAATATAATAATATATCTGTGTAATCTTGTCACACACTAAATATTAAAAGACTACATGATCCAAAGAGAGGTTCTTTATTATTCTTACAGATTCTGAAATAATAGAAAACAAAGTATCAAAAAATCATTAAACCTTTTTAACTAAAAATGGAAATATGTCTAAAAATACATTATTTGAGGTGAGCAAACATTTTAGGGGACAGTAAAATGCTGATGCTAACAACAGACCATTGGCTATTAGGAATAAGCTGTGATGAATTTATAAGACATTGTAAATTTTGGTTCCTATTTCTCTTGGGTAAGTAATTATGAGTAAGATTGCTGGATAACATGTTACGTGTATGTTCAACTTTATAAGAAACTGCCAAACTGTTTTTAGAAGGGGTTGCAACATTTTACACTCAACCAGCCACCCATGAGAATTTCAGGGGCTTCACATCCTCACCAACATTTGGTATTCAGTCTTTTTATTTTTACCCAATGAGGTAGGTATGCAGTTTTAACCTCATCATGATTTTAATTTGCATTTCTTTGAGAGCTAATGATATTGAAAATCTTCATGTGTTTATTGGCCATTGTATATTCCTTTGTGAAGAGTCTGTTCAAATGATTTGCCCAATTTTTAATTTAGTAACTTGTCTATTTCTGAGTTGTAAGAATTCTTAAAGGTTCCTTTGTCAAGTTTTTTTTTTTAAGATAAAGATATTGTGAAAAATTCACCCCTACCACCTGCAGGCAGTGACTTGCCTCTTTCTTATTCTTAATGGCATCTTCTTAAAAAGAAGATGTTAATTTTAGTTTATCAATATTTCATTTGGTGGTCAGTGCCTTTTGTTTCCTGGTTAAGAAATTTTTGCCTATTTCAAGATCTCCTGTGTTTTCTTCTAAAATTTTTATAATTCTAGTTTTTATGTTTACATCTATGGTAATTCCAAATTAATTTTTGTGCATAATGTATCATTGATTCCACAGAGATAGTGTTTTCAGGATTATTTGTTGAAAATAATAATATTGTCAAAAATCAATTGATTTTTTATATATATATTATAATATATATATAATATATATATATTTGCAGATTCTCTCCCCTATTACATTGATCTATATTATCTTAACCTTAAGCCAATACCACATAGTGTTGGTTGTTATAGATCTGTAATAACTCTTTGAATCAGGTGGTGTAAGTCACCAAATATTTTTCTTTATCAAATTCATTGTCAATTCTAGGTACATATATTTCCATATAAATTTTATAAGCAACTTTTACATTTCTATAAGAAAGTATCTGCTGAGATTTTATTGAGATTGTATTAAATCTGTAAATCAATTTGAGGAGAATAGACACCTTAATAAAATCATGGCTTCTAATCCATAAATATGTTAGTTTTTAATTGTAGAGGGTTTACCCATCTTTCATGAACTTTATTCCTATACACTTTATCTTATACAAAAGGGCTAGAAAAAGAAATAAATTGACATAAAAATTATAAAGAAAACACTAAAATTGTTTTTGCAGATGACAATATCTATATTTTTTAATTCCTAAAGACTCTACAAAAAATAACTGAAATTTATAGTGGATTTAGCAAGGTAGAAAGATACAATTTCAAATTCCAAAAATCAATTGTATTTTCATATAAGAGCAACAAACAATTGAAAATGAATTTAAAACTTCTTTACAAAAAAAATTGAAATAAAGTCACCCAGCAAACATTAGTTTACCAAACATGTGCTTTTATTTGCATGTGAATTGCCTTCCTCCTCTTGGAAGGCTTAAACCATTACTACCCCTTATTTTTAGCACAAGATGGCAAATAAGCCTTAACTGCCTGACTGTCCTAGGAACCCATATTCTTATGGAATCTTATATGTACATACATAATTATATTTGATTATTTGTTAATTTATCTTATGTCATTTTAATTATCCAAATGGCCAGAAGACCTAAGAGGTCAAGGAGGAAATTTCCCCAGCTCTCCACATCCACAAAGCAACCTTAAACATCCCTAACTACTGATATATGTAGTTTCATCTCCATCTGTGCATAAGCAGCCCATCACTCTACCAAGGACTTGTGGAGAACCATCACACAGACTCAGTCTCCTTGTGTGCAACTCCTTGTTTTAGGCCCAGCTCTACAGATTCCAGTCAGCTGAGCTGCTATAACTTCTAATCTTTCCCCTTTTAGCTCAACAGAGTCATTATCTTCTGCTTGGAGTCTTATTTCATGTGGCTGGAAACTGTTCTAGGCAGAGGGTCAAGGTGGATATGTGGCTTATCTTGTGGGTATCTCTTCTCTGAAGGTTTCCAGACTTATACTGCCTGTTTTCCAATGGTTGAAAGCATATGACTTACATATTTTGATGAATTCTATGGTTGTTTATGGTGGATGTGCTAGTATGCTACCAGTGAGTTCATTATAGCCAGAAGCAAAAGCATAGAGTATTTTTATGCAATTCCAGGTATTTTATAATTTCACTTGTAAATATTCTAATATGCACTGCTGAATGATAGAGACATTTTAAAGTTTTCTCTTGCCTTCTTTCTCTTTCCTATCTACTTTTTATGCCATTAATTTGTTGGGCAGAGAATTGGTCCTTTAGCCTGAAAAGCCTCCTACATGCTAGATCTAGCTAGTTATTTTCTCCTGGTGTCAATTAACTTGCTTCTTTCTTTCCTTCTTGCATTTTCTGTAAACAGGTTAGATCTAGAGGCTTCATGTTTTCTCTTTTCTTGTATAAGAAGACTTCTTTTGCTGCATCATGTCATGAGGTACACGATGCTCAGTTACTCCACTTTTAATGATGCTAAGATTGTCCTTACATTGTGTACTGCAAATGACTGAGGCCAGGGAAGTTCTCACTGGATCCAGGCAGACCAAAATAAATAAATAAATAAATAAATAAATAAATAAATAAATAAATAAATAAATAAATAAATAAAAACAAAAATCAAGGAGCCACAGGCAACTTAAACATAGCCTGTACTCCAGAAACAGACCAGCACCAAAATGGTGTCCAGGAGTTCTCTCTCCCAATTGGCTCAAAGCACATGGCTCCCTCATGAGAAGTTCCATCTTCTTAAAATAGGCAGAAAAACAAAAGTGGCAGGCAACCAAGAAGTGAGCTCATAAGGCACATCAACAACAGAATGGCTGCCGTTTGGGAAAGTGCAAGTCATGGTTACATAATAGGTGCATGTCATTCCCACGGAAGTTCAGCGAGAGATCCAAACTCTTCCATTTTTGCCCAGACGTGGTATCATCCTGGTGCTTTCATTAGAAGTTTTTCCGTTAACACTTGACTTAGTGGTTTTAGCATCAATTGATGATTGTTGCCTAGATTTATTATTTCACTAGAGATGGCAAAAGAAAGACATTCTAATTCTTTCCTTCTATATTTGTCAGCTAGAATTCTTTACAGAAAAGAATTTCCTCATCATTTTTTCGTTACCTCAGAAGAATTCATAGAGGAAAGTCACAATAAATGTTTACTTCTTTCTCTTAAAAATAACCTATTTTCAGAGTGATAATTTCCTTATTGGAAATTTAAAAATTGGTATTGTTATCAACTTAAGAATTTTTATATATTTATGGGGTTCATTTGTTCATTCATTTGTTCATTTGAGATCAGAGTAAGCCAGTGGAAACCTCTGTTGCTTTGAGGATTTGGTCCTCAATCTCATCTGGGGAAATCTCCATCCACTGTGATCAACCTTTCTATTAACAGAACCTAGATCTCTGATTTTTCCCCCTTCTTACCCTCCAAATTATGGTATTGATAGTTAACACACCCTACCTAATTTCCCATAAGAGACCTTATATAACCAGTTTTTCTGATTAAATCCTTTCAATATGGTAGGTTAACTTTTATAAGGCATTTTGTCAGGACATCATTCTCAGTAAGTAAAATTTAGTTAACAAGTTTTGTTTCTATTTTTTTAAAAAAAATTCCACTAGATTGTAAACATATTGAGTGCAAAAGTAACCTTGAATTTGATACTAGATATTTAACAATATACAACACTAAGACATTATGTGCTGTTTTCTGACCTCCACTACGGTTTTGCAGGTTGCAGAATATTTCATGGGTTCATTAGTTAAACAGTTTATCTCTCCTATTATTTCACCACTGATTACATAGTCTGTGTAAGTTATCTGCTGATCTTTCTCCTCCAGTTCCCAGAATATCTGGTCAATTATCAAACCTGGTTTTGATCTTCGAAGCTATTGAAGAACAAAGAAAGAGAAAATATATATGCCAGTTAATTTACCAAACTCTCTAATTTATGACTTTTTTCTTTTGGTTTTAACAACTTTTATACATATTATTTTGAGAATGCTTATTACTCATACCCTTTTAAGCAAATTTATTAAATAAGTAATGACTTAGAAACAAAGCATTCTTAAATAATCTGATCTTTCTGATTCCTCCTACACAGTCAACTTGTACTTGCATTACAATGGCTAAATGCCCAAATCAGACAAACACAAAATGAATAAAACAATTTATATTATAATTTTCCATCTTAAGGATGATCTTTCTGATTTTTATTTTTGTTATCTATGGAAAAGTATGGCTTAAAAGGTGATGGGTAGTGTTATTCATTGTGTTTGAACAATAAAAATTGCTGTTTGGATGGTAGTTACTGTCCTATAAAAGGAACAACACAGTTCTTAATATAAAAAATTACTAATTCTCAATTTTCTAAAGTTTTTAAACTAAGGCTCATAAGTACATGTATAAATAACACCTTTACCTTTATCATGCCCGAAATAATTATATAAATTCCTTTGGGTTCATCACCTTCTTCAAATATGTCATTTCCACAATCAAATGTTACCAATTTGGCTCTTTCCTAAAAAATAATCACCAAATAAATAAGCTATAAACAATATTTTAGCAGTGGTTGGGGGTGCTAAACTTTTCAATAAAAGAGTTTTTACATTTTTAAAGTAAATATCACTCAATGATACCTGAGATACTGTGTTAGTACTAAATTTCTAAGAGAAAATAGAAATTATAAATAGCAAGGAGGAAGGTGAATATTTATAGATGTATGTAAGTTCAGATGGAGTATTTATGCATAGATTAAGAAAAAAATCTAAGCTAGGTATAAAAATGTAATGGAAGAATGAAAATATTTTGTCTGGAAGAAAAATAATCAGAACAGTTGCAGGCTATTGGCACATACAAGTATATCTCATACATACTCATGCTCTAACATCTGATGAAGTAAATAAAAAATTCATTTATTTATAATATTTTAATCAGGTGGACAAATATAATGGTCTTTTGACACCAAGCAGATTCAGAAAAATAATCTTATTAGAATAAGGTAGACCCATTTATTTGTTCATTTCACAAACACTTAATTGAGCTACCACTATGCGGGAGTTTGGTATTGAAAAGTTGGATGAGCTAAAACATATAGTTTGAAAGAGAGATGTAAAGATGATTATAATATAATACAATTAATGCTATAATAAAGGTATATAATAGATACAATGGTAGTACCTTTGGTCCTCCAAACTCAGGAAGGATCATAGAATGATCTTTTCTACTTATAGGGTACTTGACCCCAAGCCTATTTTTTTGAGTCCCTTTGGTGGGGATGTTTCCAGAGAAGCAATAATCAGAGAAGGATTGAGAAAAATAAGGCAAAAAAAAAAAAGACATTTCAAGAAAAGTAAATAGCACCCACAGAGAAATGGAATTAAAAATCAATGTAAAGCACTTGGGACAACATAACTGCTTCAGAATAAATGAGTATAGGGTGTATGATAAATGGGCAACAGAGGATGAAGATGGGCAGGTAGGTAGGAGGCAGATTGCAGAAAGTCTTTGCAAAGGAATTCTGATTTTATCCTATGGACAATGAAGGACATTTAAAGAATTTTAAACTGGAAAGTATCATGCTTAAATTTTATTTTTTAAAAGATTATTTGTTGGTGCATTAAAGATGGTATTACATTAAAGATGGTATTACTAGGAAATAAAAATATTACCTTAATAAATCTTATATGCTCTTCATCTTTATCTAACCATGGAATATGGTATAGTGCTTCAACAATAGTAGGAGGCTTGATAATAGGTTGAAAATCAAGTAACTCTCTTTTTTTGGATATTATTAACTAAAACCACAAAATTTAAGAAAGAACAACAAAATTAGTGTTCACAGGATGTTTAAAAACAATTATAGCTTATATACTCTTTATGTACTATTTCTTTTTCTTGTTTTTCTGAGATTGTTGTTCTTCCACAGAAACCTTCAACTTCTTCTCTCTCATAGCATTTTTCTGTTATCATGTTTTGAAGTCATAAATTAAACTTTTAAAAGCAAATCTTTTCATTGAAGTATAGCAGATAAGCAAAAAGTACACAAATCATAAAAGTTCAAAGGACATTTATACTGTAAAAACATAGTTGTAGCCAATATTAATAAAACATCTACTGTACCCTAGAATTCTCTTATGTTGTCTACTAGTCATTGCTCCTATCCAAAGATAATCATTCTTCTATCACCAGAGTTTAGTTTTGTTTGGGTTTGAGCTGTATCTCCATAAAATCAAAGTGTATGTATTTGTTTGTGTTTGGTTTCATTTGCTCAACATTATGTTTCTGAGATTTATCTACAATGTTACAGGGAGCAAAAATTCATTCATGTCATTTTCATTGTTGTATAGGTATATGTTGTATTATTATTTTTCATTTATGGTAAAATACAAAAAGTATAAAATATACTATCTCAACCATTTTAAGTATACCATTTATATTGGGCAACCATCAGTACCGTTCTTTTCCAGAACTCTTCATCTTTCAAAATTGAAATTCTATACTCATTAAACAATAATTTCACATTCTTTCCTTCCTCCACATCCTGGCAACCACCATTCTACTTTCTGTCTTTAAGATTTTGACAGGTTTAAGTACCTCCTATAATTGGAATCATAATTTTTGCCTCCTTTTGATTGCCTTATTTCACTTAGCATGTCTTCAAGGTTCTTCCACATTATAATATGTCAGAATTTTCTTTCTTCTACTTGTTTTTTGTTTTTTTTTTTTTTTTTGGTATATGTAGGTAGTTCCCTGGCTGGGAATCAAAACCAGGCTGCAGCACTGACAGGGCCTAAGCCTAGCCACTACACCACCAGGGAACTCTCTCTTTCTTCTTAAGGCTGAATAATTTCCAGTGTAAGTATGTGAGGGCTGTCCAGAAAAAATCCAGCCATAAATGTCCCCATTTTTCATATTACATGGTTGGATACCTTCAGGACAGCCATTGTATACTACATTTTGCTTACCCATTTATCCACCAGTGGACACTTGGAATATTGCTTGGTTTAGTGATTGTGAATAATGATGCTATGAACATGGGTATATGAATATCTCTTTGTGATCTTGCTTTCAATTTTTAAAAGTATATTCGCAGAAGTGGAATCACTGGATCTTACGGTAATTCCATTTTTAATATTTTGAGTGTCATACTATTTTCCACAGTGGCTGTACATTCTCACCAACAGTGCATAAAGGTTTTGTTTTTGTGTTTGTTTCATAGTAATAGCTATTCTAATTGGTATGAGAGTGGTATCTAACTGTAAATTTTATTTGCATTTCCTTGGTGATCAGTGATGTTAAACATCTTTACATGTACTTACTGGTTATTTGTATATCTTCTTTGGAGAAGTATCCAAGTTCTTTGTCCATTTTGAAGTGGGTTGCATGATTTTTGTTGTTGAGGTTTAGGAGTTCTCTATATATTCTGGATGTAAACTTCTTATCAGATATATAATTTGCAAATGTTCCTCATTCTCTAAGTTGCTTTTTTATTCTGTAGACAGTGCCCTTTGATGCACATGAAGTGCATCATGTGCATATTTTTAAAAATTTCCATGAAGTGCAATTTGTCTAATTTTCCTTTTGTTGCCTGTGCTTTTGATGTCATTTCTGAGAAACCATTGCCAAATCATTTTCATCTAAGAGATTTATAGTTTTAGTTATTTTACTTATGTCATAGATTCATTTTGAGTTAATTTTTGTATGTGGTATTGAGGGAGGGTTGAACTGCATTCTTTTGGATGTGGATATACAGTTTTTTCTGAAATAGCATATAGTTTGATTATATTTTTTTATCCACTCTTTCAATCTTTGTGTTTTGATTGAAAAGTTTAATCGATTTACATTTAAAGTAATTATGGATAACAAGTGCATATTGTCTAGTGCCTTTTCATTTCACTCTGCAGGACTCTTTTTAGCATGTCTTTCAGGGCAGTTCTAGTTTCTGTTTATCTGGGAATGTCTTAATTTCTCTCTCACTTCTGAAGGACAGTTTTGCTGGATATAGGTTTCTTGGTTGATGAGCTCTTTTTCTCTTTTAGTGCTCTGAATATATCAGCCCACTTCCTTCTGGTGTCTAAAGTTTCTGATGAGAAATCTTTTGATAATTTTTTTTTTGAGAATCACTTGTATGTGATGAGTTACTTTTCTCTTATTTCAAAATTCCCATTTTTGTCTTTTGATAGTTTTGATGTAGGTCTCTGATTCATAGCACTTGGAGTTTACTAAGCTTCTTGTGTGTTAATATTCATGTACTTCATTAACTTTGGGGAGTTTCCTGCCATTATTTCTACAAATATTCTCTCTGTTCCTTTCTCTCTGTCTTCTTTTTGTGGGACTCACAACTCATGTCGGTCCACGTGATGGATCCCACAGGTCTTAGGCTCTATTCACTTTTCTTTAAAAATTTTTTCTTTTTGTTTCTTGGATGCAATAATTTTCATTGTCCTATATTCAAAATGACTAATTCTTTTAGCTGCTCAAATATACCTTTCAGTTCTTGCCACATAGGGCTTATATATTTTATGTTAGGTTCATATTTAATAATTTAGAATTTTAAATTGCCATTGTGAATAAGACATTCTTGTACATTATTTTTAGTTGGGAAATAATTTTGAATATTGTCTTCATTTCTGGATACCCCATTAAATTCTCTTAGTAATCCTATAGCTTTTAAGTTAGTTCCCTAGAATTTTAAACAATCAATAAATAATAAAAATTTTTATCTCTATCCAAAATTTTCATCTGTCAATTTCTTTTCTTTTCTTATTGACCTGGCTGAGACCTCCAGCACAGCATTTAATACTTGCAATGACATTTTTGTTCTTTTTTGTTCCTGACTTTAATGGGAATACATCTAAATGTTTTGTTATTTTATACTATGTTTGCTTCAGATTTTTAATAGATACTCTTTATCCCATTAAAGATGTTACTTCTCTGGTTAGCCTTTTAAGATTAAAAAAAGGTTTTAATTAAAATACAGTCAACATACAGTATTATACTCTTTCAGGAGTACATCATAGTATTCAACATTTATATACCTAAAGAAATTATTACTGTGGTAATTCCAGCAACTGTTTCACAGCGAATATTAATGACTATATTCCCTATGCTGTGCATTACATCTCTATGACTTATTTGTTTTATAACTGGAAATTTGGGCCTCTTATTTCTCTTTACCTTCCTTCCCTCCCTCTTTTAATTTTTCAATTACAGTTGACATTCAATATTATTTTGTATTAATTTCAGGTGTACAGAATAGTGATTAGGCATTTATATAATTTAAGAAGAGATCCCCCTGACTAGTCCAGTACCCACCTGGCACTACATATAGTTATTACCATATTATTGACTATTTTTCTTATGCTTTATTTACATACTCATGACTATTTTGTAACTATCAATTTATATTTCTTAATCCCTTGTTTAAGTTTATTTTTGAACATTATGAGTAAAGTTGAATTTTATCAAATGGTTTTTCTTCTTCAATCTCTTAATGTAGCTATTTTGGGAGGTAAAACCTTCTTAGTCATAGTACAATATGCTTTTAATATACTGCCAGGTTCAGGTAGCTACTATTATGTTAAGAAGTTTTGCATATGCATTTACAAGCATAATTACTTTATTTTTTTTATTATACTAGTCCAAATTTGGGGAATAAAATTTGTACCTAGAGAAAAAATTCAGAGCATGTATCTTTTTACATATCATGGTACCATTTAACTTAGAGAAAGGAAATGTAGTTATTTTTTTACATCATAATGAATGTTCTTATAAGGCATTATTTCTATGGAAAAAGTTGTTTCAATGTTACAGATAATTCCCAGGCATATATTGATACCCACTCTAGCCTAGGATGAGAAGTATTCCATCATACTCTTAGTTTGGGAGCAAAGCATAAGAATAAGTGGTCCTTCACTATGACAAGACCACTGGAGCTGCCGCAAGAAAACTCTCTATGGTATATGCTTTCTTCCTAGACAATTATTTTAGGATAGAAATTCATGAGTTATCTCAGGGATGCCTTATATTGGAAAGAGACAAAAGTAGGTTTGAAGATCAGAAATGACAATATATCAAGTAAGTATATTTGCTTTGAAGATATTCTACCTCACCTTATTAATTTCAGAAGCCTCAATTTTATGAAGAATTCCTTTTAGCCTGAAAACCTTAACAATTTCTTTAGCCAAATTGAGCATGACATTAATCTCTTCCTTTGTTTTCATAGTGACAACAATTTCTGGGTGATCATACTCTAAGTAGCCTAAAAAATACCAAAATAATTTTAGATAAAATAAGCACATTTAAAAAATATTTCATTTGGACAATAAGCTAAAATTACTGCTTTAAACCCTTGGAGTACAACCCTCTCTCTAATGAGGCCTCTGCAATCAATTATAATTCATCAATAGTTGCAGCATTCCACCTGCCATTTTTTTGTCATCAGCTCATATTTTTGCCTAAACCAGTGGTTCTCAACCTTCCTAATGCCGCGACCCTTTAATACAGTTCCTCATGTTGTGGTGAGTCCCAACCATAGAAGAAAGCATAGTGATTAATCACAAAAACAATATGTAATTATATATTGTGAAATATGTGTTTTCTGATAGTTTTAGGTGACCCCTGTGAAAGGGTCTTTCGACCCCCAAAGGAGTTGCGACCCACAGGTTGAGAACCACTGGCCCAAACCCATGAAGGAGGACAGACAGTTTCAGTCCTAGGATTAACAGTTATACTATTCCACCCACACTGGACATTGAGAGGCTGTTCTGGGTTCTAGGTAGAGTTCATGACCTGTTTTTCTAATCTGTTTGAATCAGGACTTTTTACTCCAAACTGTGTGCTTAGATATGGCTTTTGATTAAGTTCTTTCACTCAGCCTGGGTCATTTCCCACTCATTTTGTCTGTGCATCTACATACTTCCTCCACCTATGGTCTTCTGTCTCTCTGAACTGGTCCTGAATGCCCATGAGAATTTCATCCTCTTAGATTGTACATTTGGGCTTTTCCTTGGTCATGACTTCTCCTCTGGCTTGACAACTATCTGCCACGCAAGATCTGTCAACCCTGGCCTCATTTCCAAGCTTGTTGTGTCCTTTTGCTGGCCACTATCCGGTACCAAACCCTCTTCTCATCACACATGAACACTGGGCTATAGGAGTGTGTTTGTCCTACTTGTGGAATTTGTCCTATTCTTGGAGCACAACCTGGCATGATTCAGAGAACAGGCTGTTGTTCTCTTTGGGCACTGAGGCTCCCAGCAGACATAACAGATCTGTGAGACTCTGTTCTGATTTCAACTCATTATAAAGCCTAAATCCTCAGATGGCAGCTCTATGGCAAGTAGAAGGAAAAAATAACTTCTTTCCTTTTGTTGCTCAGGAAGGTATGTGAACTTCCAGTTTGGAAGAAAACAGAATTTATTAAGGTAATCATAACATGGGTAACCATATCATGAAAACGTGTTTTTTAAAATCAAAATTAAAAGGACTTCATTGTGATACACGACAGACATAAAAAGCTTGAAGAGGTATTATTATACTACTCCCATCCAGCCAAAAATATGATCATGCTAATTTTGGAAGTTATCCACTTTGTTATTAGTAATAAGCAGGTCCCTTGAAAGATCAGTTTAGTTATCAAAACCATTGCCTTTCTGAAGTAGTGATGATCAAAGACGGTTGTGAATCTTTATAGTGAGAGGTATTTACCTAGTTCTTTCACAGCATGCACTGTATTCCTCATTATCCTCATTAATAACATCTATGGAACAACAACAAAAAGAAAACATGATTCCCATTGGGAAAAAAAATCTATCATAAGATGTCTTAACATTTTCAACTAATAGACTTTTAACCTAAATTAGGAACTAAAGAGAAAATACGATAAGATTGCTTTTCAAGAGATTAGAATTGAATTTTGTGCAACAAATTTTATTTTGCTCTAGCAAGAGTGTGGAGAGGATAAGAAGTGGCATTAGCTAGGATGATTTTGAGAAGACTAAAGGTGAGTCATATATTTTTCCTTAAAGTAACTTGCTTTAGGGTATTATTGATTCTGAAAATGCAGGCATGGTACATACTTTGCTATTAACCGTTATGAGAGGTTCCCAATCTGGGACACAGAGGTGGCTTTTAACCTTAACTGAGTTAGAGGTGTGGCCAAGCCATGTTAAGAGCAGAAATGAGGATTAAAAGTGGGTAACATTTTAGAGATTCAAGTCCTTTTGTATTTTCTATGGTGTATCTTCAGATCCCAGGGCTAAATATGAGTGGTTAGAAAAGGCAACAAAATTTGGGAAATTTTAATTATAGGTGGTGAAGAGAGAAAAGGTATCACTTTTTGTGTTCTACTATCTAATGAATGTTTAATTTTCCCAAGTACAGAGCTTAGGACATATAAAATATAGCATTCAAATGTTTAACATTGCCTTGAAAGCTAAATATTTATTCTTTACTTAGCTGACAAATTTGTGTGCAAATATCAGTGTTAATCTGCCTAAACTGAGAAAATGAAAAATAAAAGATAGAACTTAGGTCTTAGAATTCTCCTTGCTCTTTACTAGCTATGTGATTTGGAGCATAATAATTTAACCTCAGTTTCATTTTTCTTATCTGCATAATGAGGGAATTAGACAAGATTTCCCTCTAAACGACTTATTGTTACTTTTTTCCATTTGCCAGATCCCCATTCTTCTTTTACTACTTACTGTGGGAAAATTTGGGATAGAGAAAGATAGAAGGAGCCTTTGTGAATTATGAGAAAGCTCTGTTTGCTCAAAACTGTCATTGCTTCTCATCCTCCAATATTTTCTATTTAATGTGTCAGTAGCCTGACAGATCCTGGAACTTGCATCGGGAGGGAACTGACCCCTGCATGTGGTTTTCATGATTGCCTCTACAAGGACAAAAAGGCATGTTCCAAGAGCCTTGTATCTTGCTGGTATGGCACAGGCATTTCAGTAAGGAGGCATTTGAGTAATCTAAATGTAGAATTGTTTAAATTTTTCACATAAGTAGCCTAGCAAACCAGGAATCAAAGGCCACATCTATATATACAGTCAGAGGACATGATGGATGCGGGCAATAAACACTTCTCTTAGTACTTAAAATTTTTCTTACCTGTTTAACCTGTTTAGAACTTGCAATCTGATCAACTATAGTCATTATGTCTGTTTCACCTTGGACATATCCTTTTAGTATAGCATACCTAAAAGATAACTGATGACTCATCCTTTTATCTATTAGTTGCAGCAACCTTGGTGTTATGAGCTGAAAAAAGAGGACTACTATTTAATATAAATGATACAAATTTTAACTGATTATATGTTGATTAGTTTAACTAACAGATAATAATAAGTGACATGCTCTCAATAGTAACTATAGTAACCTTTCAAAGTTCTTATTTTATTCATGCTTTGTAACTTCATGCATAGAGTTATCTCCCTATAACTAATAATGTTGGGTACCCTTGTGAAGTTATGGCTTTATTCTTTACTTACTTCCCTTATAGAAAACTGAACACTATTTCAACTGGTTTAAGTACTTGGAAAACAATGCAATTAAAGTTTTCTGGGCTTAGGTTATAAAATGACTTTCCATAAAGTACTGCCACTTTTACTTCTTAAAACTCCTACTGAATTTCTTACTAGGTGGTTCATTTGCATTGCAACTTGCCACAACTATACTTCCTCTTTGATGCCACAATTAATTTCTTTGTGTCTTTGCTGAGAGCTTAAGTCTCCGAGTTATTTGTTTAGTCCTCTAAATTCAGCAGTGTTGGCTGTTTTCTATTCTCCTATCCATGCTCCACAATCTTCATACTCCAACCGTCTGCCATTAATCCTCAAAGAGTTTACACTCATCCTTAAGATTTAAAGTATCAACTAATAAAAGAATCCTTTTATATCCCACTAGCTTTCTGTGCATACCACTGTTTTGCCCTCACCCTACACATTATAGTAGAATATCTAGATAACTTGTTTTTCTTCTACAATAAACTCTCTGAGGACAGAGTATATCTAATCTACTATATACTAGTTGACATAAGATAAGGGCTAAGAGTTTTCTGAATATATAAATAAACTTTTCTTAGGTGGTTTACCTGTTCTTCACTTAAAATATTTGGTAGACTCTGTATATCTTTCTATCAAAGAGAATTTACTAGTCACTAGAATACATTTGCCTTCCTCACGTCAAAATGCACACTGGCATTACTTACAGTCTCATATAATACCAAAAATAAAAAAAGCTACTAGTTGCATACTTTTAGACCTCTATGGCTTATGACTCTAAGTAGCAAAAGTATTTTTAAACATATATAAGAAAGCTCGAAATGTAAAAATTCTAATTTGTTACCTTTATCTCTAGATAAATTATGCCATATTTAGCTTTGTATTTTCCTCCCACAGTGCTTATATGTGTGTGCATCTTGTTTGTGTATAGATAAAAAGGCAGAGAGAGAATCTACTCATATATATGTTTTGTGATGAAGTTTCATATCATTGAAATAATCATAGAAAAAAATTAACTACCCATCATACTTGTTATAGAAATTTACAATATTGTCTAATTTGTATTAGACAATCAAAGGTAATTTTTGATGCTGTGATTCTGTAACACTATAAATTTATAAAACATGAAATGTGTGTTCTTTTTGGTTTCTTGATTTGTATGAATATATACTATTTGCTTTGTCACTATGAGTGGTTTGCATAGTTTTTTTGTTTTTGTTTTCTTTTATTGTTATTGATTTTCATCTTTTATTCCAGGCATCTATTAGAATAAATATTACCTTGGGGTTAATTTGTACTTACATTAATATGGAATTTTTTATGTGCTCTCAAGTCAATGGAAAAGCTGTTATGGGTATTTCTATACTTTCATGTCCTAAATAAATTTATAATATAATTTGAATATTTATAATCTAAAAATTTGTCAAAGGAATCTAAAATGTAAAATATAAACATCAGCCTAACAGAAAGTGGAAGCCATAAAACTAGTCAACTGATTTTAGTTTATATTTTATGCAACAGTCAGAAGAAATTTAAAGTTGGATTACTTAATAGTTCTTACCTTCAAAATGCGTAGTATGCGAAGAAATCTCACAATTTTAAAAAAGGCTACTATTTGAATGAAATGAATAATATTAGTGGAAGTTGTCTCAATAAATATTACATCTATGATACCAACTAATGTAATTACTGATTCAGATAGATTCCAGGCATGCAAAAAATATTCTTTCCTCATTGCTGCTACCTGTTGATTCAAAAATACATTACATTATCTTGTTTGTAATTTTACTACACCATTTTCCGTAATAACTGAAACATCACTAGTTAGGTTTTTCTCTGATCTACCTTAAGACTCTACTTTTCTAAAATACTGGTAAGTGATCATGTAATATTAATTTGAAATTAAATGGTTAAAATATTGAAGTATCTATTCTAAAGTAGAAAATATTCAGAATATGTACTATTTTTGTGACAGTTCATTAATTCATTTTTTTTTATTTCAAAAAGCTTTTATTAAAAACCTACCCTATCTAAGAAAGTGGAAAGCATCAAAGATATTATGAATTTCATCCTGGGAAGTTGGGTTTTCTATGAAATTTTACATAGGTTTAGAAAAAATGCATTTCTTTCAAATATAGTGTTTGACCCTATTCTGTGTACAAAACTCCTTTTTTTTTTTTTTGCATAGCACTCTGTGTAGTCCTTTATTATAATACTTAAAATACAAATTTTTAATTTTGATTATCTTCTTTTAGCATTCTTACCCTCCTACTGACCATGATTCAAAAAAGTGTAGGAGGCAGACATATTCCTGTCCCAGGGAAAACATGTGCTCCAGTATAAATTAAGAAATTGCTATGCTTGTTTACAAACACTCCTGTGTATTCAGTCTTAGAGTCATTTTTGCTGAGTCTACTCACATGTGGCCAGTCTGAGGAAATTCAGTATCAGAATCTAGGAAGCAAAAGGCCAGATCCTGGTCTTGAGAGGTCCTCCTCACAATACCATTTAGTCTCTGTAGTTGTCTCATTTCCATCTTATCAAAGCGGCATAGGTTGAATCATTCTCTTAGGAACTTGAAGGGATTAGTATTAAGAGTAAGAATTTATTCAAATACCTCAAGTATGAGGGGGGACCGCCAAAAACCCAGAATTTATACAAAATTGTATATTTATTCTTATGTTTAAATTTTAGTCACCTTCAAATATTCTTCATTTACCGCTTCTTGGTTGGTTGGTTAAGATCATATGCAAAGTACTCTCTGTTTCATGCAATACACGTATCAAGACGCTTTTTCCACAGCTCAAAAATTTCCGAATTCATCAATTTTGATGCCTTTTAGTGCTTCTACCATTTTTTGTTTTACCTCTTCTACATCGATGAAACGTTTCCCCTTGAGAAATTTTATCCATCCAGAGAAACAAACAAAAAAAAAAGTTGCTCAAGGAGAGATCAGGTGGATAGGGAGGGTGGAGCACTGAAGTCTTGTCATTTTTGGTCAAAATTGTTGAACTACTCAGCTTGGTGTGGGCAGGTGCATTGTCATGCTGCACATTGCTCGTGTAAATCATCCATTATGAAATGGGCAAACATGGTGAAAGAGTCTCCAAAAAAATTCACTGAGGCTGAACATAGCCTCTCACAACAATGCCAGTTGGTGAACTGATGCAGATGGGTTCTTAGAACATTCACTTAGCAGGGAAAGCCTGTACTACAAGAGAACCACTTGCCAGAAGATATTTCCCTTTTATTTGGGTCCCCTCCACTCATATTCAGAAATGTGAAGGAGTTATCTTGATGTCACTAGAATACAGTCACAGGAGAGGAAGAACCTGGTGTAAAAAGGATAGTATGGACTTCAAAGAAAGATGGATTTGTTGATTGTAAGTTCGTCAAAGAATGTTTGTAAGTTTAGATAATGTGACCTTCTGGGTCTCAGATGAAGAAAAGTGATTATTTCTCCCCTGAGAAAGTTTCAAAAGACCCATTTCTCTAATAGATTGAAGGGTGTTTGAGAAAAAGTTGAAAATACAGCAAGGAAAATGTAAGGCTGCATTGTATATTAGAAAGAACAAAAACTTTGAGGTAATGGATCCCAATTCTACTACTCATTAGCTACATGACCTTAAACAATTTACACAATTTATCAGAGACTCAGGTCCTTCATTTGTAAAATGAAAGGCATAATATATGTCTACCATAAAATGTTAATTTAAGAATTTACATTGTTATAATAAAAATGACTGGCATTTTATAGATCATCATTTATTATTATTGTTATTAACATAATAAATATATTTTAATTCCATTTTACATACAATATTATAATGGTTTCAGGCATATAGTACAGTGATAAATCATTTATATGACTTACTAAAAACTGGGAATGAGGATTTACCTCATTCCAGTACATCTGGTTCCCCTCTAACACCATAAATAATTATTACAATGTTGTTGACTATATGCCCTATGCTGCATTTTATATCCCTGTGACTATTCTGTGACTATAAATTGGTCCTTCTTGATTTCTTCCCCATTTTAACCCCCCTCCAGCTTTCCTACTATCACCTAGCAAATCTAGTACCCATCTAATACCACACAAAGTTACTGCAACCTTATTAACTATATTCCCATGACTACTGCCTTGTAACAACTGAACTAAACTTCTCCATCCCTTTCTCTTATTTTACCCACTCTCCCATCCCTCCTCCCATTATAAAGAAGTCCCTCTAGCATTCTTTGTAGTACTGGTTTGGTGGTGATGAACTCCTTTAGCTTTTTCTTATCTGAGAAGCTCTTTATCTGTCCTTCAATTTTGAATGCTAGTCTTGCTGGATACATTATTCTTGGTTGTAGATCCTTGGTTTTCATCATGTTGAATATTTTCTGCCATTCACTCTGGCCTGTAAAGTTTCTGGTGAGAAATCAGCTGAGAGTCGAATGAGTGTCCCCTTATAAGTTACTACTTGCATTTCTCTTGCTGCTTTTAGAATTTTCGCTTTTTCTTTAAATTTTGCCATTTTAATTATGATGTGCCTTGGTGTGTTCTTGTTTGGGATCAAGTTGTTTGAGACTCTGTGGGCTTCCTGGGCTTTTATGTTTATTTCCTTCACCAGGTTAGGAACATTTTCAGTCACTATTTCCTCAAATCAGTTCTCAATCCCTTGCTTTTCCTCTGCATCTTCTAGTAGGCCTATGATACTAGTGTTTTTACACTTAATGTTGTCCCAGAAGAATCTCAAATCATCCTCATTTTTTTTTTGGATTTTTTTTTTCTATTTGTTTTTCTGATTGGATGTTTTCTGCTGACTTTTCTTGCAAATCACTGCTTTGTGCTTCATTGTCATCTAGTTTGGTGACTTTCATTTCATTCTTTGTTTCAGTTAATGTAATCATTGTTTCTGTCTGGTCCTTTATAATGGTTTCTATGTCTTCCTTTATGCTTGCTATTTCTCTGTTGAAATTATCATTAAGTTCCCTAAGAGGTTTTATAATCATTGCTTTGAGTTCTCTTTCTGATGGGTCCTCTGTCCTCATCTCTTTTACTTCTTGGTCTGTTAGGATTTATTTTGAGCTCTCTTTCTCTGGTTTTTCATTCTGCTGCAGTTTCTTTGATGTTCACTGCTCATACTGGATGGGCAGAGGTCTTTGGGGAAGAGGTGTTCAGGCCTTTGTTTTCTTCCTGGGGCTGTAGGGGTTGTGCAGGTAGTTATGCCTTTCTGTTCTCAGTATGCCCCAAGGACTCTGTTCTTAGCCTTGGGGTCAGCTGTCCTGTGTGCTAATCTTTTAGACTGTGCTAGTTGTGGACCAAGAAACATGCATACAGCCTCCACTCTTTTTCTCCTTCCCAGCTGGAGCAAGTTTGTGCTCCTCACCACCCAGTCACTCCATCTGCTCTTGGAACCAGAGTGAAGTTGGGCTGCTGCATCTCGTGGACTGGTCTGCACCTCCTGAGGGCCAAAGTGAGGTCTGGTTGTGGTATCTCATGTCCCTGCCCCTGAGCCTCCTTTCCTCAGTCCTGTGAACAGAGTGAGGTCTAGAACTCTTTCCTACCACCTTTTTCTTCCTCCCTACCCAACTGGTAGAGTTCCAAGTGGGGACCCTTGTGCAGCCCTCATCTCGGCACTTCCTTTTTAATTTCTTTGTTTATTTGTCTGCCCACCTGCAGGTACTTTAATGCAATTAGTGGGTTTCTTAGCTGTAATTGTGCATTGCATAGAGTCTTCAGTTGAGTTATAGATGTTTTATTAGTTGTAATCTCCTGGGAAGTTTTTCAGAGGTCCCTTTCACACAGTCATTTCGTTGTTTCTCTTCCATAATGAATATGTTAAAAGGCACAGTACAAAGGAGAAAAACTGAACTAAACAGAAAAGAGGGTAAAGGAAATGCTAAGTGAGGGCAAGGTTGCAAACTGGGCAGTGAGGATGAATCTCATATTTTCTCATTTATTTTTATTTTTCAATTACATTTGACATACAATATTGTATTGTTTCAGGTGTACAGTATAATGATGAGACATTTATAGAAATATGGAATCCTTCACGAGTTTGCATGTTATCTTTCCGCAACGGACATTCTTATTTTTTTCTGTATCATTCCAAGTTTAGTATATGTGCTGCCTAGGCGACCACAGGGATAAATCTTAAGTAGAAGAGAGAAACAAGAACAGGATTGCACAGTTGGGAGTATCCTCTCAGATATGAAGTGTAACCATGTGTCTACAGTCCAGTGCTGCTGTCTTACGTGGGCCTAACTGAATGAAGCTATGGCTATGGATGGCTATGACAGCAGCTAAAACATGGCAAAGTACAAAGCATAATAGAGCTGGAGTGACTGTCATCTATTAATATTATTTAGGCCAATCCTGACACTTTATAGAAGAAAAGGTAAAGTTAGAAGAAATTCAGTGACCTTGTGAACAGCTAGCAGTCTGTCAGAGAAGACCAAAACCAGAGTCAAATCTATAGAATCCTAGATCAGTGCTCTTTCCACTATCATACATATTACATACTTTCAGAGAACTCTTCACTCACCCTCACCTATCACTAACCTTAACTTTAATCACTTTATTTACTCTTAAATATATGAAATGTCCTATGATCATTCCAACTATCTTGAAATCTATTACATACAATGTGACCATATGTGAACCCATCTCCTCCCTAGTATCATAGCTCTGCAGTAGCATTTTAAACTTCCAGTAAAAATTTGAGACTCATTTATTTCTCCAAATATTAGTTATAATTCTTCTATTTAAGTCTTTTGGCTAAAATATTTTATATTATAATTTGTGAATTTATATAACACTACTGTTATTAATTTGTGGGTATATGTTGTCATCATTTAACAACTACCTTTATATTGGATTTAAAAATCAAATTATGATATCTTTCAAGTATAAATGGGTATCTAACAATCTACTTATCCATTTGTTTATCTATTTAGTATAAAAATGATAAAACAAACATTCATGTGCTCACTACTCTGCTAAATTAAAGAACATTGCCAATATCTGTGAAACTCACTCTGGGTCCTTTTGACACACACTCTTTTACAATTTATTTTTGCACATACGAAATCAGTCCTTAACATAGGAATATGTTCTATTGAGCCGCACTAAAAATCAACTTTAAAAATTAAAGTTTATTTGTTTGGAAAGTGGATAATAATTTCATATACTCTTTTAGAAAACAGACTATTCATGTCGCTAGTGTTGAAAAATGAAATTAGGAAATCTCCTCATTAGATATCACACACACACACACACACACACACACACACACACTTTAGATTACCTTAATGAGAGCCTCCAGGATATAAAATGTAAGAAAAGAGTAGTTGGAATGTTTTAATTCACTGTCATAGGTATCATTTAACCCAGGTATCCAAGAAATTATAAGAGGGAATATATTCATTAGTATCACAAGGTAGCCAACATATTCAAATTCATCAGTAAACACTATTTTATGGCATACACGAAGAAAGAAATGTCTGTAAAAAAAAAGAGACAGTTTTATCTGATAAAAGAATTACACTGAATTATTTTTCTTATACACTCAGTTCTGTTCCAATAGCTACAGAGCCCAGCTTAATTCTGAGAAGTAACCACCTCTAGCTAACACAATCTGGCATCCTACTTCATATACTGTCTTTTTAATGTCCTCCTCTGCTATATCGCCTATTGCTGGTTTTCCCCATTTCTTTCTCGCCATCCTCACCGCTCATTCGTTTTTACTTCACTTTCAATAGAAACACTTCTGTTTGTAAGATAGGGGCAATTCCAACTGGAAATATCTTTTTAAAAACCAACAAAAAAACCAAAGGGAATCTTTTCTACCTCCCAATAATTTCACTTTTCAGAGATTACTATTAACAGTTTGAATACTGTTCCAATATTTTTGTTTATATAATGATTATCTATAAACACAAAAGAAATTATATCATACATATTGTTCTATAACCTGTTTTGTTTTTCTATTAACAATGTAGTGTAAGTATCTTTCTTTGTCAGGTATACAATCGGGAACAAATCTCAGGATATGTGGTAGTGAAACAGTATGAGTCCACATTTTATAAAAAAATTTAAATTAGGGAGTTCCCTGGTGGTGTAGTGGCAAGACTTCGGCGCTCTCAACGCTGTGGCCTGGGTTCGATTCCCAGCCAGGGAACTACCCACATAAAAAAAAAATTAAAGTAATATATATGCTTTGAAAATTAGTTTCCATGCCAAGCATGCAAGAGAGTGAATTGTGAATCAAAGAATTTTATATTTTTTAATTTTAGTTTTTAACTATTCAAAGAGTAAATAATGCATTTTTATTGTTAAAACTTAAGTGAAATGATTAATTGATTACTAATTAAAGATTGGGTAAAATACTGGTTCACTTTCCCATTCTCAGAGGTAGACATTTTACACAGGACCTGAAACTTCTATACTTTGGAGTCCTCTTTAAGGAAAAGAACATAAAATTATGAACACATATATAATCACGTCATTAAATTGGCATGGCCCATCAAAGCCTCAGGCAGTGAGACTGCTTTTCATGCTTTCTTCCATAAAATTTTATCTGGCACAGTGTTGCATTTGAGGTTACCTTTTGCCTAAGCTTTTAATGAACTGTAATCTGACTTGTTTGTGCTACATAGACGAATTGAAAAGGATATGATGGGAATAACAAAATTCATTTAAATCTCTAATGTTGGTATTAATTTGTTAATCCTGGAATGCTATGTTGTTTCTTATTACGGTTTTGGCCAGGGGTTCTACTTGGCCACTTGGATCTTCCTGCCATAATGATTTTTATTCTATAGGACAGTTAGATAATGTGAGTGTTTGGCTAGATACTAAGCATGTTCATCCCAATTACATATGGAAGCACTCAGGGAAATAACCATTTAGTGAACCTGCTGCACTTCTATGAGACAGACTGGGTCAGACACTCCATATATTGTCCACCTAAAAGCTCCCAGTCTAACTTGAGGATTGTGATAGCATTTCAAGCTTTTGGTACCAGTATTTTCAATGCTATATCCCAAATGCACAATAACTCTGGTAAAGTTACTAAAGGTCCATTGGAAAAAAAAAGATTGAGAGCATACTTATCCTGTATACCTGTGCTATTGTATTTCACAAGGACTCGGGGTCTGAGAGCTGACTTAGGTGGAGAGAAGGGGTTGGGGATCCTGACTTTCCTTTGCAGTAGGCAATCTCATCCCTTCGCTCACCATCTCTCTATTATTAGAAAAGTCAAGTAACACGGTAGTTAACTGTTGTCTATATTACCCTTGGACACACACTCTTTGTTAGCTCTCTCCAGGTTTGCTGTTCACAAAATAGTGTAAGCCCACCTTGCCTCTGACATATCAGTGCTGTCATTTGTTTTCTGCCATTTCCAAAGTTCTTTTGATAACAGAAACCAATTCCATGGCAGCCTGACTTATTGTCAATCATGTCCTGCAGAAGACCTCTATCATTAAATTTCTCACTGTTGCCTTGGTGAAGGGAAATGTCCTTCAGGTCTTCCCAGGGAACAAGGTCATGTGGTTGATCCTTCATTTTCACATAATTAATCTAGTTAAATATTCCAATTTTTATCATCTGCATTTCATTTAATGTAGGTTATTGGTCTGGTCAAGCTTCAAAAAATCATCCCAAGCGTGTAATCGTACCAACTCCCAAGTGTCCTTGACAGAATGTCGAATCATCATGGATAAGATGATTGCACTGATAAACTCTGCATAATCTAACCTTATGTTGCAACCTGCTTGTCCAATACCCTCAAGGTCCACTCCCTTATATGTTCTACTACTGTTTGCTGGTATTAGTGAGATCCTGTCATTCTTTCAGTTGGTAAGTTGTAGTATCCTGAAGTAGGTACTATATTTCTCCCTCTAGCTGTGTTGAGATCTGACCTGGATAATTATTATTACCTTGGAAGCAATGAAAGGCTGGCTCTTGCTAGTACTGGGCTTTAGGTTTGTTCAGCCAGAGGTACAGGATGGCCTAAAGCCAGATGCTGCTTGTTTGAGTTTTGTGAACCTCTGAGGGATTTTAGGAAAGTCCATAGCATGGGTCAAAACAAGTCATTTGTACAGAAAAGCCACTAGAAGTGGCTTGTGTGGGTCTACATGTTAGGTGGGACATGGTCTCTGGGATCGCCATGGCAGAGAAAATGAACAGTGTTAGCCAGGTTGATGGAGACTTATATACGGCAGCTGCCTGTGTCTACACACTCTGAGAGGAAAGGGTTCAGCAAAGAAGCAATGGCTTCCACCAGCTCCTCCGTCTGGTAGAAAGTTGCTCTTCCAGTTCTACCCTGAAGTTAGACAATTCAGTTCTTTCCCATATATCCCTGATGCCTTTCAAGTTGATGCCCCAGTACTGGAGCGTAGGGCAAGTGAGTTCATCAGCAAGTAAGCCCATGTATGGGCCCTTTAAGAGAAATGCCTGAAATTCCAGCTGCCCTTGTCTCACAGCTACAATCTCTGCTGGTTTTCACAGACAGAAGTTATGGGGATTTTTCTTCTTGGCACTGGAATCCTGGGTTGGAAAGGCTGTTGTGGGTCTGGGACCCCTCACTCTTCTGGAGGGGACCTCCACGCTGAGAGATACTTCCTGATTTTTAAAAAATATTTATAAGTATTAAATTAAAAAATATTTTTAAATATTAAAAAATATTTTTAAATATTTTTAAAAATTTATTTTAATTAATTAATTAATTTATTTATTTTGGTATGTGGGTAGTTCCCTGGCTGGGAATCGAACCCAGGCCACAGCGTTGACAGCGCCAGTGCTCAAGCCTTAAGCCACTACACCACCAGGGAACTCCTACTTCCTGATTTTTAATGGTCACATGTAGGTATGGAATCAACCATGTCTGCATTTCAGCCCCTCCTACCAGTCTTGAGGTGGCTTCTTCTGTATGTCCTTAGTTGTAGGGCTTTGGTTGATTGTCAGTGATGGCTGTTTTGTAGAACAGTTGTAATTTTGATGTGGTCATGAGAGAAAGCAAATACATCATTTACCTACTCTACTCTCTTGACTAGAAACCATATTGATTTATTTATTCAATTCTGAATAAATTGTTGTTTTTTTTTTAATTTTAAGAATTACATGTATTTTTCCATTTTTCTATTCAGTTTATTTTGGTGAGTGGTCTTGTTCATGTTTGTGATCCCACCTTACTAATTTCAACATTTCAGTAATACTCATCTGATAGTTCATATTGAATAATTCTAATAACTAAAGTTTTACAGATATATATCTGCTGGTATTTCTGCTGATTTTGTTATATTTTCTTGTTTCTTTGTGTGTTTATCTTTGATAGTGACTTCATCCATTGGCTAGAGAATTCAATTTTGAATGGAATATTAATCAGCACTTAGTAATAAATGCTAACATTTGTTAACTGCTTACCCAGTACTAATCGGTAAGTGCTTCTGCACACACCATGTAATCTGTACAACAATCCCATTCGGTAGGCAGAGGAGAACTCAACTAGCACATTTTAATACCTATGATATATCAGTTACTTTGTCAGATACTTTACATATATCAGTTAGCCTCTAGAATATGACACAGATATCATTATACGTATTTTTCAAATGAGGAAACTGAAACCTGAAAGGCTCATACAGGTAATAAATAATGGAGACAAAAATTCTAAACTAAGCATGTGACTCTAGAATAGTTTTATCCACTTTGAGGTGAATGGCATTTTGGAGATAGTCAAAAAGATATATTGGTCATTAATTCTAGTTTTTCAAATTTCCCTTTCCTTAAATTACATCAACAGAAATAACAACTCAGAAAGTTGTAGTTTAATTTAATATTAAAGGCTTTAAAATAACTATAGTACAAAAATATCCTTTTGATATTTATTGAGTGTGCTGGATTAAAAATAGACACATTTTTGATACTTCTACTGAGAAGAGGGATTTATATTTCCTCCTCTTGAACCAAAGAAATAAAATAAAATGAATCCAAATTGGAAAGGCAAAATTAAAATTATCTCTACTTATAGATGACATGATCTTATACACAGAAAATTCTAGAAAATTCACAAAAAGCAATGAGAGCTAATAAGTGAATTCAGCAGAATACAAGGTCAACATGCAAAAGTCAGTTGTATTTCTATACACTGAGCATGAACAATTCAAAGATGAAGTTAAGAGAAAAATTAATTGGCAACAGTATCAAAAACAATACTCAGGATTAAATTTAACTAAAGTCTTGTACACTGAAAACTATAAGACATTTCTGAAAGATCCTAAAAAATTTTAGTAAAGATATCCTATGTTCACAAATTGAAAAGTTCAATATTGTTAAGATGGAAATACTGCCGAAAGCAATCTATAGATTCAATATAATCCCTGTGAAAATCTCAATGACATTTTTTCCCAGAAATACATAAGCAAATTTAAAAATTCATATAAAATTGCAAGTGACCTTATACAGTTATACCAATCTTGAAAAAGAAAAGTTGATGGATTCATATTTTCTGAGTTCAAAATTGTCTACTAGTTGTGGAAAACAGTTTGGTGGTTTCTCAAGAAATTAAAGATACAATTATTGTGTTATCCAGCAATTTCACTCCTAGGTGTATACCCAAAATATGAAAAGCAGGTAATCAAACCAATACTTATGCACAAATGTCCATGGTAACACTGTTCACAATAGCCAGCCAAATATCCATCAATTGATGAATAGGATGTGCTATTTCATACTATAAACTATTATTCAAGGTAAGAGAAAATAAAGTACTGATAAATGCTACAATGTGGATGAAAATATTACGTTGAGTGAGAGACACCAGAAACAAAAGGCTACTTATTGTATAATTCTATTTATATGAAACATTCAGAATAAATTCATAAATATAGAAAATAATATTTTCTATGTATATAAGGAATTTAGTAGTAAACTTCAAAATATTTTGGAAAGTATTCAGAATATAAATTTAAAAACTTAAAAAGAGAGTTTCAAATGAATATACTAGCATTCCTAGCAAGGTGCAAAAGCACTTACCTTGATGGGACCCCTTTTTCCTTTTTAGTATTATACACCCAATTGAGCAGGACTTTTCTAATAATGGTAAGAATTGTTTTGCTTTCAGAATAACTCTTTATTGTCTCAGGACTCATATATCTAAAAACAAGAAAAATATCTTTAAACATGTTTTAAAATTTTGGGGGATAAGCTTATTGAACTATTGTCAGAAAACAGGAAGACTAATTTTGCCCAGTAATGACTGGGAATGATACATTCTCATGGGCATCGGTTCAAGTCAAGAAGTTGTAGGTACAAGTAGATAAAGTTGTATTGTGAGGCTTACTCAATAAACAGAGTATATAAAAAAAAGGAGATAGACCTGATTTAAAATAGTACAGAGGTCAAAGTTCAGAGAGAGAAAGCATACCATAATTCCAATTATTTGGGATTGAAATACATTTGGGGTTTCACATTGAATTCCCCATTATCTGGTGTGGCAATTAACAAATTACCTCATTAACCTGTTTACTCTGTCAAATTAGGTGAAAATACCTATGCCAGCCTGGGATAATTAAATGAGAAAATATTTATGAAACATCCAGCCCATTCACATCTTTTTTCTTTTACCTTCTGGGCAAGTACAGGTAGGGGAAAATACAGGTAGTAAGGTTGCGAGTTAAAATGGTTACTTGGAGAAGTAGATGGTAATAAAACCCTAAAAAAAGTTTTGGTGGCACTTGTCCCAACTTGCCTATAAGTTTCTGCTGGCTTTTCTACTGAGACAGCTTAAATGTGTATACTATAATTTGGTGTCCTCTAGCCAAGTCCCTTGGTTTTATGAGGAACTTACTTGCTGCTGACCAGATTTTTTTCACTGTCTTCATCAAGAGGAGAAAAATTTCAGTTTTGGGGTCTTGGGTTCTACCTTAACAAGTAGCTTAGTGGAAGGTCATTGGTGACTTAAGTTCAAAGGTAGACCTTGTCTTTCTTACTGATTATGAAAGCAGGTTGATAAATTTTGCCGCCACTGTAATTTTTGTTGTTGTTACATTAGAAATATCTGGATATAACCAGTTCTGTGTAGTCACCTTGCATCTCCACTGCATCATTCTTGATCTTGCACACACAGATGCTTATATATTTCACCCAGTGGAATGGAAGGGTGTTCAGATCAAAAACAGTCAACATGACCTTCCTAGCCAAGGCCTAAGTTTTAAAATTTTTTGGCTGAGGTGATCCCTTATGGTGGTATTCCATGGACTGACTTTGTTCTCTGGGTCATGATGATGGACCCAAGTTTTATCACCTGTAATGATCTTCTTTAAGAAGGTCTCACAGTCTTTTAAAAAATTTCAAAAATTTGGAGGAACTTTTTCTGCTATCAATAATAAAACACTGTTTAAATTGAAAGTCTGAATACTCTTCTACATCAATGTGCACTGGGTGAAAAATGTAAGCATTTGTGTGTGCAAGGTCAAGAATGATGGAGGGGAGATACCATGTGACTACACAGAACTAGTTATTATCTAGATCAGCTAATGTAACAAAAAATTATTACAGTGGAAGCAAAACTTATCAGCTTGCCCTCATACAATGTTCTCATTCTGAAATTTGGGCAATTTCTCTGCTACAGGGAAACTGATGTAATTGAAAAGAATGAAATCATTAAATTCTCTGTGATTCAATATAATAACGTGGTAATTACATGGAAAATCATGAATGTGAATATGATTTGAATGACACCTAATTTTAAAAATATTTACTAAACACCTATTATGTCTGCTCAAGCCTGGGAATAAACCATTGACAAATACTGGTTTCTGTCCTCAAGGATTTAGCTGACTAATATTCCCTACTGCCAATAACAATTGCAGTAAAGAGTAGTAAGTGTTGCTGCAGAGATAATAGATAAGAGGGCATGCCAGACCCACAAAAGAGGGTATTTAATATATTCTTGGGGAATCCAGAAACTTTCCTGAAGGAATTAATATCTAAACTAAGATATGGCCAGTCCCCAGAATCCTAAGTTTTGTGATATCATATAAAGAGGAAAAATCAAGGCAGTGGGCTGAATTACTCTGCACGTTTTTAGTTTACATTAACCCCTCTTGGACAATGCAGTGATAATGCTTTTTCACAGGTCACTTATTCATTCTTTGAAAAACTTCCACTGCACACTGTATTTGTCTTCCTTAAAGTACACATACTGTTTTAAATTGATAATGTTTTCCCAGCTCTCTGCCCTAACTGCCCTAACATCTAAGCATTTGAAGGGCAAATAAAGGCCCCTGTACCATAAAATATTTAAACATTATTAATTAAGAAACCAAACGTTTACATGAGATATTTTATCTTCTTATCTTGACAAATATTATGTAACAATGATTTCCATGGCTAGCTTTGAAAGGAAAACTCTTAGGCTCTTTGGAAATCTGTACTCGAACTATAATGAGAACATGCTCATTCCAGTGAACATGCTCATTAAAGTGTCTGGCTACGTCCTTTCCCACACATGGCTTTATCTCTCACTGTACCACAAGTGGTACATGTGAGTGGACACCTGGCTGATACATCTCTTGGATTTTTGGGTGTGTACCCCAAATGCCCAATTTGCTTCTGAGATGATGACCCAGGGAAAATATCCAAGAAGACCCAAGAAGTGAATTTAGGATGATTTGAACAAGGAATTTTGATTTTCTTTGTACCAGGAGTGTGGATGAAACAAGAAGGTGTGTCTGGGTTTTGTATACTTTATCCTTCCACAGGGTATCATCTAAGGGTATTCCCTACTAGCCTCACTTTGAGGAATTCTCGGCTTACTGTGGAGACTTACATCTAAAAAAAAATCATTACGAGTGCATGTATGCTAAGTGTTAAGAGATGTATTGGGAAGATGTGCCTGGAAAGATTAAGGAAGTCTTTGACTTTAACAAGGCATTTAAGTAGTCTTAGAAGAAAAACAAAAAGAGCAGTTTACCACAGCTTAGCTTTGGGGGGCAGAAGAGAAAGGCAAGAGCATCTCAGTCAGAAGGAGCAGCTGGTTCAAATGCACAGAAGTGGGCACGAGTGAAGCAAGTTAAGAAAACTAAAAGTAGGTGATTTGGCCTGACTGTGGGGTGTACAGCAGACAGTAGCTTGCATGCATAGTAATGGATGATCCCAAACTACCAGATTTAATCAAGAAAAATTACTTGCACCATTTCCTAAATGCAGTGGCTTAGGAGAAAGGAAGCTTTCTCTTAACAGTATACTTACTCTCCCTTCTCGCCGAAGCTTCCTGCTGCACCTACCAGGATCTGGACTGCACTCTGGGACAGAGTCTCATATTTGTATTGTCTCTGGTAGCTTGCCTAAAAGAAATGTTAAGTCAAATCATGGTACAGCATTAATAACAATGTCAACTTATTATTCCCTTTATGGAAAAATAATCTGTGAGAAAGAAGTAAAAAAATCCCCAAATATTCTAGGAATCCAGACCATGAGATCAATGTAGAACAGTGGTTTTCAACCACTGGTCCACTCTGTGAAATATTTCATAATCTAAGAGAAGAATAGTTCTCTTATGAATACATCCTGAGAATAGGGACCAGTGATTGAAAATCATGAATGTATTAATAGAAAGTAGGTCTGAGCTTTGGGTGGAACCCGACTGGTCCTATAGGAAACTAGGATCCTGCTAGATGTTAGTTACATTTTCAAAAATAAATGGAGTTCTATAGCCAGATAAGTATGGGAACTGCTACAAGCTGTATTCCCATCTTAAAAGTTCACAATGCACATTAGAATATTAAAGGCTCTGAGAAATCCTATACAAGGAGACTGCTTTACATCTTTTTTTTTAATTTAATGCCATTTTCACAGATAGTTTGACAGCAGAATTCTGTTGCATTCAGTCTATTATTAGCATTATTAAATTAACTGCTACTGCTGTTAATTTAGTTACTGCAGTTCCTCATTCATTCAGTCCATATATTGAGAGGCCACTGCTTCAGGTACTGCATTTTGTGCTGGGGAAACCACTGTCTGACACTACCCCCAGCCTGCCTGTGCTAAACACTGTTGAGAAGCATTGTATGTAGACCAACTTCGAAAATTGGAATGTTTAATGCAACTAAAGAGTCTTGGGTTTCATAAAAGACATTCTGTCTGCACAGTAATTTATGAATATTAAGACATGGTTTTACTCTTGTCAGATACTAGAAAGAGATACAACTAAATTTGAGGATGCAGGAACAAAAGGCTATTTATCTGTAATGATAGGAACTCAATAAAGTAGCATTTTCTCCTTAAATTTAATTAAAATGCTTAGAGTATGAGATTTAAATATTTTCTGTATCCTCAAAGATAAACATTGTAGTTTATGGAATAATAAGAAGCTGAAAATAATGTGGAACTCATGAAAGCTTAACAATATAAACAACAAAGCCGTTAAGTATTAGAAAACGTTAATTCTTAAATTATCATTCACACCTAAATGAAAGAAGAATTTAGAGAATGGTTGATTCCTCAAAATAATTGCCATTTATTGAATTCTCTACTATACTATTGAATTAACTGATTTATCTATCTATATCTATATATATGTTTTACATAAAATTATTTGGTTTTTTACAGTAAGTGTCTGAGGAAGGTATTCTAAATTATATTTTATAGATGACAAAGCCTAGGCTCAGAGAGTTAGGTAGTTTTCCCAAGATCACATCAGAAACTCAGAACTCTTTGAATATAAGGCCTGTCTTCCTGTATACGGTATGCTGCCCCTCCTATACCACATCTTGCCATGCTGTGCTTCCTCTTCTAATAAACAATAGCAGAGATGTTGCCCCACTTAACCAGAACTGGCTGAGATTTAAATAACCACTCTCAAAACTGAAAACTATAATAGACTAATTCATATCAATATTAGGTTTGAATTGCAGAAACCAAATAAACAAATCGAGATAAACAAAAAACGTCTAGAACAAAGAAGGAGAGATGAACTACTTAGGAAAAACAGAATTTCCTGATCAAGAACCACACATAGCACAAAATCAACAAAGGTATATAGTAGAAAACAAACATTTATGGCAAGAAATCAAAAAGCTAAATGGAGTGTGTATTTCAAAACCATAGGATATCACAAGAGGAAAAAAATGTAAGAGGTTATTCAGTTAGTAGAAGTTTCCTCTTCTACAGATAGGGAGAATAAAGATTGAAAAGAGTTAAGTCCTGAGTCACACATCATATTAATAATGAAAGTCTCCTACATCGATTTTAGGGGTTCTTGCATGCTGTATTTTCATGAAATAAATTAAAAATCTGGAAGTGACTCAAAGACATTGTCTTCTATCTGCTGCTGTAATAAAGCACCATATGGGCATGAGTTCATCCTTCACAGCACTACCTCAACTGTGTAAAGAAGCTTATTTAAATGTCATTGGAAAAGCTGCTTTTGAGACTCAACTTGTCTGCCAGGACTACTGCTGAAGGTAGAACAATCATACCCTATACACTTTCTGTGTCTTAAGTGGGACTGAGAAAGCAGACTGCTTGGACCCATATGGCTGGAATAGCTGAGAATATGCAATGAACAAGGACCAATATGAACATTTTGAGGGGATGAGTCATGGCAACCATTCCAGATCCTGGCTTGGATAGAAAATGTTATCTAGACTATTAGCAATCTCCCTCAGAGTCTTGTGTGCTGCTGTGTTGCAGAATTTCTCTAGTTTTAGCCCAAGATTTCATATAAAACCTGCCACGCTCTCTACCTGCAGTTATTAGTGAACTTGGTGGTATCCTTTCATGAAACTGGCTTGGACCCAGAGATGGGCAGTGTCATGGATCTGAATGTATACACATTTAAAGGTTAAACTCAGTTGTAGTTCCTGTCATTAGGATTTGTGAAATTCCCAATTCCTTATAATAAAACACCTTTTGTTTAAGCTAATTTGAGTGGATTCTCTCTATCCTTTCTTTTTTTCCTTTTCTGCAGTCAATCAGATTCCTAAAATAATCCCAAACTTCCCTTTACCTTGTAATGTTTACATGCAGCCCAGGTCATTTTTAAATGCGGCCCAACACAAATTTGTACACTTTCTCAAAACATTACAAAAATTATGCAGAGACCTTTTTTTTTGCTCATCAGCTATTGTTAGTGTTAGTGTATTTTATGTGTGGCTCAACACAATTCTTCTTTTTCCAATGTGGCCTAGGGAAGCCAAAAGTTTGGATACCACTGTAAAATAATCTATTAAGCTATGTAGGTGAGCATAATCAAGATGTTTTCAACAAGAAAGTTTTCAGTAAAATTTTAGGTCAAAAATAATTTTAAAAGCATAAAATAAAATACTAACTATCTCTGCTGACAAGAGACGCTTGTTAGCCAGCTCCATTGCTTCAGTATTAAGGGTCTCATCTATTTCCTTTTTACAGTTTGGACAGTTCACCTTTTGATGTTCTGTTGTTTCTCCTTGGCTCAACTAAAACACAAATTAAAACCAAAAAATAATGCATGAATACTAATATATTGTTTAGCATAAGCCTCAAGCAATTCAGGTACCAGTTTGATTTGAAAAATTACAGGAAATTTGCTAGTTATGGAGAATGCTCAAATGAGTTTCCCCAACATTGCTCAGTTACCTAGAATGTAAAATAATTGCCAGTTTTGGAGAAAATGGGTTATAGCATATCTTTACCTTTACATTAGCATTGTCAACAGTTTATAACATCACACTCTGAACCAATGGTTCTGAAAGTGTGGTCCCCCAGTAGCATCAGCAACACCTGAGATTTATTAGAAACACACAATCTCAGATCCCCTCAAAGATGTACTGACATTCCATGATTTAGCTGCAGCTCACATTTGACAAGCACTGCTTTAAACTAATCACTTAAGATGGAATATAAATGAACACGGCATTAGGAGATGAGAATATGGATGACCACATTTTACATATGAGAGAAGCTGGAGCTTAAAGAAAATAAAAGATTTGCTCAGGATCACAGAGCTATTTATTAAGTGACAAAGCCAGGATATGAACCAAGATTTTTTTAATCCAAGGCTAGTGCACCTACTGTATTAGCCCTTATGTCTACACCGTAGAGGTAGAGGAAGAAGGAGTTATTATATTAATTATCTGCCTTCTGAAACAGATCAAGTAACAGAGTGGTGGCCTCAACCCTCACTTTGCATTATAATTAGCTGAGTAAATCGATTAAAAAATACATATTCCTGGAACTCTCCTCAGAACATCTGCAGCAAAATCTCCTGGGTAAGGCTAGGAAATCCATATTTGTAATCAGCTTTCTAGATGATTCTGATGCAGCCAGGTCAGCAAAAGGCCACAATCAGATATTGGGAGCTACTCCAGATAAATTCCTGGATTTGACTTAGTCCATGTCTTACCTAGAAATCCTGGCAGTATAACTATAGGCAGAGGGCTTAGTTCTGAGCACCCATCTAGATCTTCTGGTTTCTGGGCATAAAATGGATTTTGGGGAATTTAATTTTATAGATACTAATTATCTTACGTCAACACTCCTGGAAGTTGGTCCTTCATATTACATGATGCAGAAAAACATTGCAGTGAAAGCTGGGTGTGACACAGACGATAGCAAAGCAGCCTTAGCATTAAGAAGATATCAGAACAAGTTTTATTATTTTTCTTATGGCAATCATGACTGACTAATGAATTAGATACTCTTAAATGAATAAATCTGACCACAGAGATTCTAAAGCTTATCTCAGAAACAGATGGTGACATCTCACCCACATCTAAACATATGACGTTGGCTTTGAATTCTATTTTCTATTAAAAAATAATATGAATCATAAGCTAGTACCTAGCAAGTGTTTGTTATATAATAGCCTAATTAAATGCTAAACAAATGCTGAACAAATGAGCCTGTCCACTCTCAATCTAGTAAAATACTAGTCATTTTCCAAGGGTCACTTCTCCTGTTTTCATGACATCTTTAAAAGTAGCTCCAATACACTGCTCCTCCTTTGGAATTTACAACATATATTTTCTATACACACAAAGAGCTTGTCACTTCTACTTTGCCCCACAGTGATCACAAAATTTCCTAAAATCCCCTCCTCACTATTGTGGTAAATAAAGAGTTACCAATACAACTTCTCTGTCCATTATAAGTATTAAAATTTGTAAATTAATATTTATAAAATGTATACCTATTTAAGGGCAATCATATCTACTTTGAAGGAATAAACAAAAGATATTACTTGCTTACCGTATATGGGTTTTGAAGTATAATTGCTTTCTCAACAATGCTCCAGTCTGCATTAGCAAGATCTTTGTCAAATTTGAGTGCAGAGGCTGCAGACTTGGTTATCTCTCGAAAGTGTTGAAATGTATGATAAAGTGCTTTATACTTTGTTGATGTGACATCTTGAAGACCTTTGATCCAAAAAGCGCATTTTAAAAGAGTAGAAACATCATTTTGATCTGAATTATAACGTTTCCTTTTGTTCTTATTGTAGTATTTTTTAAAGTTAAAGATGCAACATAAATTGTTTAAAATAGGAAAACCAATAGTTTAAAATTTTTCTACTTTCATACTCCTCACAAAAGCTGAGGAACATAATAATAATATTAATAGCTAATATTTAACTAGTTCTTACCATATGCTGAACAAGTATATCTCAGCATCTTGTATTAAGTCTTTTGATCATTTTGACCATCTTTTGGGGTAAGTCCCTTTTCCCAGTTTGATAGATGAGGAGACAGAGAAACAGATGTGTGAGGATTAATTTTATGTGTCAACTTGACTGTGCCATGACCTGCCTAGATATTCGGTTAAATATTATTCTGAGTGTGTCTGTGCAGGTATATCCAGATGAGAATAACATTTAAATTGGTAGTCTGAGTAAGGCAGATGGCCTTCCTCAATGTGGGCACGCCTCATCCAATCTGTTGTGGGCCTGAATAGAACAAAAGACTGAGCAAGGAAATTTACTCTCTGCCTGATGAACTTCAAGCTAGGTCATCCACCCTCTCCTGCTTTCAGATTTGCCTTTCCTAGTTCTCAGGTCTTTTGACTGCATATGTATCTGCTATACCTATATATCCCATATAGGTATAGTTATAGATACAGGTATACACACATATGTAATATATACAAAGTATACACACACACACACACACACACACACACACACACATAATTTATATATCCTGCCTGTATGTAAGACAATGTATGTGAGGGCTGTCCTAAAAATATCCAGCTATGTAATATGAAAAATAGAGGGATTTATGGCTGGATTTTTTCCAGACAGCCCTAGTATATGATATATAATATGTTATTTCCAGATACATATCTCCACACCTCAATAAGATTTGAAAGATTCTTATTATCAGATGCAAATACCATTTTTGAGCCATGGGATTTTCTTTAAAAAGCAAAAAAGTTTTATGAGCAAATGTTTGCTGCTTTCAGGACAAGTAAACAGATGCTCCACTATAAGAATTTTAGGTTTCTTTAGCTGCTAAATAGAACATATGATACTCTTTGGAAAACTTGACTTCTTTAATCTGTTCTATGCTATGCTAAGGCTCAGATAATTAAAAAAAAAAAGGAAAACGATTTTGTTGCAAATATGAAGAAGAGAGGGGGGATTGGATAGTGCAATATTATTCATAAAGATGAAATTTCAGATTGATAAACAAATGCCATTAGATTAAACCTCTGCATATAATAGAAAGAATGATAGGGAATTAAGACTATAATGGAGTTAAAGCATCAGGGCATTTTGTTTCTAGTTCTGTAACTTAGTTGTGTGAACTTGGGCAAGAACTTTAACTCTCTGGATCTCAATTTCTCAGCTGTTAAAAAGTAGGGGATTAAAAAGGGTGTACTGTACTATGAAAATGTCCTCCTAAAACTATTTCTGCTTCTACTCTCCTTATAACCCGTAGTCAGTTATCCATAGAACTAGAGTGGTCTTTTTAAGTAATCTACCACCTGTTGTTTTTCTATTTAATCTTGATGTGACTTGTTTACTTTGATGCACACATGACTCTCTAATATTACCTTATTTGACTCATTTACTAACTGTTTTACCTCTCTCCAATGTAAGCTCCATCAACTCAGATATCTTTTCTGTCTTCATAATGCATCACTTTCATTTATTAATAAAATAGTGCCTGGCATATAGGAAACTCTTAATAAAAGTTTGTCAAATAATTGAATGAAGTCATTATATTATTTTACTTAAACTGGACTAACGTAAATAAGTACTCTTTTTAAATAAGCAAGTTTATTGGCCTTACCATTCATAAGTCTTTACATAGAGATCCAATTTCCTCTTTAATTAGCCATCATTGATTTATATTAATATAGCTTCTTTCTTAATTTTTAGCAACAATTAGCATATTTATAATATTTATCTCTTCATGTAGAATAATAATTAGTAGGGCTTACCTAGTTTACTAACTGCCATTGGCAAAATAATTTTATTGATCATCAGGGTAACTAAGGACACTGACACTCCATGAAATAATACCTAGAATTGGAAAAAATACAAAGTATTAATAAGTATTCATGGCAATTTCATAAAATACCTTCTGTACTTACCAGTGTAAATTAAGGTAGGTTGTACTATGTCATAGATGCTCATGGCAGGGAGAATTTGGATGTCAGACATGATGAAAGGACTCGGGAATCTCTGTCTTCCTGCATATATTTCAGCCATGCTTTTGGAACCAAACCAAAAATCAGGACAAATGGTTTGACAAGTAACATATACTTGTACAGACATTGGAAAAAAAAATACTTGTCTTTAAATTCCACTGCTGCATTTCTTGGGCCCTGGAAATATGCCTATATTTTATCAATTCTTATGTACTATATGCACCTCCACGTGCATAGCCATACGTTTCTCTGTTCAACATGACCAGTACATCTGTATCAGACTCACTTGGGAAAACAGAACCACTCAGAGGCCTTGATATGCTTGTTCCCCCTCATATTTATTTTGTCTCTCTGACATCCCTTCATTACCAGCAAGGAGGAGCAATTTTAATGTCCCTGGTGCCACCTGTTTTCTATCCCTTATATCCCAACTTGGTCTCCATAGATGAGTGGAGTAACACCTTTCAGTCTGAGACCACACACTTTCGTCATAGTGTGGAGCCTGTGCCAGAACTCCATTCATTTTTATAGCTGAGTAATATTCCATTGCCTTCATGTACATTTTGCTTATGCATTCATCTGTTAATGCACATGGGTTGTTTTCACTTTTTGACTGCTGTGAATAATGCTGCTGTGAACATTCTTGTATACGTATCCATTGGTTTTCAATCCTTCAGGGTAAATATTCAGAAGTGGCAATGCTAGGTCATGTTAATTATGGATTTAACTTTTGAGTAATCGCCAGACTGTTTTACACGTGGCTGCACCATTTTCCGTTCATACTTGCAGTCCCAAGGGTTCTAATTTTTCCACATCTTTCCAAGGACTTTTTTTGTTTTTTTTCTTTGTTCTTGTAGCCACAACTAAAGGGTGTGAGGTGGTATCATTGTGGTTTTGATGTGCATTTCTCTGATGATCAGTGTGGTTAAGCATCTCTTCCTGGGCTTATTATACACTCGTATACCTTCTTTGGAGAAATGTCTATTCAAGTCCCTTGCTCATTTTTGAATCAGGTTGTCTTTTTGTTGCTGGGTTGTAGAAGGTTTATATTTAATTCACGCCACTGGTTTAACTCCTGAATCGTCTGGAATGGTAAGAGAGCTCCATCTGTCCACGGAACTTTTAAAGAGAATCTCCATGTCTTTCCTGAATATAAGAGGGCTTTCTAGAAAGTATCCAGCCATGTAATATGAAAAATAGAGGCATTTATGGCTGTATTTTTCCTGACAGCCCTCATATTTCAGGAACACTCTGGTCCACCGGTGAGTTTTGGCCTTATCAGTCTTGGCCTGGCAGAGGAACTAAAAGGTTCAATTCATCACAAATGCGGATTCTGCGCTTTCTCTCTCCACACTTTAGGCCTTTCCTTGCTCTGAGACCTCCCTCCTGGGGATCTGCTGTGGGCCTGCTCCCCTTGGTGAACTCTGGGTTTGTGAACTGCGTAGCTGCAGTCGCAGCTGCAGTCATCTCGTTCACCAAAGTACATTTGTTTTGTTGCTGAAGAAGCGAAACATTCATTAATTCCGACGACTGTCGAAAAGAAAGACCAAATTGTTGAGCGCCACGCCCGGCTTGGGGGTGGGGCGGGGTGGGCCGGTTTCGGGGCCCCTGCCCTGGAAGCGGTCCTCCAGGCAGGCGCGCACTGCCGGCTTGGCCCCGCCTCAGGAGCGCCCTGCCGGGCCACCGCGTTTTCCTGGCCGGCGCCATTGGGCGCTTTGCAGAGGCGGCGGCGGCAGCGGGGTTGGGGCGGGAGGGCGCCCCTCTCGCTTGGCAGCGACACGCATAGCTCCTGGAAGACGATGTGGCCTAGGCATGGGCTGGCGCCCGCGAAGCTGGCCGAAGGCGCGCACAGCACTGGGTACTCGGAAGGCGCGCTCCCCGCCCTCACCGCCCCGCCAGGAAGGCCGAATTGAGGCACATCTCGAGCTCGCTGTCAGCGGCGGCCGCCTCCATGTGCGAATAGAAGATGTAATGCAGTTACGTGTTCTCCATCTTCGTCATCTCCAACTGGCTCAGGTCGGTGCTCGAGAAGCTCCGCCCCACCGCGCCCTCAGTGCCGCGTCCGCGCACCTGGGGCTATGGGCCCGCCCACTTCCACCTGCCGCGGCTCCCGCGCCCCCGCGCCCTACGTGCCAGAGCCAACTGCGGGGTCGCTGGGCGGGTGGGCTGGCCACTGCTTATATTTCTTTAATAACTGTATAATTTGTAGTCATGTCCTTTTTAATACTGATATTGGTAATTTGTTTCCTATCTATTGATATCTATTGGTCTCTGTTTCCCTCTTTCTTTTTTGAGGTTTAACATTTTGACATAATTGTGGATTCACATACAGTTTTAATAAACAACAGAGAAATCCTATATACCATTAATTTACCCAGTTATCCCCAATACTAACATTTTCCAAAGCTATAGTGGAATATGACAACCAGGATATTGACATTGACACAGTCACGACAACAGTTCTATTACTACAAGGATTCCTCTTGTTGCCTGTCATCGTCACATGTACTTCCCTCCTGCCCCCACCCCTCTTTACTACTGGCAACCACTAATCTGTTCGCCATTTCTATAATTTTGTCATTTAAAATGTTATATAATTGAAATTATACAGTATATGCTTTTATTTTTTAAGAATAGCTTTTTCACTCAGCATAATTCTCTGGATATTCACCAAGTGTGTTGCTTTTATCAATAATTTCCTCCTTTTTGTTGCTGAGTAGTATTCCATGATGCAGTTGTACAACAGTGTATTTAAATATTTACTTGTTAAAGGACATCTGAATTGTTTCCAGTTTGGGGTTATATAAATAAAGCTAACATAACAATTGATATACAAGATTGTGTAGACATAAGTTTTTATTTCTCTGGTATAAATCGGCAGGAGAGCAATTGATGGACTGTATAGTAGTTGTGTGTATAATTTTTAAAAGTAACTAACATTCTCTTCCAGAGTAACTGACTATTCCTGCTAGCGATGTATGAGTGATCGAGTTTCTCTGCGTTCTCACCAGTAGTTGTTGTTGTCACTATATTTTATTTTAGCACTTCTGATAGATGATATCTCTTTGAGGTCTTAATTTGCATATCCCTAATGGCCAATGATGTTGATCATCTTTTCATGCTTATTTACCATTTGTGTATCCTAATCAGTGAAGTGCCTCTTTATGTGTTGTGTATACTGGATTATCTTTTCTTTTACTGTGTAGTTTTGAGAGTCTTTTATATTCTAAATATAAAACTTTCTCAGATATATGATTTGCAAATACCTCTCAGATTGGAGTTTGCCTTTTCATCTTTTAAACAGGGTCTTTTATAGAGTAAAAATATTTGATTTTTATGAAAAATAATTTTTAGTAGACTACACTTTTGGTGTCAAATCTAAGAACTCTTTGCCCCATGCACAGATTTCATCCCAAGTATTTTTTTAAGGTTTTTAGTTTTACATTTCATATTTTATTCCATGACCCATTTTGAATTAATTTTTGTGAAAGATATGAAACTTAGGTCAGAGTAAATTTTGTTTTGCCTATGATTCTTCAGCATCATTTGTTAATAAGACTATCCATCCTTTATTGAATTGCTTTGGTATGTTTATAAAAAATCAGTTGGGAATATTTATGTGAATCTATTTCTGGGGTTTTTTATTCTGTTCCATGTGCCTTTCTCTTTGCCAATACTACACAGATTTCATTACTGTAACTAATTTTGTATTGAAATCAGGTATACTGATTCTTCTCACTTTATTCTTCTTTTTCAAAGTTGTTTTTGTATTTTAGTTCCCTTGCATTTTTATTTTCTTGTACATGGTATTGTATCTTTAATTTTTGTGTCCTTGCATCGAGTGCTAGTATGTATTTGATCTTTTTATATTTATCTTGTATCCTGAGGTCTTGCTGAACTCACTTATTAGTTCTTAGAGGTTTTTGTTTTGTTTTGTTTTGTTTTTGAGGATCCTTGGGATTTTCTACATAGATAATCACACCATCTACAAATAAGTATAGTTTCAGTTATTTCTTTTCACTATTCATGCATTTTTTTATTATCTTATGGAGCAGGCTAGTACTTCCATCATGATGTTCAAGAAGAGGAATAAGAGTAGACATTCTTGCATTCCCAATATTAGGGACAAAGCAGCCTCTCTCACTATTAATTATAATATTATCTCTACGTATGTTTATAGATGTTTCTTATTGACATTAGGAAGTGCCATTCTATTTATATTTTTGAGAGATTTTTACCATGAATGAGTATTGAATTTTGTTAAATGCTTTTTTCTGCATCAATTGATATGATTCTATAAATATCAATTACATCCTATTGGTTGATGGTTTTCTCCCTAGTTCTATAATTTGTTGAACAAATTACAGAGGGGAGTATTAAAGTCACCAACTAAAATTTGTCTAATTCCTTTATTTCCAAGTTTTTGCTTCACATAATTTCCCACTCTTGTTTGGGACATACTCATTGCTATTTTTCTCCTTCTTCTGTAGTTCAATCTACTATTAAGCATATAAAGGTAATTGCTTATGTCAGATATTATATATTTCAGTTATAGAAATTCTTTGGTTGTTTTTTTATTTTTATTTCTTTCACAGAAATGTCTCATGTCTTCATTTCTTATGCCCATTTTTTCTTTTAAGTTTTTAAATATATTTTTAACCATACTTCTAGTTCCGACATCTGTTTCATCTCTGAGTCTATTTCAACTGAATAATTTTATCTCTTAATAATGTCGCATTTTCTGACTTCTCCCATATAATAATATTTTATTTTAGGTTGGTATTATGAATTCTATGTTGTTGAGAGTCTTGATGATGTTTTGTCTTCTCTTAAAGAGTTTTGAATTTTATTGTCTGTCAGTTAATGTACTGGCAAATCACATTATCCTGCCAAGACATGGTTTTAGTCTATCTTAGACTGGGTCTAGAGTAAACCTTACTTTAGGGCATAATTCTTATTTTTAAGGCATGGTCTTTCTGCAGTCACAACTTAACCCATGTGGTCTTCATGGGGATTAAACTGTACCTTGCCAGAATTCCAGTATCTCTCAGTACTGCGTAGACTCCAGAATCTTTTTTCAACAAAGTTCCTTAATGGCTCTTTTCTGTCAATCCTCCTCTAATTTTTAGCATTGGACCCAAGGGGATCCCCATGCAGATTTCTGGTGCTACTTCTTTTCATACTTCTTCCCTCCCTAGCACCCTGCCCCACAAATTCAAGTTGCTTCTATAGCCCTGACTCTGTTTTTCACACTCACTGAGACTACTCTTCTTTGGTCTCCTTGTCTTTATGCCAAAATTGGTGAGAAAGCCAGAGTGAACGTGAACTCTCTTAATGTGTTAGTACTTATCTCAATGATCTAACCACTCAATGTCCTTGGTCCAATACCAAAAATCCATTGCTTCATATATTTTAACCTGTTTTATAGTTTTTTACTGTAGGAAGTTAAGTCTGATAGCCATTATTCATCATGGCCAGGGCCAGAATTGTAAAAGTTCCTGAAGCATACAAAAGTGCATTCAAGATTGAGGACCGCTAAGTTAGTTAAATATAGTCTAATAGCAGCAGTAAGAACTAACATTTATATAGTAAGCATGCAGTACAACTTAGCAAGCTTATTTAATCCTCTCTACAATTCTATTAAGTAAACACCAATATTGTTTAATTATATAGATGGGAAACTGAGACACTGTAATTTACCCAAGGTTGTTTAACTTGTGAGTAGTAGAGACAGGATTAAGTTATTATTTTTAACCTTTTACTGTAGTACCTCTTTGTGAGCATTATTAGGTTAGTTGTAGGGTTCAGTCAGTTTAAAGGAAAGAGTGCTACTTTCTTCTCAACTAGTTACTATTAGTGAGGACATTTCACTAAATGACTTTACTATCTAAGATTTTATTTTGAAGCAGGTCTACATTGTATCATGATCATCATCATCACCATAGATCATATTTATTGTACACTTTTTGTACAAATTGTGCATGTGCCATTTATTATACATATTATACACATGGTAAGCAATATATTGTGGATTTTATGTATATTTTTAATTTCTCATAATAACCCTTTGAGACAGTGGTGTGCTAGAATTGGCTCTTGCCAGTTTGTGAGAACTAATCCTTAAATTTAGTAAGTTTATGAGTTGATTGATGTTCTGTTGGTGAGAGCGATCCCACAGCAGAAATTGACTCCCTTCTCCCTGCTAAAGTTACTTGTCACACATTTACTAGCAAACCATTGGTATTATTATTAAGTCCATTTTGGAAAAAGGAAACTGACGTATGGGATGGGAGTGGGAATTCAATAACTTGCTGATGGCTGCATAGCAGATAGCAGCCAACTAAAAATTTCAGAACCCAGATTCATGTGCAGTATTTACCATTACTGTGGTCAGGATGTTCAGTGATTATTCACACAGGTGGAAATAGGTTTAAAAAAGGGGGGAGGTCATGTAATATTAGATAATTTTGGTTTTAAAAGAAGTGTTTGACTATTTTGTTTTTTAATGTTTGGACTATTACTTAATTAGGTATGTGATAATTACTTTGCCATTCTTCCCTTTATATTTGGAAGTTATGTTTTTAAAAAACACAATGGAAGTATTAGATGCATAGAAAATTTGCGATGTCTTCATAGAAAATTTTTTACACAGCTCCTTGTAATTATTTTACTTTGAGATGCGATAGAGGGAAAGTCATGCCCGTTATGTTCTGTTAGGGAGAGTTTGGGGATGCTATCTTAGAGATAACTTCACTTGACAATTAAAATATTTTGATTTCCAGCATTAATAAAGGTGTCCTCATAAAGTTACAGAAGGCAACAGAGCCAATTACAAGTCGGTTTCTGCTTTTCTTGAGTGGGTATTAGGAGTAAACAACAATAAAAACATATTGAATGCATGCTCTGTATTGGGTACTATTTTGAAAGCTTTATAAGTTTTAATTCCCCTAACCTTCATAATAAACCTGTATTTTAGGAGCGTTATGAAGGGATTTAGGGACTCCAAAGCTAGAATGGGGAAGAGGAAAGGTGGCAGTTGTTCTTCGTCTCCCCAGTTTGTCACTGTAGTTATATCACTCCCTTAGTAAAAGTGGGGTTGAGCTACCTCAGTACAAAAACGTATTTTTTAGTACACAGCAACAGTTTTTATAAAATATTCAAATAAAAAAATACGTCTTTCTTTACTTGCGATTTTTCCCTCTCGGATCCAAGAGAAGAAAGGTCGGAGTAAGCGAGCAGAAGGGCCATGTTTATATTGGGCATCCCTTTCATTTCACTCCAGACCATTATGAATGCCCAGCGCCAGCTGAACCCATCTCCAAGTCGAGACAAAAGAGGGCTCAGTAACAGAAACACCAGAAGTCTAAAAGACAAAACAAATTTTCAAGAGTAATTCTGCTCATAGAATTTTATTTCCATTTCATCCTACTCCATTCCTTCCCATCTATTATTCCCCATGGAATTGCCAGCTGTCAGAAAAATGAGCCATCTTGCATACACTGTTGCCATAGCACCGAAAGAAGGCAGAAGGTCATTTTATAGAGAGACATGCCAAGAGAATGGCATTAATATTCTCTTTGTTCCTTGCTATTGGGTGAGTAGTAGGGTGATGCCACATCACCCTTGAGTGGTGCTTTTTCAGGCAGAAAAGAAAAAAGTTAGAGATGTTTGGTAGATATATGTATATTCTATACAGGATCCAAAAAAGAAATATAAGCAAATCTAATGAATAAGAAGGAAAAAAATCCCCCCCCCCTTTTGTAGGTTTAAATCTTGCTGAATCTGTGTAATATTGGCCAATTTATTTCTATTTCTTCTTTCAGTTACATATCATTCCTATATTTTATACTGAGTATATATGATAATTTGAGACTAATTTCCATTTACTTGGCATGAGCCAACTTGATGTTGACTCCTAATTTATTTTTGTAGATGAAAGTAGAATGTCGACAGTTTGAATTATGGAGATTAAAGAATCGTGACTCCGGTAATGGTGGTTTTTCCTCCTCTAAATCATTTCTTTTTCAGCTACTTGGGCAGACTCATTTCTGCCTCTGAACATTAAAAAGGGAACTACAAAAATTATTTGAGTGGAAAGGACATTTAAAAAGCTATTTCTAATTATAATGAGTAGGAAATTGTTATATAATAAGCAAAGCAAGAAATTTTTTTTTTTATTTATAATAGGTATTTAACTTCATGAAAGCACATAGAAAAAGAAAAAAATCACTGGAAAAAAATGTACCAAATGTTAACAGTGGTTCTAGGTAATAAGGTTATTATTTTTCTTCTTTCTAATTTTTAAAAATTTTACAGAGGGCTTGAATTTCTTTGAAATGCTATTAAAAACTTAAAAAATGAGGGAGTTCCCTAGTGGTGTGGTGGCTAAGGCTTTGACACTCTCAACACCGCGGCCTGTGTTCAATTCCCAACCAGGGAACTATGCCCCCCTACACAAAAAAAAAACCTTAAAAAAACAACAACAACAAAAATGCTAAGCATGAATTTGCTGATGATTCTTGGAAAGTTTAAGAATCAATATTTTATTCTAAGAAATGAAACATTTCTGTTAAAGAATATCTTCAGGTTTATTCAGTATCGTATAAAGACAAAAATACAAAGGACATTCTTACCTGAAAACAGTAAGTGTGAAGTATACATTTAATGAGTAATATATATCAGAAAACGATATATATAAATACACATGTGCAGGAATTAGAAGTCCGATGAAAGTAAACACCATAAGAAAAGCAACAAATGATGCACAATTCCAGAATCTGCATTATCAGAAAAAAAATAAATATAGTTAATTATAGTTAATTAATCTAAGATATTTAGTGCAAGGCTTATCTATGAGTGAGGCATTGTGCCAGGTATTACCAAGAAAGTAAAGACGATTAAATTCTCAACACTCGAGGGGCTTATCGTTTAACTGGAGAGAAGCACTAAAAGCAAATAAACAAAACCAGTAGACTCTCCATTAACCAGAACTCAAGTACTCAGTATTTTTTTGCCGGTTGCTTGAGACTTTGCTGGTTGCTTAAGTGTGCTAGTTGCTTGAGTTCCTGGTTAATGGAGCATCTGCTTACATTTATCCAGCATCTACCAATCACTATAGGTGCTGGTTAACTGAGAGTCTACTGTAATTCTTAAGTAATTTTAAGCAGTTTACACTGAAGGTGAATTAGTTTTTTTCTTTTTGGACTGACTTTAAAAGACATGTTTAATTTGTAGTTATACTATTTAATAGAACTCCTTCAGGCATCACAGTTCACAGAGCTCTAGAATACTGATTGGCCTTGTAAGAAAAGCTAAAATCATTGATTTTGAAAGGGAATACTGAACCAATTTACATAATAATGGAATTAAGCCTTTGCTTAAATCTAGCAAGCACTTAGAAGATGTGAATGCATCTTTTATTCACATGAATGCCTTTGGACCATCACAGTTTGGGATTTGTGATGGTCTGCTTATTCAAGTGCTCCATAGCCCAAGAAAACTCATCATCAGTCTCCAAGCTCATGACCTCATCAGCTGCATGCAAAACAGTTTGAAACAGCACATTCAAATACCAATATGGTCATGTTTGGGTATTGGGACCATATGAGGCTATGAGAATGTAAACTATTTGTTATCTTTCTATATATTTCATGTCTTTAGTGCCAGCTATTATATTTATAACAAAATACATTTAAAAGGTTAAAAAGGCACATGAACACAATTTTATGAGAGGGTGGGTTTACCCATATGGTACCAGACAGTCCCTAAAACCTGTTGAACATAATTTTTGTCTCTTCTTCAGGAATACTGCTTTTGCTTAAAAATAAATTTAATAGTAAAAGCAAACCTTTCTCTGTTACATTAATAAGAAGCTCTGTTTCTGAATTATATTTAAGAGGTGTAAATGCCTAGGCATTATCAGAGAATAATACAACTTAAAACATTCTAGCCTAGGAAATATTAAGTTAAACCATTGAAATTGTTTTTTTTTTTTTTTGTGACTGAACTTAGGCTAATTATTCTAGGCTGAAAGCTATCATCTTTTTTTGTATATGTATGGCCATACTTTGAATTCTGTTATCTTTTGGAGCTAAACATTTCACACAACTTTAACTTAGGGAAACACACTAGGATATAATTTATGACAATTGTGTAATTTTTGTATCTTCTCCCTATCAAAAGCAAATCTAATAGTTGCACCATATACATAGGCACCCCACCCAAAATTACTCAAAGCCTTATACCCACTTACCTATACAATTAAGAAAATCACTTGTAAACATCGAATAGGATAATTCAAATGAATAGTGAATAGTTTACCATTTATTTAAAAATTACATAACTTAAAAAAATTCTCCTTAACATTGTGGAAGAATGCTACCAACTACCAAAAATTACAGTCTCAGTAATTATCATAAATTGTGATTAAATCAATTAAGCCACAAATACTGAGAAGCTGTCAAAACCTTTTATATATGGTAGAAATGGAGAGAAACCTAATGAAGTGAACACCAGATCCTGTAAGGAATCAATCTCCATCATATTCATAATACTGTGAACCAAATCACCAAGCTTCAAACCCATTTCATAGATGTGAGCATGTACTAGGGTGTGTGTGTGTGTGTGTATGCAGTAAGCCCAGCATACAGAAAAAGAGCTTCTGAATATTTTTTAAAGCCCCTTTATTTCATATGGTGATCATGAGTTATGCTAATACATTCAGATCTTATATGGTAGCAAAGGGTCACAAACTTGTCTGTATGTAATTTTAATCTGGGAAGAGATTTTAAAAATCGGAAGTCCTATGCTCTCACCTTCATAGATTTTGACTCCATAGATCTAAGCACCTATATTGTTTTTATTACTCAATGTTGCACAGACATTATCCTAGAGCAATGATAAGACTTTATGGACTAGACATTTCAGGCATGTCAATTTTCCAGGAATAAAAGATTATACAGGCTGGCAAAGAAGTAGTTTTTATTTGGGAAATTTCTTTCTAACAAGGTGATATATGGATAGAAGCATGAAAGAAGTGAGGCAACCACTTCTGTCCATAAGTAGGGGAAGCATGCCAATATGTAGAGGAAGTGCATTTCAAGAGCACACACACAAGGATACAAGTCCAAAAAAGAAGCATGTTGAGAAACAGCAAGGTCATCAGTGCAGCTAGAACAGGGTGGATGCAAAGAGAGTGGTAGAAAGGAATCACAGAGTTAATGAAGGAACTTGTCATAGGACTATGATTGCCATTAAAATGACATTGACTTGCAGCTAAATGAGATAAGTTAGTGGATGATTTAAACAAAATAGATTATCTAGATAAGGAGGAAGTGAGGCACTGAGGATTAGTAAAAGATCATAGGATCAATGGATTGGTCTCAGTGTGTTTGCAGAATTATTAGAATTGGGGTCCTAGAGGATGTAATTTGAGAAGATGGGAGATGTAGCATAGACGCACTGTAGATTGTTGTAGGGTAAAGTAGGATTTATCATTATTATCTTAGGTTTCTATCTTGGAGAGTAGAAGCTGGTACATAATCACGTTTTAGATACTAAGATTCTTGAAATTGAGGCTGTGAAGTGGTTATTTATATGAACATATCAATGGGTAGTTGAAGCAGGCTGGGGGACATGCTTACAGTAGGAAAGGGGGGGCCAGGAACTGAAAGATGAGAGAATAGAAGGATAAACTGCATGGATGTTGATTGACATCACTAAAAATGGTGATAAACTAACGGAGAGAGTCAGTGAGAGACAGCCAAAATCTTCACAATATAGAGTGTGACTCAGGGCTCTAGAAGGTGGCAGATGGTATAATTTGATGGCATGAGCTTCAAAATTAGGTTATTCTGGGGAAGGAGGAGAAAGAATAACACAGAAGTGACTGAGGTATGTAGAGCTTACCTCAACTCTATGCTCAGTAGTACCACGATAAGAAAGACACCATCACTTTTAAGGCATGCAAGGGAAGTAAAGGTGAGCCTTCCGGATCATTTTCCACAGATATAAATGAACACTGTGTAGCATTTTATATTCTTCCTACAACTGTGGCCCAATTAATTTTGCCTAGCTGCTGGTACAACTGTTGGAATCGATATGGAATTTAGTGAAGAGCTCCAAAATCCTCTAAGATCCTATACTTTTAAAGCTTCTGATTTCTGAATTTATTCTATCTCCTGTAATGTTCTCCTAAACTCCAAAAATCATTGGTCATGTTCAGGTCCTCTGTTAACATACATATGGCCATGGTATGATTTAGGCCAAGTTCCTACCCTCTTTACTGGGGCCTTACACGAAGCGCCTTTCTTTTAGGCTGATACAGATTCCATTCACCTCTCAGCTGTGTGCCCTTGAGCAGGGCACAATTTGTACATTTCTGCTAAATGTAGGTCTTGCTTACATATAGTTTGGCCATATTTCCTTTTATAACATTGCTCTTCAACTACCCTAGCTTGATTCTTTTTCGTTTGCTTTGCATGGCACCTCTTCACTGCCCTTAAAATACGGGGCTTCCATTCTAGCAGCAGTGACATGCTGAGCCATTTTGGAGCCCGAGGCAGAAGGAACTATCATCAATATTAGTCTTCTCTTTATTTCAAAGTTTTATATTTTCACCATGGATTTTTACATTAAATTTACAAAAAAAAAAAAAAAAACTATTGCAGTAAAATACTATTCATCTTTATTACTGAGTTTTTTTGGCACCCTCCTAAATTTGGGGCCTGAAATGAGTGCCTCGCTTGCCTTACCTTAATTCTGGCTTTGTTTAGTGGATTAGACTGGAAATTACTGAGTAAATAGTCAGAGACTTGAGGAAATTGGTGGAAACTAGAACCAGCATGAACTCAAGATAAGGTTACAAATTTTGTCTAAAATTAGAGGAGTAGAAGACATTGGCAATAGAATTTTTAAGAAGGGTTTTTAGTTGGGTAGATTTCAAGTCAGTATCTTACTTTGACTGTGTAGATGTTGTTACTATTACAATATTATAGCTTGTAAAGTATGAAACAAAATAAAAATATATTAGCCACTTACTCCATAAGTAGTGCTTCAACTCCTGGCTTAAAACTTGTAGAGTTTAAAAAAAGTCCCATAATGGTCAGTGTAAATATTCCAGACATTCCAACTAACTCACCTATTTTTATAAAGAAATAAACAAAAGTATTAATTTAACATTGATTAATTTAACATATCTTGATAGTACAGTGACTTTATGGGAGAGGCTACACCACTTGGTTTCACTGAATAATTGCACATTATTACTACCAACCAAACATCATTCTTCTTCCTCAGATTCACACCCCACCGTGTAGTAAAGTCTGTACAGGACTTTACACTGCTCTGGCTTCAAATCATTGGCCACAATATGGGGCGCACAAAACTCTTCATAGGCCCTAGTGAGGCTAGCGCACCGTCTACAGGCCTAATTATTTTCGGAGAGGCACTGGCTGAATGAAAGGGCAGTGAGCTGGTACATTCTTCATGAACTAGGCAATGAAAAGCCAAAGATCTTAGGATTTCTGAGTTTCTGGAGTTTCCTTCCTGTGATCTCTGCTGCCTCCTCTTAAGTACACCACAGTTTCTGCTTGGTAAATTTTACTGAAGATGAGACAAGGTGAGCACAGAGGGAAAGTTACAGTATTCAGTTCATGGTTCTGTGAGATCCGATAGCTACCTCTGTTTCCTCAGTTTTCCATTGTTTCCTGCTTAATTTCTGCCGCTTGTTTTTAGTATAGAAATTCATCAAGCATCCTTTAGTGCTTGAAGCTACCCATTATGTCTCATTCTCTATGCTTTCTTCTTGGGAGACAGTAGGAAATATGAAAAGTGCCTCTCTTCTTCATATTACATGGCTAGGTACATTCCAGACAGCCCTCGTGGAGATGGTTTGACTTTGTGACAGGTCTAAAGGAGTTCAGCCAGTAAAAACCCAATATGAATCTACTTCCCCAGTTCGATTTTGTTTTAGTGCATTTACTATAGGGGAAGACAAAAAGAACAAAAGACAAAAGAACTGTGGCATATTCTTTAAAGTAGTTCTAGTGGAGAACTAGCTTCCAGCAGGAGCTCCCCCTCCCCCCAGCTTATGAAAGTATTCACTGTGAAAAATTCAAATAATGTGGTACATTGTACAGTATATATATATATTTTAAAAGAGAACACCAGTAATTCCACTGCCACGGCCTCAGGTATAATTTTAAAGAAAATTTTAATTGGAATTTCTATTTGGGAGAGGATTCTATTCCTCTCCCTGATAGAAATTCCAATTAATTTGATAAACTAATTATTTTAACAAAATAAGTATAGATTGTTTTAATAAAGATATTCTGTCCAGGCCAGTTAAAAATTTTTTACTTTTACCTAGAATGTTTATTTTTAATTTTTATCTTTGATATCTTTATTTTTAATTTCTCTATGTCATTTAATTTTAGGCATAGGTCCCTCACTTACAAATAAAAAAAACGAGGTACAGAATTGAAAAGCTGAAACTTATGTGATTGACATTATCACCAAAAATAGTAGATATCCACAATTGAAGCAGTTTTGAATTTAGAATTCCAAATAAGAAACTTGCAAGATAATATGACCATATTTCCTCCACGATTTCATGGGCTGTAAGACAGGAGAGTAAATAGAAATAGTTAATAGAACTTACTCTTAATTTTAAGTGATGCTCTGGTTCAACTTTTCTTTTTGTCATTATCCTTAAAAATAACACATTCATTGCCTTTAAGATATATGTGGAGTATCTTCTTACTCCTAAATTGAGTTTCTTTTCAAATGCTGAAAGCCACACTTAAGTTTGTAAAATTCAGTCAGTTTGAGAGCTTTTTTTTTTTTTTTTTTTTAGTCCCCATTAAGGAATATGTATTTATTCAACGCCCAATAGTAATACATTTTGGAGATACAGTAATGGATAAGAAGTTGGAAGTCTCTAAACTCATGACATTTATAGTCTTGATTAAAGGTAGCACACACAGGAAAGGAATGTCTCCGGGTTCCAGCTGAGTTGATCTCTTGTATTGTCCTGGCCTGCCAAACTGACTGGTTCTTTATTGTTGGGTATTTCATTCTTCCCAGTTTTTTCCCTGATATGTAATGTTGCAGTGTATATTTCTCTACATAAACATTTTGTACGTCTCTGATTACTTCCTTAGGTCCCAGACATGGAATTATGCACTAAAGGATAGTTGTTCTTTATTGATATTGCTATATTTTGCAAAATTACTTGCTACAGTCATTATGAGATCCTTCCCAGGAAAACAGGAAGTCTAAGTCTTTGATATGCTCATTTGCTGAATCAGCCTTGCTAATGGGGGAGGAAGTCCTCCCCACCTTTACAGAGTGAGAAATCGAGGAGCAGAGTTTGGATCATAGATGAGAGTGGGTCCTGGAGTCAGGAAAGCCTGAAGAGGCAACTCCAACTCCAATAGGCGGTGAACAAGAGCAAAACCAAAACAAAGAAAGAATGACCAGCAGAAAACAGCAACCATGACAAAAAACAAGGCTAAATTTGGAGGCAAATCTTAGAACTGTACTCTGAGCTAGTAAAAATGAAGGAGATAAAGTCCTTTTATGAATCCTAGTCCACAAATGTCCACTGGTGGGAGGACACTAGTAAGAATACTGAGGTGACTTAGATTCTGTCTTACCTAGTCTCATTTTCATGGTTGAGAAGGAGCCATGGTTTATACATTTGCCAAGTGGAAAGATTTAACATCTATAGGGTTAGTGTGAAATGGGAGGAGAGTTAATGAATAGCCCCTCTAAGTCACATCTGTTCTAGGCAAGAGTTGACCATGATAATAATTTGGGGAGTCTAGCACCTCCTATAACTGAAACAATGGAGGCTAACTCTGTTTTCAAAAGCATGCAGGAAACTGGAGTCAGGAGACCCTATTTGAAAGTTGCTTTCTCCTTTACAAAAAGAAAATAGCTTTTAATCAGTAAAATGTTCTTAGTTGTTCCCTTTTATGAAACAGGTGCTAACTTCAAAGATAAAGCAACTGTTTGAATAATTACACAAGTTATAAAAATAATGATCACTATGAAAATTATTGATTCACAATTGTGTCAGTTGATATCAATGAAATATAAATAAAATATTAGTAAAGCTTATCAAGTTTCTTAAGAGAAATTTTTCTTTCAAAGCTATTAAAAGTTAGGAGAAACTTCTAAAGGATAAGAAAATAGGTTCACTATTCTCTTCTTTTATTATTGTACTTAGTACGATTATTTTTAATAGGGCTGTTGCCTACAAGTTTTACTCCTCTGAAATCTAAGCAAACACTGAATTCTGTTCCATTGATTATTATCAAAATTATGAGGCAAGCTCTATAAAAGTAAGGACTAGTATGTTCATGGATGAATCACCAGGGCCTAGAATAAGAACTATCTCATAATATATACCAATAAATGTTGGATTAATGAATTTATGAACTTCCACATCAGTCCCTTTTTTTTTTCTTTTTCCTTTCTTTTTTTCCCCAGTGAGTATCAAGAAAGTTCTCTTGAATAGACTGCAGATGTCATCTCTGATAAGGTCCTCTGAAATTCTGTGGTCACTATTTACTATCTTACATGGAGCCTGACAGAATACTGGACCAGGTTTAAAGGCTGGGCATGGATCCTTTTGACTAGTATGTAAGACTGTACTTCTTTGCATTTTCAGTTTTCCCCAACGGTGGTCCTTGAATTTTCAAGATGCTTCTGAATATAGATATCTGTTTGTTGGTCATGTTAGTCATCTTCAGAAAGGTCTTATCTGCAGGAAGTTTTACTATGAAAGCGCCCAATTACTGTACTGTGCCACCTCCCTTTGTACTCTACATTTTGGGAGAGGTTGTACATGTGTGGTCGTTGGCCTTCTCACACACTTGGCATACACGAAGTATTTAAAGAGGATGTACCTTTCTGTGCTAAATTGGATTTCTAGGTTCACCACAGGTGTTCTAAGCTGCCATGGTCTAGGTAAACTAATGGATACAGAGCAAGGCTAAAAGCAAGTACTTCTTATGCCCAAGGAGGGTAGTTGTCCACCATCTGGACCAGCTGCTCCCTTGAGGAAAACATGAAAGGGATGATGGTCCTTTGAAGAAAGGATGGTCTTCAATTCTGAATTTTAGGCATTGACTATGACTATGTAAAACACGATGGGTCAGACTAGAGGTAAACAGAGTCCCTGGCTGCTCTACAATGAAGCACACTCCGGGGACAAGGGAAATGGTGATGGCTAAAACTTCTTGAGTGGTTGGTAAAGTAATTTGGGTTATGTTTATTTGCTGGGAAGAGAGGGTAGTAGAAGGATTTCAGTTCAACATAATGGATTACCAGGCATCACACAGACCCCTTGATGTACTAGAGCATGCTCTATAAGCACCTCCTAAGCACTCTTTTTTCAGGGGATAAGGAAGTACAGTGAGATAATGCTGCAGAAGACATAAGAATATGGCCATTGAGTGAAATAGTACATATTAACAATTTTCTTCAGAAGACTAATCATTGCTTTTCAAAAATTGGTACAAAAGTCAACACACTTAAAAAGGTAAATAACTTCTTAGTATTATTATGAAAATATGTGACTTAATGAACATCCTTAAAGGGTCTTGTAGACCCCCATCCCTCAACCCAGAGATTGAGCAGGTATGAGTTTTGATCAGGGAGAGGCACATAAGATGTCTCTGGGGGTACTGGTAACACTATATTTCTTGCCCTAAATGATAATTACACATCTGTATATTTATACATTATTCATTACAGTGTGCATATTATTATTTATTTTATACAAACACATACATATGATAAAGAAAAATACTTATGTTTCAAGGTTATCGAAATGCGGTAAAGGAGCTCATGGGCACCTTGCAGTCTCTCTGCTTATAAGCACTGCTTCAGGCCCTGCAAATATATGTATAACTGACACTTCCTCCCAGAGCTGACAGCTTTCAGTGCCTTTGGAGAGACTCCTGGGGGAAGGGAAAGTAAGGTGCCTCCTCTCATCACTGGTAGATGCACCATCTGGCTTATCTTCAACACTTAAACAACATCTTTCATTCTCGTTGTCAAGTATTCTGGTTTAGCCTAGATCTGTAGGATGCATCATCATGAAAACTCCCAACCCAGCCTTACAACAAAGCCACAACTAATATTAAATAAAGAAATGTGCTTTGTAAATACATGCAGTACTTTGTAAAAGGTAAATCACTATACTAATACAATTATGCTTGTATAAGCATAACTTATGATATTATAAAATTTACATCACTTTTGAGAAAATACAAGATTCTGATTTTAAGAAATAAAGAAGAAAAATATTATAGGTCCTTACCTAAGGAATGATTCAGACTTTTCAGGCTGGAGTTAATATCCATAATACTATTAAACATAGTAAGAGATATTACAGAGGTCAACAGACTTTCTCCATTAATTAAATTGATGAGTTCTCTAGAAAGACCTATGGAAGGGAAAAATCTTCATTAATATTGAAGATGAAAATTTTACTGGCCAGTAGAAGACTATTCTTAGCTATGGATTTATATTACATACTTTTCCTACATACTTATATAAACTTTAGTCATTTTTTCAAACTCCCTTCAAAGAAATTTAATTATATGTCAACTCTAAGTTAAGTTTTAGACTATCACAATGAGGTACCAAGTTAACTGTGCTTGATTATGGTTTATATAATTGAGGTAATCAAGTAGAGCTCCCATTCCTGTTTCAAAACATAGATAAAAACATAAAATTTATTCTTTTTTAAAATTTAGTGATTTGGCCTATATAAATACACACATAATATATTTAAGGCAAGGTAAAAAAAACAATGATGTAGTGATAAAGTAAATTCATAAACCAAGGCTTTATAACACTCTACCTAAGGGAAGGGTTAAGACAATGGATAATCTCATTATAATGGATAATCTCATTATAGTAAGAATTGTTCGATTTTTCCATACATTCCTTTCAATAGTTTCAGATATCAAATTCCATTAATGGAGAGCATCCTGATATTATCTATTTCCATCCTAATTTCCCATTATTTATGATGATATTCTAAGTTTAGATAGCCATCAGTTATCATTTTTCTCTGCTATTAAATGTTTCTGTAGTGGCAAAACTATGACTTGAGCATCTTTAATGATTTTCTAAATTCCCATAGGAAGGAAATGTTACCACATGGCAAAAGCCCTTCTTCTGAACTAGTCATGCTACAGCAGTGATCACATCCTAACACCCTAAGTATGCTGTTGGAAGAGAAAAAATGCCAAAAAAAAAATTGCCTGTCCTTGCATCTATGCCTTTTGCTGTAAGACTTTGAAGGTTTTTTCAACAGTGACCCAGTCTGTTATTTTATGAAACTTGATACAAGCAGAGACTTAGGGAAGATTTCTGCTTCTTCTCTCTTGGACTACTGCCACCATCATGGCAGAATTTCTTGGTTACTCTACTAGATGAATATGAGAAATAGGTGGAAGAAAGGTGAATCCTCTTGGTTGAGGCCACTCTTGACCACTTAGCATCCAGATGACCCTCCAGCTGACTCTAGATTCATTAGTAAGCCTAGCCAAAATTATCAGAGCACAGCCTGTATCATCAGAACTGCCAGGCTCATGAGAAATATTACACAATTGCTGTTTTAAGTCTTTATGATTTGGAGTTTTTCCTTACTTAGAAAAACTTAGCTGATACCGTTGTTTAATTATTCCATTTTAGAAAATGGAACTATAATGAAATATGAGTATTTGGAAAGAAATAATAGTAATGGGGGCAGAAGGGGAGTCAACAGACCATAAAAAGCTCAAGACAATGTGAATGTACTCATATACTCTATGCATAGGCCTGGGAAGATTTTCCTTCTCTCTCTCTCCCTTTTTAGAGAATAATATTTAATGATATAAAAATTTTGCTTTGAAAACTCAGGCAAAAATATTTCCAAAAGAAAAATACTTCATTTATTTTTAAAAGTTACAAAATGAGAAGAAAAACAGTTCCAAAACTAATGGCAAAATGGCCAAAATTTATGAGAATAATCTTGCAAATTAACTCAAAGAAGTTATTTAAATTTGACAATGACAGGCCAAGAAATCGATTGAATATTATTAGGTTGGTGCAAAAGTAATTGTGGTTTCAGACTCTGAATTTTAAATAATTATAGCTAGGCTCAAACACATCTTTGTTAATCAAAATATGAACCATTACAATCAACTTATTTTTTGCCAATGAAAAGTAAGTTTTATTCCTGTAATGTAAAAATTCATGCTTCAGGATTTGACAAATTTTGGAAAGCATTTTCTGCATCCTGCTGGTTGTGGAAATGTTTTCCCTGCAAAAAGTTGTTGAGATGCCTGAAGAAGTGGTAGGTAGATGGAGAGAAGTCAGGTGAATGTGGTGGAGAAGGCAAAACTTCGTAGCCCAATTTGTTCAACTTTCGGAAAGTTGGTTGTGCAACCTGCGTTCGGGCGTTGTCATGGAGTAGAATTGGGCGCTTTTTGTTGACCAATGCTGGCTGCAGGTGTTGCGGTTTTGGGTGCGTCTCATCGATTTGCTGAACATACTCCTCAGATGTAATGGTTTTGCTGGGATTTAGAAAGCTGTAGTGGGTCAGACCGGCAGCCGACCACCAAGCAGTGACCATGACCTATTTTTTTTGGTGGAAGTTTGGCTTTGGGAAGGGCTTTGGAACTTCTTCTCAGTCCAACCACTGAGCTGCTCATCTCCAGTTATTGTATAAAATTCACTTATCATCACATGTCACAATCTGATTGAGAAATGATTCATTGTTGTTGCATAGAGTAAAAGAAGATGACACTTCAAAGTGACGGGTTTTTTTACTTCTGGTCAACTCATGAGCACCCACTTACCGAGCTTTTTCACCTTTCCAATTTGCTTCAAATGCTGAACAACCATAGGATGGTTGACATTGACTTCTTCGACAACTTTTCATGTAGTTTTAAGAGGATCAGCTTCAGTGATTGCTCTCACTTGGTCATTGTCAAGTTCTGATGGCCGGCCACCATGCTCTTCATCTTCAAGGCTCTCATCTCCTTTGGAACCACCACTGCACTGTACATTCATTAGCAGTTCCTGGGTCAAATGCGTTGTTGATGTTTCAAATTGTCTCCATTGCTTTATGACCCATTTTTGAACTCAAATAAGAAAATCACTCACATTTGCTTTTTGTATAACATCATTTTTAGTCTAAAATACATATAAAATAAACAGCAAGTAATAAGTCATTAGCAAAAAAAAAGTGAGAAATGTGCATTAAAATGATGTAGAACCTAATCACATTTAAGAATGTATTCCAGTATCAAATGACAAATTTCCACAATGCAAAAACTGCAATTACGTTTGCACCAACGTAATAACTAGATTAGCAGATTACAAAGTTAAGAGAAATATGGCATGCTCTCAGGTAGCATAAAACTCCCCCAAATCTTTTAAGTAGAAAAGGGGTCGGCATTGACAGAGTCCCTAGAGGTGAGGTTAGGTGATAGATGCTGACACTTCCTTCTAAAGTCTTGCCTCACAATCTTCTTGTTTGGAAGACTTGGCTTTCCTTTAAGCAAGTTTTAGTTAGGAAAGCAAATTAAATTATTCTTCTTGAATGAGGCTCTGGATTTTCAATGAATTATGTTGACTTGGTATTTTACTGGTATTTACTTTTTGAGTATTTTACTTTTAAATAATTATTTTTCTTTCTCTTAAGATAGTATAACAGAAAACCCTGTATGATTAGTGATTTTATTGTTTTCTACTTTTCAGGCTTTTGATTTGAATGGTGACAGTGACTTCAAAGGCAAATCTTTTTTTTACAAATAGCATTATCCTAATGATAGTGCTTTAAAGAAAAAGAGGTGTATGACAATAGAAATGTCACCACAATGTATATGCAATATTGTAGAGCCTCCAGAACTGTCCTGTTGGTTCAAGGTCAAAGCATGTATAAAGTCAAGGATTTCAAATAATGCCTTTCTATATTCCACAATTGGATTTAAGAATTTAAAAAAATATACTGTCTGGAAAGTATCCAGCCATGTAATATGAAAAATACAGGCATTTATGGCTGGAATTTTTTCTAGACAGCCCATTTATAAGCAAGCACATCACTGGCATTTCATTCTGTTCTAAGCATCACCAACCACATTTCAGTGCTGAATCTCCAATGCCCCAGTACTGAATTTCATACTGTGAAAAGAAACAGTGAACCAAAAACTTAAAACTGGAAAATTAGATACAGAATATGATGTTTTAAATATAAATATCAAGAAAAATATACCTACCAAGGTCTCTTATAGCAGCTGCCGTCAGCATGGGATCTGAACTCACAAGGATAAATGAAAATAATAACCATGGTGTGGTTTTCAAAGTTAATCTATTCACAGATGCCAGATACCAAAGAATTAAAGTTAAACTCATAAAAGAGCCAGGAACTGCTATTAAAATTATCTGCAAAAAAAGTTACAGACAAAAAATCAAATTGCTTTGGTATTCCATTTTTAAAAGCAGATTATCAGGATTATTAAAGATGCACCATCACAATCCACCAAGGGAAATTTAAAGTTATCTTATTTAACAACTATATGTTAATTCAATTCTGAAAATAAAGGCAAATATTGCCATGAGATTCTTAGGACTTAAAAAATACTATATTATAATAAAAAAGGAACTTTCAATTTTTCCGATAATGCCATTGAATATAGATACGTATGTGTGAAGGTATATTCACATATGTCATACACGCACACATACGAGGGCTGTCTGGAAAAAGTCCAGCCATAAAGGCCTCTAATTTTCATATTACATGGCTGGATACTTTCCACACAGCCCTTCTATATATACATTTAACTGTGCATAAAACTGAGACATAGCCTATTAACACAGAAAAAAGAACACAAGTTTAAAAGTAAGTGACAAAAAATAAAAGACAAGTTACAAAAGAGAAAAGAAAGAAAATAAGATAACATAAATAATGTAGAGAAATGGCAGAGGACTATAAAAAAGATGGAAAGGGAGGGAAAATCTGTTATTTTAGGACCAAGACGCTACCTACCTTCTGCCTTTCCACCACTGCCTTCTACTTTCTCTTATTCTACCTATGGTGGCCATGTAGCAACACTTTATTTCCAGGTGGACTTGGGAAAATGTGATTGTGCCTGAAGTTACCTATAGAAATTCACAACTGCACCCTCACATTCATTGCAGTATTATTTACAACAGCGAAGAAGCAACCTTAAGTGTCCATCGATGGATAAATGGATAAAAAAATTATTACACACACACACACACACACACACACACACACACTAGAATATTATTCAGCTTAAAAAAAAGAAGAAAATCTTGCCATTTGGGACAACATAGATGAGATCTTGAGAGCATTGTGCTAAATGAAATAAGTTAGACAGAGCAAGACAAATATTACATGATCTCATTTATATGTGGAATCTAAAAACAAAACAAAACAAAATACTGAACTCATAGATAGGGAGAACAGGTTGTTGGTTGCCAAAGGCTGAGGGTGGAGGGTAGGTGAAATGGATGAAGGGGTCAAAAGGTAAAAACTTCCAGTTATAAAATAAATAAATGATATCCATGGGGATATAATGTACAGCATGGTGACTATAGTTGATACTACTATATTGTACATTTTATTTATTTATTTATTTTTTGTTTGTTTTGTTTTTTGCTTTTTGGTATGTGGGTAGCTCCCTGACTGGGAAACGAACCCAGGCCGCAGCGCTGACAGCGCCAACATGGAAGCCTTAAGCCACTGCACCACCAGGGAACTCCCTATATTGTACATTTTAAAGTTGCTGAGAGAATAGGTCTTAGAAGTCTAATCACACACACACACACACACACACACACACAAAGTAACTATGTGAGATGATGAAGGTTAATTAGATTTCTTTTGATGGTCATTTTGAAATATATACGAATATCCAATCATTATGTTGTACATGTGAAAGTAACATACAAGTTCTGACAATTAAGTTCATGAACTCATCCTAAAGTAAGTGCTATATACCTCATTGCTGAATATCACTATGTTCACCTTTGAAGTACTCCATCCACTTCAGAAGCTGTGCACCCATGCCAGCACCTAGTCCACCCTTCAAAGTAATTTTGTAACTCTTTCTGGAATGGCCATCAGAGCTGTCATTGTATTATGCTTGATGTCTTGATTATCAATACAGTTTTTATGTTCAGGTAAAGAAAAAAGTCATTGGGGGCCATATCAAGCGAGTAGGGAGGATGTTTCAATTCAGTTGTTGGGGAAAAGTTCGGGTCATTTGCATCTAACTTTATCACTCAGCCTTTTCAGCACTTTCAAATAGTAAATTTGACTGATTGTTGGTCCAACTGGTACAAATTCATAATGAACAATCCCTCTGATGTCAAAAAATGTTAGCAACATCATTTTGACTCGATTTGAACTGACAGAAATTTTTGATGGACTTCCATTGTGTACTTTGATACTCTGTTTCAGGATTGTATTGGTTCAGCCATGTTTCATCACCAGTGATAACATGACTCAAAACAATGTCTTGCCTCTCCAAAAGGTCTTGGCAAACTTCGACTCTCCTTTGTTTTTGTTCATGGGTGAGCGCCTTCAGGACCATTTTTATATATACCTTTCTCATGACAAGATTTTTAGTTAAGATATTCCTATTTCTCTATTGATGTTTACTTGGTCTGCTATGCTTTGCACAGTCAGCCGATGATTTGATGCACAATTTGATGAATTTTTGCAATGTTTTTGTCAGTTCTGCTTGTTAGTGGCCGCCTTGACCTCTCTTCATCAGTGATGCTTTCTCTCCCCTCAGAAAAACATTTAATCCATTTGTACACCTGTTTTTTTCATGGCATTATTCCCATAAACTTGGACTAACATGCCCTTGATTTCACTTCCACTCTTTTTTGAGGGGGGCAGTAGTTCCCTGGCTGAGAACCGAACCCAGAACGCAGTATTGAGAGCGCCAAAGCCTAGCCACTACACCACCAGGGAACTCCCTCACTTCCACTCTTGCCGAGTTTAACAAAAAAATTAATGTTTATTTGTTGTTCTAATTCAAATTCCAACATTCTCATGATGACACACAAAAACACTCAACAACAATAATGAACGCTGCTCAGCGAGACACTGCCACACATCCACATGAACACGGCTGTGAGACACAGATACACTAAGGTTATGAAATCTCACTGAGCACACGGTGGAAAGTTCACGAATTTAATTGTCAGATTTTGTAATATTATATGTCAGTGATCTGAGTTAAAAATAAAGAGAATAATTGTAAGGATTTCATAATTATGTTGAAAATGCTCTTACTGCCAATATTACATAAGAACAGCGATATAATAGAAGATGAATCTTGTGATTAAAGCCTACCATATGTCCTTAATTATTTCTTTAGGTTTTTAATAAGTAAAACTGAAGACACTTCATTTTAGGGCCTTCCGTAGAGATTACTAAACTGCTCTCCAAAAAGGTTTACCAACAAACGTAGCCACCAGCAGTGTACCAATCACTCCCATTTAAAACAATTCTCTAGAGAAGTAGAATCAAATGAAACCCCGAGGTTCCTGTCTCAGTTTTTGCTACTACATCAGGAAAGTCATACATTTTTCTAATGAATAAGCACAGATTCTCATTCACTGACTTATTACACATTTATTCACTGCCTACTATGCAATGAGGCATGCAATGCTATAGGCACAGAATAAGCTTAAACACAATGCAGTTTAGAAAAAGAGAATTCAGGACTAAAATATTGAAGGTATCTTCCTTCTGACTGTTCAGCTCTTTCACTTGTACAGAGACACTAATGCAGCATAAGCATGAGCACTGGACTCTAATTCAGGAGGTCTGGGTGCAAGTGCTAGTGCGATGATTTTTGTAAAGTCACATACATTTCTAGCTCAATCGTAGAAGTAGCAGAACAATGATAGAGTATTTATATGGCTGTACAGAGAAGGAGGCTTTGGTGAATAAGGCTTGACAACAACATCAAGATAGTGAAAGAAAATCAAGGCCCTGTAGATAAGTTACTTTCAGAGTGGCTGAGTTCTCATTTCATGGTTTTAGTGATCGGGATTGTTATATTACTATTTCCTGTTCAAAGGAACCAATTACAATGCAGCTCTGAGACACGGAAATTGAGGGAAAGGAGACCCAAATTCTCATTCTTCCATCACAGAGCTGTTTTTGATGCCTCAATAAATCACATGGTATATTGTTTGCAAAAATGGCTACAGGAATACTTACTACTTATAGCCAACACTAATACCAACCAACATACACACGAGCAGGACCGTCTAGCTCACCCTGCCTCCGCTGAACCCCTGAGTTGGACAGAGGACAGGAGACAGCTTGGCAGAGATCACCCAGACTGGTCCAGACTAGTAATACTTTATATCTCTATTCTTTTCAATTTCATTTTTTGTTGTCATTTCTCTGAACTCCATTTGTCTGGACTCGACTTGAAGTGTAAACTGTTCTAATAGTTTTGCTTCTAATGTAGGTTAGGTACTGGCCTTGTATTTACAGAACTATTTTTATTATGTTGTAGGAAATGCACCCCTGCTTAAAACTGAACTATTTTTCCTCAAAGTCTGTCCTTGATGAGGTTCAAATCTCACATGATTAGAAAAAAAGCATAGTAATTTGTAAATTAGGGTTATAGTTGTTTCTGTAAACATTCTTCTCTGTTTTTTTTTTTCTTTTACATATGGGTGTGGGAGTTTTAGAAGGCACGTATTTAAAAATGTGACTTTTATCAATAATTTCCTTATATGGATCGAATTTATTTTATAATAGTTCCCTTATAGAATGTCAGAGTTAAAATTGTAACTGCCACTAAGTTCTACCACTCAAATTTTCAGAATTACTTTTTTCCTCTGTAATTTTTCCCTTGAGTCTTCAATATTCTAGACAATTGCCAAGAAGATATGGTTTATTCACTAAAATATAAAGCTGAATTTACTTCTTCCACACCTCCCACTTTTCCCCTGTCTTCTTTGTTTTCTAATTTGGAGCAAAATGTTTAAAAATCTGAACATAGATAAAATGTAGTGTTTCTTGAATAAATGATATTATTGAAAAGGAATACTTTTTACCTGCCAAAATAACCTGTGGAGCATGTAAACATCCATGTCAAATGCAACAGTAAAGAAAATTACAGGTGTAAATAAATTGAAAAAAAGCCTTGGATTCATCCATTGTATGGCATCTGCATATCTTTCAACCTGATAATATAAAAATATATCATTTTCTCATTTATCCATTCTATTACCACAGAATACATGCCAAGCACTCCTATGTCTAGCAAAAGAGAAAAAGATACATCGTAATTTAATAAGTGCTAGAGTTTCAACTGTTGAATTTTTATAATTTTCCATCAGATTATTACCATTTACAGTGGAAAGTTAATGCACATCTCTATGCCAACTTTATTTTTTAAAAGAACAGGTATAGGAAGTGCATTTCCAAGGGTACTAGAGAATATGTAGGTTTTCAGGCATACAAGAGAAAGGAAGATTCAGGTAGATGGATTATCATGCACAAAATCCACAAAGGAGTAAACAATCATATAAAATTCTAGAAACTACAAATATTTAGCCATGGTTTATATCGAAGATGTTTGAGGAAGAATAACAGGGATAGAGACTGAGAAGTTACTGCAGTTCATGAAATAGCTGATTAATGATGTTTACCATAAAATACTTACTTAGTTGATGTTTGTAAATCTTATTATGGGCATTTATTCAATATCCATTCAGTAAGGAAATACTGAGTACCTACTGCGTTAGGTGATATTTTTGCATTTGAGAGCTGATTCTCCATGTTCTGTTATGTTTCTCCATGTCTCATGAATGGAGGCCTGGTTGCTTTTCTTCCAGACTATTTTTTGAAGAAGATTTGGATGACTAATGGCTTTGGAAAAATAGAGCAAGTGTCTCTTTCCACAGCAAGGGGCAGGTTTACTATATTGTCCAGTGGAATAAAGATAATGTCTCTCTCTAGGCAAGAGGGCAGATGCGTTAGCTGCCTATCATAAAATATTCACGTTCTCTAAATTGAGATTTCTTCTCCTATAATCCAACAAATTGTGTATGCAGGTTTCACCTGACCCTTTTAGCTTCTCTCTATGAAAACTGGGACTCATGGAACAGGCATAAGAAAATGCCGATACTCTGGCTTCTGCTATTGTGATGAGTGATGAAGTCCTTTTCAGCTGGCCCAGGTCTCCCATGTCTTTTGCCAGGACCATAAAACTGAGGCAGGCTAACTTACTAGCTTTCAAGTTGAGTAAAATTGTAGACCCTTCACAGTTTTTGACATATAGTTTGTTTCTTTAAAGAATTATTGTCAAAAGTTTGGCCAACAAGATATACCGTTTTAAATGGGACAGTAAACAATGATACTGTCTCTTTTCAAACAGTACAGTCTACTGACACCTTGAATTTAGCCCAGACTAGGCTGACCGCACATACCATTTGAAATGGGACAGTACCATTTCTGTCCTGTTTAAAACAATACATCTGGTCAGCCTACAAATAGTAAGTTTATAGAAGTACTTAAAGAAGTACTTTTGTATCAAAATCATATGGTTATAAAACCTGCTCATGTTAAATGAAGTGGTAATCTGCTTCTGTTCCTACATGAATATGTTTTCCATAATGTTGTTTTTACATTGATTAAGTTTGTTTGAGAAAGTCAATCATTTTTTATACACGTTCTCATTCATATTCTGACTGACTATGGTAGGTGTTGGAAAGCTATGGATTCTAAGTCAAATCTGGCTCAGTATCTATCTTTGTAAATAAAAGTCTTATTGGCACTTAGCCACACCTATTCATTTATATATTGTCTGTGGCAGCTTTGGAACTACAATGGCAGAGTTAAATAGCTGTGACAGAGCTTATGGCTTGCATAATCTAAAATATTTAGTATATTTATTTTTATAGGAAAAGTTCACCACCAACCCTAGGGTTAAAGGACTATTTAGTGTGTCAATGCATTCTATAATATATCCCTTATAGAAGTATATTCTCTCTCCTCTCCCTAACTCCAGTTGTTCCCAACTATTTAGTAATACTATAGCTGCTTTGGTGATAGATCTAGTTTGCCTTGCTCCTCACTTCTAATACCAGATACAAGGTTCCACTTACATTTCTTGGTGTATTCTAAATGAGGCACACTTAGAGACTAGCTTCTATTCTAATGGCAAGGCTACAAAACATTCCTAACTGAAACAATAGATTGGTTCAATGTCAGAATTGTCTTGCTGCTAGAGCCCTATACCAGTAGCTTAAAGTCTCTCTGGGCTTCTATCTTGTTAACCAATTCTTACCTAAACTTTTGAATTCTGCTTGAACATGCCTTAGCCACTCAAACTCTCAGTAGCTATACATGTATCGATTCTGTTGCCTAGTTGTAGGCTCTGTTTTGACTATGTTTAGCTGGATTTCATCTCTTGCATACTTGGTTCCTTTTTCTACACATCTGATCTGCTGTTACCTGCACCCTAAGCATCTATCAAATGGCAGAGCAGTGAAGAGACCATATTTTTACAAATTTTCTGAAACCATCTTTGTATTTATATGAATCTTAGATATAATACAAAATATTCATATTTACTATACACACCTGTTCAGATGTAAAACTTAATATTTCAAAACAGCATCCAATTAGAAATAATATCACAGGGAGAGGAATTAGAAAGTCTTTCAAGTGTAGGTTCAAAAATGCTGTAAAACAAACATCTTTACTGAAAAGCAGCAAAATATCACATTTTTAGAACATTAATTTGATCTGATTTCTTAATACTGAGGACAATGGACTATTATTCCACTACTCACTTCCTATATTCCTGTATTTGAACCCTCCCTCGTCCTTAAGTACACAAAATCAACATAATTGTTAATCTCCTAGATTCCCCTCTGATCTTTTCTATGAAGTATCTCATTTCCTTAGAATCATTAGTAAATGTTGCTAGCAATCATTGGCTCTTGGGTTATTACTAAAATATCTATAGCAGTTTTTGCACATGCTGTAGGTCAGATAGTTTCTTTAGCAATCCTACAATAAAAGGTTAATAAATAACTAAACTTCAGTGAAATCTCCTGGCTGATTCCCAAGATAACAATGAGGAACCAGCCATAATAATTTACCCAATAAGAAAAACTAGCTACTAGATTAGCTACTGTACATAGAAAACCTATAATGAATATAATTATAACTTTGTTCATCTCTGTTATCCAAGTGCAATAAGCAATTACACAGCATTTTCTTCAGTTGAATGTTTTTTGCTTCTTTTTAATACAATTTGTAATCAGATCAAAGAAAGCAAAATAAAAAGTGCTCTCTTTTGGTTTCTGCAGTGTTCTTTTCTTCTCATAGAGCTAGGCATAATTTATCATTTAGACAAAACCAATGGGACACCCAACCGAGTGGTGAAACAGTAACTGAACCATTCAGAAGACCTATCACTTTGAAAAGTCTTGGTCCAAGTGAAGGAAGTAGTAAGACAGCTAAATTTAAAATATAAAGGAAACTATAATTTATGGTAACACAGATACAAAAAAAAATCTCCCTACCCTTGATTGTGTATCGGCTTCAATTCTCCCCATCACTTAAATCGAACCATGACCTAGCAAGTAAGGAGGTGTAAATATTTTTAACCCAGTAGAGGTGAAAAATATGAGTCAGATTTTACATGTTTCCCCTCAGGAGCAGATTATTGTTGGATTCATTTGATTGAAAATCTTGGGACAAAGCTATACATTTAGGAACAAAATCATAATTTCCTATTACTGTTACTTTAATTGTATATGGTGGCATTTATAAGATATATCTATACAATAAACGCAAATAAAGAGAGTTACACCTACCTCCAACTGCAGAGATCAAAGACAATATTAGAATGATTTCAGGGAGCTCTTCAGGAGACTGTACGAACTTATTTCTCAAAAATGCTAATTTTTGGCTTAAAGTGCCAAAAAATTTTTTGTTAAGAACAGCGAAATTGTCAATACTAGAATTAAAATTCATCGTGTTGCTTCTCACAGAGCATTTGACTCCAAGTCTTGTGACTCTGCAACACTCATACAGGATCAAAAGAAAGTAAGATGTGCCTTCTTGGTGGCTTTCTAATGTTTTTCTACAAAAAGAAAAGCCATTATTTTTTCTTATTTATTTGTAGAGATATCTTATGATTTGCCAAAATTTGGGATATTCCCCCCAACCTCCTTCTGTGATGCTTTTAATTTAAATGGAATAGAAATGGTGGTATAACCCCAAGGAGTACAGACTAGCCAGTGTTCACCTTGTGTTCACTTACAATGCCAAGTGCTACTTAGCATTACTCAACTTGCATCTGTCTAACTGTGTTAAAGAAGGATTTTTTATCTAACCAGCTCTTAGGACCATGGACTGGTGCAGGTTACTTAGCTCTGGGGATGGACAACAGAGGAGTTTGCCCTCACCTTCTCTGAGTCTTTGGAAGTATGTCTGGCAGCTATTCCAAAGCATGCAGTGGGATCAAGGGAAAACATTCTGATCTCTTTTGTTGTTCTATCCAGACAGACATTAATACACCATGATGATATTCAATCAAAGCCTTTTTTTAGAACAGGGATGAGCCAGGTTTTCTCTAAATTTTATATATTTATATAGCAGCCATGCACACAATAAAAATATTGAAGCCAAAAGATTTAAAACAGCGTAATTGTTACAAGTTCTATTTCAGTGTACTTCTCGGAAGAGGAACAATAGGGGCCATGATGTGTCTTGGTTTGAAGAAATAGTAGCTGCGGTCTGCCAATCCCACCTCCTTCCCATAGTAAGGAATTATATCAAGAAACTCAAACTTCATGCAGAAAATTCTTCCAATTGTCTCTCTCATAGCAGTGGCTTAACATTTTCTAGTATCTGCTCTCAACGTCTGATCTAGCTGCCTTGCTGAGTAACTAATTACTTGCATTTTTTTTCAGTTTCTTATGTTTCTCGTATGTTCTTTTCTGATTTAAAAAATATTTTGAAAGAGAAAATTAAATGAATGTGCACTTCTGAACACTTTTGAAATAAATATGTAAACAAACATTTCAAAAACAGAAAAAAAAGATCATCCAGTTATGTCATCTAGTGGCTCTTACATGTTTTAGTTACATTGTTGGGTTCATCCTTATATAATTATACTTTATGCTGTCTTCTACTTGGCATTGTATCACCAGCATCAAAGAGCTTTGTAAACATCATTTATAAAGGTTGTAGCATATTAGCACCAACATAAAAGTAGTGTTAATACTCTATGGTCAGGCTGCCTGCTTGCAAGGGCCTGATGGGCTGCTGCTCACAGGATGAGACTGAGCTATTTACTTCAACATTTTTGGCTTCAGTTTTCTAACTTATATAGTTTCTAGTGCGAGTAATCCCTCTTCCTGTATTATTATTTTAATTTGGAATTACCTGTGGAGCTATAAAAATAGTGGTGCCTGGGTCTTATATGCACATATTCCTATTTAAATCAGTCTGGGTTGCAACCTGGGCTCCGCAGGCAATTTTAACGTGTAGCCCAGGTTAGCAAGTGCCGTGATTCACTCAGTTCAAAGGCAATACTGATCAATTTTTAGTCTCAACACCAGTCTATTTTCAATATTCCTGAGTCAGATATTGTGAGAAAGGGTGTCAATGCCTTTCAGGCAAAGATGACCGGAAACCCATCTGTGGTTGCAGTTTGGTTTATTTTTTGTCTCAGTGAGGGAGAACATTCACCCTCGAGAACTGTGGTGTATTTCAGTGAAAGGATGTTTGGAAAAACTTATTGTGGTTCTGGGCTGTGGCTGGGTCATTTTGGAAAAGGTTTTAGGAAGTGTGGTATTACTATATATTGTGCTATCAGAAAACAAGGACAATTCTGTGATTATGTATCTCAAAAAATTTTATCTATAGGAGAGGCAGACTAGAATGAGCTGTAATGGGTACAGATGTAGCAGTCACTCATTTTAGCAGAGAGGGGATGTTTGTTACTGTAGGAGTTGCATAGTGCTTTGTTTTGTCTCACTTTATTATTGTCTCAAAGTGATCTTATCAGATACTGCTATTTTATGTCTAACAAGAGAACAAAATGTAACACTAAGATTTAACTCTGAGTGTGAGACCAGTTCCCTGATGTCACGGGCTGCTTTTTGCTTGTTTGTTTGATTTTTGTCTTGCCTCAAAGGATTCCTAAATTCCTTAACCTCACTTTAACATGTCAAAAGCTAGAGGCAGACCAGGGGCTTTTGATAGTAATATAAGCAATGGAGTAGAAAAAGCCCAGCTATCCCTCTAAGGGAGAGATTCTTAACCTTAGCTACACAGTAGAATCATTTAGAGAGCTGTAAAAATACAGGTGCCTGGGTAGCACCCCTAAAGGTTAATTTAATTGGTCTGAGGTACAGCCTGGGTAGTGGGAACTTTAAAAGCTTCCCAGTGATTCTAAGGAGCAGCCATTATTTAGAAGCACTGCTCTAGGAAAACTCTATGCCATTGTGATAGACTGGTGATATTTCCTCTTAGTTAACAATAAACTATTTAGGACACTTTGTTACTCCAGGACAAAAACATCCTGGGCTTGACCAGAAACGGAAAAATATTTTCTGCATCATAGTTACACATTCCTACGTGTTTTCAGAATTTAATATAGTTAAGTAGTCTACTATGTTCTAAACTGAAAATGGGGATCCATATTCCCATAAGCATTTTTTCATTTCTAAAATTATTTGAAAACTTTAATAAATGTTTACACATTCAATCCTAATAATTCCTTCAGAAAATAATAAAACCACTCCACGTCTTATCCTCGACATTCAGAGATATACATATGATCAAGTTCAACAGAATTTCACTAGCTGGCTGTGAATGTGTGTCAAATACTCTGTTTAGCTTCTTCAAACTCTACTCCAAATTCTCCTAACAAAACTTTCCCCCAAGAAATGATCTCACCTTAAATTAGCATGTTAATGCTAATATTACTCTAATTGGATATTTTTAAAGATATGGGAATAGTAAAGAACTAGCAGTGGGAATAAACAAATTATCAATATAATTAAAGCTCTTTTCAGCTTAAAATGACCTTGTCTCATTAAGGAAAAAATATTGATTTGTCCCTAAGTTACTACATAGGTTTCCTATATTAAATTTATTAATAAGCTAGATAATGGTTTAATTTTCTTTGTGGAATTAATAATTGATTGTCCTTTCAAAAAATGGCATGTGTCCTCAACAGTCTTACAAAAGTCTCTTTTTAATGGACTGGAAGTCATATTAATTCACCCTGTCTCTGAATATGGGAAGTTTTTTCTTTAATAACTACACTTTACAGGATTCAGGTGACAGAAGTATCCTGAAGGGGGCATTGTGGGATCTCAGCAATGTTCACAAGCTGCAAATCTCCTGCTTAATGGTTTATGGCAGGAAAGCAATTGGGGCTGGATGATCTCAGTGAACTTCCCTACCACAAGACACAGTCACCCTCTTACTCACAGACTGAAAGTGAATGATCTGTTGCCCTCTGAATGCGTCTTCACCCAGAATGAGCCTTTTCTCCCTCTCGGCTCCTCCTCTTCATACACCGGAGGAGATTCCCTGCAGCATAGTGTGCTTTGCTCTTAGCACCTCATTACGCAAAGGGAACAAACCCGAACCAGGTATATAGCTCTGAAAGTTGATATAGAAAGTTAATGAATGGAGGCAGGGGTTAAAGGGCAGAAAATTGGGAAAGTCCTTGATTAGCAGCCATAGGAAAGGTAGAAACTTTGGAGGGTATGGCTAGCTGGATCTGCAGCTGAAATACTGTGGGAGCATTAGTTCTTCTCAGAGGGGAGGCTGAAGGAGAAAGTACCAGAGTAGACGGGCAACTTACTGAAGGGGAAACTAGAAAGCGCTCACCATCCGGACCCTCAGGAGGACTATCCTGAGAAATGGAGTCTAGCTATTCGGTTCACCCCACAACAGCCACACCAACTGCAAGCTTGCTGACAGTTACTTGCTCCAAGCCCCGCCCCTGCTCTGCACTCATTGGCTTTGGGTTCAGAACCCTGACTTGATTGGCTGATGAAATACAGTCCTCGAAACAGCACATCTAAGGCAACCTTTGAGGTCCAAAGGCCGTGCTTATTTATTTATTTTTTAATAAACAAGGTTGAAAAGGCATCTCCAGAAATTGCATTGCTATGTTAATTTAAAGCTTTGGAACAGTGAATTCTGACAAAGAGCCCTTGGACACTGTTTGCCCAGAATTCTGGTAGCAATGGATTGCCTTTCGGTAGAGGTTTTGAAATATGAAGACGCAGGTTGCTGAATTAGGGGGGAAAAAAAAAGGAGAAAATGGCTATTCTGGGCATGTAGAAGAATGGAATCAAGACAGGGAGGCAAGGTGAACTTTCATTTCTGGTTCCTTGATGTGGAGAAATTTTTAGGAATAATGATCCATTCATTTCTTTTTTCTAAACATAATCTGTAAATAATATTTTAATTGAAATTACTTAATGGTTTATTTGGGTGGAATTCAGTGGAAAATAAATAATTAGTCATGGTTTGTTTCTGTAATTCCTACTGTAATTTACCTTTTTAAATTAGATTATGCTTATAAAATTTCACCATTATTAAATTTAAATTTTTTATATACTCAAACCTATTGATGCTTTTTGTGATTTTTTTCTTTCACTTTTAAGTGAAGTCTACACTTTATGGTTAAGAAGTTTAATATATGTTAAAAGCATTTACTTCTAATTTTTAATACTTTAAAAAAAACTTGTTTAACTCATAGTTCTTTGGAATTATTTTGGTGCATAGTAAATGCCACAAGAGTGGCACAGCCCATGTACTATTTTAGTATATGTGCTGCTGAAGTGTGCATAACACAGCCCATGTACTGTAATCACTCAGGAGAAGTGAGGTCATGATCACCTTTCACTGAGACAATCAAAGAAGGAATCAAGTTTTGAGTCTTATTAAAACAAGTAAGAACTGGTTGAATAGGAAGTAGTGAAGAAATGTACATATTTAGCAAAAACAAAAACAAAACAACCTTATATGTATTATTTCTATGTATATGGGAACTGTGGGGGGATATAAAGTTAAATAAATGATTTCTTCCCAAAACGGCTTACTTATATGTAAGCCGTTATCAATAGTGTGGCATGTATAAGAATAGAAAACCAGTTATGTTAATTTTTGTTGGGAAAGGTCACTGAGAAGCCATAACTGAGTTTCCCCCAGAGCTGGACCCAGGCAATTTGCACCTCTTCATCCCTTCCCCTGTCCTTGGAATGTGTGTTCTATCCACTGTTTCTACATTGAGAGCATTTTCAAGGATACAGCCTTGAGAGAGCAATGTGTTATAGAGGCCATCTGGATGGAATAGAGAGTCCAAGTAAGGCCTCTATATAAACTTTTAAGATTTTGGTTGGCAGGTGCAGAAATCTACTCATTTTTTTGTTGCCTAAGATAAGCTTTGTCAGTTCTCTTGCTATTTAAATATGCCAACTACCAGTTTGAAATGGCCTGCCTGTTTCTTCAGTTTCTCCCTGCCCTCTGGGTATAAGGGCCAGATTTCATCGAGAGGCTCTCATGTTTTCAAACCAACAATGAATTAATACAAGGAAATAATGAACTTTTTCTTAGAATTAATAAGGAGTTGAACAAATGAATTAGTGACCATTAGAATGTATTCAAAAGTGAAATAGAAAAAAATCTTTAAAAAATTTTGGGGGTAAGTTTTAACACACACACACATACAAATGTTAGGTTTCTAACTCAAATAATTTTTACCTATGTATCAAACCATAAAACTACAATTCACACAAAGATACAGGGTATTTTCAGCAACCCAGAATATCTTCTATATTTTTTTCCAGTTAATAACTCTTCCCCAGAATTACCATTATTTTTATTTCCTTCACTTTAAAATAGAATGGTACCTTGGTATTCATCATTAATTGGTTCTAGGAGGTACCATGTGTACCAAAACACTGCATACTAAATGAATTTTTCCCATAAGGAATAATGTAAATAAATTTAATGTATTGCCAAACCAAAAATGCACAAAAGGACCACAGAGACTAAGCTAGGATTGCAAGGGGATGTGCACAGGTCAAGAACTACCATGTGACTAATGTGTGATCCCTTGTTTCAGCTGGAGAGGTTAGTGAATCAGGAGGCAATTGACACCGACAAGTTCTAGCTTGAGGTTCAAGTAGCAAACAAACAAGTGCCCAGACAAACTTCATGTCAAAATGCATCGAGTACCAAATTCAATGAGTTTCAATGCAGTTGAGTACTAATATATGACTGTATTTTGCCTATTCTTGCATTTCATATAAATGGAACCAAACAGTATGTACTCTTTTGTGCCTGATTTCTTTCACTCATTATTTTTTTGTGAGATTCATCCACAGCATAGTTTTCTCCTTTGTGTTTACTGCTATATAGTATTTAATTTTATAAATATTACTATAAAATTATTTATTCATTATACAGTTGATGGACATTAGAGTTGTTTTAGTTTTGGCTACCACAAATAAGGCTTCTGTAACATTTTGGTATATGTCTTTTGATGGATATATTCATTTATTTCTCTTGGGTATATACGTAGGAGTGGGTCAAAACACATGCAATAACAAAATCAAGAACAGAAAGACAATAGGAATAATTAATGATAGAAAGACCTGGTGCTTTGCAAAAAATCAATAAAATTGACAGACCCTTGGCTAGACTAACCAAAGGATGAAAGGAAAAAACACAAATATCCAAAATTAGAAATGAAAGGGGAGAAATTATGACTGATATCACAGATATACAAAGGATGATAAGAAAATATTATGGGGGAGTTCCCTGATGGTGTAGTGGCTTAAGGCTTTGGCGCTGGCGCTGTCAGTGCTGCGGCCTGGGTTCGATTCCCAGCCAGGGAGCTACCCACATACCAAAAAGCAAAAAAAAAAAAAAAAAAAAAAAAAATATTATGAAGGGCTTTATGCCACCAAATTTAAAAACCTAGAAGAAATGGACAAGTTTCTAGAAATATATACTCTACCTAGACTAAATCAAGAACTGGATAATCTAAATAGGCCAATCAATAGTAAAGAAATTGAAACAATTATCCAAAATCTGCCCAAAGGCAAAGACCCCATACCAGACAGTCTCACCAATGAACTTTACCAAGCATTCAAGGAAGAATTAATGCCGATCCTCCTCAGACTCTTCAAAAAATTGAAGATGAGTCAATATGTCCCAACTCATTCTATGAGGCCAATATTACCCTAATACCAAAGCCTGATAAAGTCAACATACACACAGTCACACATGCATACACACACACACACACACACACACACACACACACACACATAAACTATAGACCAATATGTCTGATGAACACAGATGCAAAAATCCTGAACAAAATATTAGAAAATAGAATACAACAGTGCATCAAAAAGATTATTTACCACAATCAAGTAGGATTCATTCCAGCAGCATAAGGATAGTTCAACATATTAAAATCAATGCGATACACCACAAAATAAAAGATAAAGACCATATGATTATATCAATTGATGCAGAAAAAGCATTTGACAAGATACAACATCCATTTATGATCAAAACACTGAATAAAATGGGTATAGAAGGAAAGTACCTCAACATAATAAAGGCCATATATGACAAACCCTCAGCTAATATCATAATGGGGAAAAGCTGTAGCTCATTCCCCTAAAATCAGAAACAAGGCAGGGAAGCCTCCTGTCACCACTGCTATGCAGTATAGTACTGGAAGTTCTAGCCAGAGCAAGCAGGCAAGAGAAATGAATAAAAGGTATCCAAATTGGGAGGGAAGAAGTGAAACTGTTACTATTTGCAGATGACAAGATCCTTTATATAGAAAATTCCAAAGACCCCACCAGAAAATTATTAGAAACAATAAACAAATACAGTAAAGTTGCAAGATACAAAATCAGTGTACAAAAATCAATTACATTTCTGTATACAAACAACAAATCTTCTGAAAATAAAATGAGAGAATCAATACCTTTTGTGATCACAACTAAAAGAATGAAATACCTGGGAATTAACTTAGCAAAGAATGAGATGGACTTAAACATGAAAACAGTAAGACACTTTGGAAAGAAATTGAAGAGGATACAAAGAAATGGAAAGATATTCCGTGTTCATGGATTGGAAGAATCAACATCATTAAAATGACTATACTACCCAAAGCAATACACAGATTTAACACAATTCCCATAAAAAATCCCACAGACATTCTTTCAAGAAATAGATAAAAGAATCAGCAGATTTATATGGGACCACAAAAGACCCCTGAATCACCAAAGCAATCCTACATGAAAAGAGTAATCCTGCAGGCATCACACTCCCCGATTTCAATCTATACAATAAAATGTCAATAATTAAGACAGCTTGGTATTGGCAGAAAAGCAGACATACGTACAAATGGAAGAGAATAAAAAATCCAGAAATAAACCCACAAATATATGGACAGATGATTTTTGACACAGTAGTGAAAAATACACAATGGGGAAAAGAAAGCCTCTTCAGTAGATGGTGCTGCGAAAATTGTAAAATCACATGCAAAAGAATGAATCTGAACTGTCACCATATACCAAAATTAACTCAAAATGGATTGAAGACCTCCACATAGGACCCCAAACAATAAAGTGTATAGAAGAAAACTTTGATACTAAACTTATAGATCTCAGGTTCAAGGATGACTTCATGAACCTGACCTCAAAGGCAAGGGAAGTAAAAGCAAAAATAAATTAATGGGACTATATTAAACTAAAAATCTTCTTTTGGGGACGAGTGGGTTAGGGAGGGGAGAAAGGGGAGGTGGTGGGAGAGGAGTGGGGGAAGCTAAATATAAGGTGATGGAAAGAGAAGTCACATTAGGTGGTGAACTTATTATACAACAAGGTGACAATGCACTGTAGAATTGTATGCCTGAAATCTATGTAATCCTTGCTAACAGATGTCACCCCAATAAGTCTAACAATAAAAATGAATTAAAAAAAATCTTCTGCATAGCAAATCAATCAATCAATCAATCAATCAATCAACAAAGCAAAGAGACAGCCAACAGAATGAAAGAAAATATTTTCAAACAATACATCTGCTAAGGGTCTAACATCTAAAATATATGAAGAAAGTATGATTCAGCAAAACAAACAAACAACCCAATTAAAAAGTGGTCAGAGGACCTGAACAGACACTTCTCCTACAAAGATATACAAATGACCAACAGACATATGAAAAAAATGCTCAACCTCATTAGCTGTTAGGGAAATGCAAATCAAAACTACAATGAGATACCACCTCACACCCATTAGAATGGCTACTATAGATCAAACAAGGAATAACAAGTGTGGAGAGGCTGTGAAGAAAAAGGAACTTTCACACTACTGGTGGAATGTAAATTGGTACAACCCCTATGGAGGCAGTGTGGAGGTTCTTCAGAAAACTGGGAATGGAGTTACCATGTTATCCAGCAATCCCCTTTCTGAGTATCTACCCCCCAAATTTAAAAACTTTAGTTTGCAAAGATTTATGTATCCCAATATTCATCACAACACTGTTCATGGTGGCGAAGACATGAAAGCAGCAAAAGTGCCCTGCAATAGATGACAGGATAAAGAAGCTGTTGTACATATACACATGAAATATTACTCAGCTATAAGAAAAGATGAAATACTAACATTTGCAACAAAATGAATGGACCTCAAGAACATCACATTAAGCAAAGTAAGTCAGACAGAAAAAAACAAGAACCATAGGACTTCACTCATATGTGGAATATAAAACTGGAAGCAACATAGAAAAAAAAAACCTCATGGACACAGTCAATAGTTTAGTGGTTACCTGGGGACAAAGTGGGATAGGGTAGGAGAATAAGGTGGGGATGGGTGCTAAGGGAAGGGGAGCCAAATATATGGTGATGGAAAGAGAATGGTGAACACATAACACGTAGACAATGCACAGTAGAATTGTACACCTGAAACCTAGGTAATTCTTGTTAACTAATGTCACCCCAATAAGTCTAACCATTAACAAAATTATCTGAAAAAAATTTTAATACAACCATCATAAAAGTACTTCAGTGATAATTATAAAGACAATTGAGATAAATGAAAAAAATAGAAACTCTGGTGAAAGAAATAAAAAGTCCCAGAAGAATAAAGTGATATAAAGAAAAATAAATGGCAAATTTCAATGTTAAAAAATGATAAGTGAATTAAAAAGTATCAGTCCCAGAAGAATAAAGTGATATAAAGAAAAATAAATGACAAATTTCAATGTTAAAAAATGATAAGTGAATTAAAAAATATCAGTAAATGGACTCAATATCAGAATGGAGCAGATAGGGGGAAATCAGTGAACTTAAGGAGAGAACAATAAAAATGACCAATTCTCAAAAACAGAGGAAATTGATTGAAAAAAATTGGACACAACTTCAAAAACATGTGGGACTAACACAAAAGAGCTAATATTTGGCTCATTAAAGTTCCAAAAGGAGAGCTAAAGAGGGTGGTGCAGAAAAATTATTCAAAGAAATAGTGGTTGGAAGTTTCATAAATTTGGTAAAAGACATAGACCTAAAGGTTCAAGAGAGTGAACTCCAAACAGGATAACCATGCCCCCACTTCGCAAATCTATGCCAAAACACAAGTTAAAGTTCAGAAAACTAAAGGTGAAAGAAAATAACTTAAAAGCAGTGATAGAGAAGTGATAGAGACATTTCCCTGTAAGCACTACTTTCACTGGAGCCCACAAAGTTTGATAAATTGTGTTTTAATTTTTATTTAGTTCAAAGTATTTGTCATTTCCCTTGAGATTTCTTCCAGCTGTTACTTTTGGCTTATTTATTTCCCCTTTCAGTTATGTCAGTTTTGCTTCATGGATTTCTGTCCTTGAGTGCACATTTGTTTATATAACTGTTATATCTTTTTGATGAGTTGTTCCTTTTATCATCGTAAAATGTCTTTCTTTGTCTCAAGTAACAATTTGTGTCTTAAACTCTATTTTTCCCAACATTAGTGTAGATACTCCAACTTTCTTTCAATTACCATTTGCTTGGCTTTTTTCTTTAATCTGTTTATTTTCAACTTACTTATGTTAGAATCTAAAAATAGCGTCTTGTGGCACCATGTATTTGGGTCAGGTTTTTAAATTTCTTAATCCATTCTGCCAATCTATCATTTTTAATGGGACTGTTTAACCCATTTACATTTAATGTAATTACTGAAAAAGTAGAATCAAAGGCTGCTATTTGGTATTTGTTTTCAGAACATCTTATGCCTTTTTATCCTCAATGCCTTCGTGGTTTCCTTTTTTTTTAATGGAAATGTAATGATTTACTTGTATTGAAATATATCTACACAATTGAAAGTTATGCATACAGCACAGAACTATAAACAAAAAGGTGAAGCAAACATTATTTATTTTCAGGTAAAACATTAACCTGATGAATTATTGCAGATTTGAGAAATCAGCACATGAAACAACTGGACAAAGAGAGCATTGCTTACAGTTACTTTTATCTGTGTGGAGACAAAGTGTGAACTGTGTCTTAGGTTAGCATTGGGAAGGGGGAAGAAGAGTGGAATGAAAAAAGACTATGAACAAAAACAAAACAAGAACAAGGGAGAAAAAAATTCTTTCATTTCAAGAGGGAGTGAAAACTGCTCATTTTTTGTTTAAAACTTTACGTAAATGCAAAATGCTCTGGCCAGGGAACCACACATCCCCCTTTTTTATGTTGTTGAACAGTTATCATTTAAGGTCCCTTTTATCATTTCTTTTGGGGGGAAATAATTGCTAAACATAAAACATTCCAATTTACTATTAATTACAAATTTATAAAAACAAGATCTTTTTCTTTACCTCCCAAAACAATATTATTATTATCACCTATAATTTTTATTTTATACTTATTTTTAAAGCTTTTTAGACTTCATTAGATACATTTTAATCATTTTGCTCTTGTGTATACGTGGAAAGGAAAATAAAAATAAAATACACTGGTAAAGGTATTTCTAAAATTTCATTGCTTCCAAATTCTAACTCTCCTGAATTACTTTTGACTTAGAAGTTGTCTGGGGTTTTTTTCTTTTCCTTTTTTTGGTGTGAATGTGTGTTCTTCAGTAATGTTATTTTTTTTCAAATAGAATTTGCATATGTTTTATGAAATTTACTGATGGATAATCTATCTTTTTATTGCCATTATAAATAGTTTTTCTTCTTTCACATTTCCTAACTAGATGTTATTTGGCAATAATTTCAGTTTTTCATTCATTTCTCCCTCTTCTTTGTTTGTATTTTATTTATTCATTTGTTTTGTTTGATTAGATTCTACATACAAGTGAAATTATGCAGTATTTGTCTTTCTCTGTATGACTTTTTTCACTTAGCATATTACCCTCCAGGTCATCCATGTTTTTGCAAATGGCAAGATTTCATTACGTTTTTTATTGTTAAATTTATTGGGGTGACATTGGTTAGCAAAAATTACATAGATTTCAGGTATACAATTCTACAATATATCTTCTATGTGTTGCATTATGTGTTCACCACCCAGAGTCACTTCTCTTTTTATCACCCTGTATTTGATTTTCCCTCCTTCCTCTTCCAACCCCCTCTCCACTTACTCTCAGGTAAGCACTAAACTATTGACTGTGTTCATGAGTTTTTGTTTCTTTGTTGCTTTCAGTTTTATGTTCCACAAGGGTGAATCCATATTGTTCTTGATTTTTTCTGTGTGGCTTATTTCACTTAGCATGATAATCTCAAGGTCCATTCATTTTGTCACAGTGGCAGTGTATTATCTTTTCTTACAGCTGAGTAATATTCCATTGTGTATATATACCACAGTTTCTTTATCCAGTCATCTATGAAAGGGCACTTTGGTTGTTTCCATGACTTGACTTCATTCTTTTTTATTGCTGAGTAATATTTTATAAGTGTGTGTGTGTGTGTGTGTGTGTGTGTGTGTGTGTTTATGAGGTCAGACAATTAATTTCACAAACTCATCCTAGAAAATGTGCTATATACCTCATTGCTGAATATCATTATGATCACCTTTAAAGTACTCCCTTTAGGAAGCTATGCACTGATGCTTGCACTTAGTGTACCCTTTGGAAATTTTTTTCTGGAATGGCCATTAAAGCTGCTGTCATGCCCCATATCTGCCAATTAAATTTGTGAACTTGCCACTGGGCTGCCAATGAAAGCACACGGTGTGTGTATATCTCGTCCAGAAGAAATTCAGCCATAAATGTCTCTATTTTTCATTTAGACACACACACACACACACACACACACACACACACACACACATTCATATTCATATATTAGACTGCAAATCCATCATATACTTGCATAGCAAATATCTTCTTTCACTCTCTGGATTGCCTTTTTACTTCTAAAGATGTATCTTTTGAATGACTGAAGTTATTAAATCTTAAGATCAATTTTTCACTTCTAATTGTTTATCATTTCATATTCCTAAGAAAAGAATAAGGCATCAAATGATTGTTGATGTGTGTCATAGTTAGGTAATCATTGGCTATTTCAGTCAAATATATGTTCATACAATAGACTCTCAGTTATCCAGTCTCATGGGGATTGGTAGATGCTGGATAAATTTAAGTGGATTCTCCCTTAACAGGCACTCTCAAGCAACCAGCAAAACTTTTTAGCCAGTTGCTTGAGATTTTGCTGGTTGCTTGAGTTCTGATTAACAGAGAATCTACTGTACTTTATTTTTAAAACAGTGTTTTATCTTTCACATTTTGATCTTTAATGCATTTGAAATAGATTTTTGTCTTTGGTCATAGATGGGGGTCAATATATGTCTCCATATGGATATCCAATTTGCACAAAATCATTTAGAAAGATGTTTTTTCCAGTCCTATGCACTGTCATTTACATTTGTCATATACAAGTTCTAAAAATTAAGCTCGTGAACTCATCCTAGAAAAAATGTTACCTACCTCATTGCTGGATATTACTATAGTCACCTTTGAAGTACTCCCCTTGGGAAGCTATGCTTCACCCTTCAAAGCAATTTTGGAACTCTTTCTGGAATGGCCATCAGAGCTGTTGTTCTATTACCCTTGATCTCCTGAATGTCATCAAAATGTCTTCCTTTCAATATTTCCTTTATTGGCAGGTAAAGAAAAAAGTCATTTGAGGCAGGATCAAATGAGTAGGGAGGGAACATAATAATGTGTTCCAATACAGTTATTTGTGTACTGGCTAAAAACTCCTTCACAGGCAGTGCAATGTGAGCTGATGCAAGAGCCATGAGTTGTTGACGAGAAGTTCAGGTCATACGCATCTAACATTTTCATGCAACCGTTTCAGAACTTTCAAATGGTAAACTTGGTTGACTGTTTGTCCAATTGGTACAAATTCATAATGAACAATCCCTCTGATATCAAAAAAGTGAGCAATATTGTTTTGAATCTTGATTTGGACTGACGGAACATTTCTAGTCATGGGGAATTGGCTGATTTCCATTATATACTTTGATGCTTTGTTTCAGGGTTGTATTGGTACACCCATGTTTCATCACCAGTGATAACATGGCCCAATACATTGTCTTGCCTCTCCAAAATATTTTGGCAAACTTTGACTCTTCTTTGTTTTTGTTCATAGGTGAGTTCCTTCGGGACCATTTTTGCACACACCTTTCTCATGACAAGATTTTTCAGTTCTATGTAATCCTTGCTAACAGATGTCACCCCAATAAGTCTAACAATAAAAATGAATTTTAAAAAAAAGATTTTTCAGTTAAGATTTCCCTGTTTTTCTATTGATGTTTACTTGGTCTGCTATGCTTCTTACAGTCAGCTGATGATTTTTTTGCACAATTCAACAAATTTTTCAATGTTTTCATCAGTTCTGCTCATTACTGGCTGCCCTGACCTCTTTTCATCAGTGACGCTTTCTCTCCCCTCAGAAAAACATTCCATACTTCTGTACACTGCTGTTTTTTTTCTGGCATTATCCCCATAAACTTGAACTAGCATGTCCCTGATTTCACTTCCACTCTTGCCAAGTTTAACAAGAAATTAATGTTTTTCATTGCTCTAATTCAAGCTTCAGTGTTTTCACAACACCCAAAAACACCCAACAACCATAATGAATGCCACTGAGCAAGATACTGCCACACATTGACATGAACAGATGTGAGACACGGTATGCCAAGGTTATGAAATCTTACCAAGTTGTTTGTACAGTGCTGCCAACCTAAGCACATGGTGGCAAATTCGTGAACTTAATTATTAATTCTTGTATATCACATGACTATATATGTGTGGGTCTGTTTCTGACTCTCCGTATCTTTTTATTCATTTATTTTCTCATTCTTAAATCAACATCACATTGTATTACTTTATATCTGGATAGTAAATCTTCAGTTTACTGCTTTGTAGTTTTAGGAATCAGCTTGTCAATTTCTAGATAAAACTTTTTATAAAGCTGCTTAAATAATTATTAGATTTTCAATGACTCTAAAAATTATTATAGTGTGGAAACAATGAACATTTTTATGTTTTTTTCTATGTATGATATGATATATCTTTCCACTTAAGTGTTCTTTAATTTTTCCGATATTTGAGGGCTGTCTCGAAAGTATCCAGCCATGTAATATGAAAAATAGAGGAATTTAAGACCGAACTTTTTCTGGACAGCCCTCATATTTTGTAGATTTTGGTAGAAAGATCTTACATATCTTACAATGTATTTATTCGTATGTATTTCTTTTTATATGAGGAAGGCGTTGTAAATAAAATTTCAAAATTTTATTTTCTATATGTTTATAGAAACATATAGAAATAGTTAATTTCTTTAGAAAAGTATTTTTTAGAATAGTTTTACACTTATAGAAAAACTGAGAAAATAGTACCAAGTTCCCATATAATGCCTTACCTACTTTCATTATTAATATATTACATTACATTTGTTAAAATTAATAAATCAAATTTAATACATTGTTTAAAACAGAAGCCCACAGTTTGTTCAGGTTTTTCTTAGTTCTTACCTAATGTCTTTTTCTGTTTAAGGATCCCATCTAGTATACTACATTACATTTATTTGACATGTCTCCTTAGGCTCTTCTTGACTGTGACAGTTTCTCAGAATTTCCTTGTTTTTAGTGACTATGACTGATTTGAGGGGTACTGATCAAGTGTTTTGTGGAATTATCCTCTATCAGAATTTGTCTGATATTATTCTTAAGATTAGACTAGGTTTATGAATTTGGAGGAGGAAGACCACAGAGGTATGATGCCATTTTCATTACTTTGTATCAAGTGTATATACATCAAATCTTATGTTTACATAGGATACATTTGTAATGCAGTTAGATTTTATAGGTTATAATCTTGACTCCTTGGGATACCCAGTCTCCTAAGTGAGTTTTTAAATCTGTATACATTAAAGTTTACTTAATGTGTTGTAAAGCTCTATACATTTTGACAAATGCGTAATGTCACTTTTTGACCATTGCAGTATCACACAGAATAGTTTCACTGCCCTAAAAAATCCCCTGTGCCTCACCTGTTCAACCCTCCCTACTAACCCTGAACCCTCGGCTACCACTGATATTTTTGCTGTCACTGTATTTTCCCAGAATGGCATGTAATTGGGATCATAGAGCATGTGGACCTTTTAGACTCTCTTCTTTCACTTAGCACTGTGCATTTAAGGTTTTCCATGTCTTTTTGTGGCTTACTAGCTTATATCATTATATGGCTGGATAATATTTTATTGTACAAATGTACAGTTTGCTTACTCATTCACTTATTGAAGTTATCTTGGTTGCTTTCAGTTTTGGGTATGTGGAGGAGAGACTCTTTATTGGCATGCCTGCTGATTGACCCATGAACTGGACCAGAGACAGAGAAGAGATTGTTCATCATGAAACTCACCTGGAGATTGTTTTGATCTTAATTACTGTATTCTAACACAAACCAGCACCCTTCTTGGAACAGCCTTTGGGTTTGGAAAACAATCTGGTTGTTCTGACCTGGTCAAGCATGTAAAGCAATTTTTCATACTTGCTAGCAGTCACATACCATCTTTCCCCGCTGCCCCACACCACATAATTTTATTATACCTGCTAAGTGCCTTGGGGAGTTATTTTTATCTTGCAGCCACCCAAGTCATGATTAATATGTAAGTTTCTCTTATGAAACTCTATTACTTATCAGACTAGAGTAGACGGCCTCTTTCCTTTGTCTTTCCCTGCTCTGTGCTCACCGAGGTAGATTTTCAGTCCCAGGAACTTTCCCTGTGTCTGTGTATACTAACAATTGGCAAATCAAACAGGAGACTGAACAAATAGGCCTTGGGAAAGAGGCATCTGCAGGGGAAATCCTGTTTTGGCCATCTACTTTTATTTGGGAAGGGATGGTATGTTAGATGCATGTGGACCACAGTGAGAGTACAGGAACACCCCTAACAGCAGCTGGCCTCATGTGTTTGTTTGAAGGACTACACATTGCACACAGGACTGCAGCTGTAGGTTGGCCCCTCTTATGGGCTGCTGAACTGGCCATTGATGCCCATCTAGAGGAAGAAGCCAAGGGTTAGGAAATTGAAGGCAGATCTAGGGGAAATCCACCAGTCTCAAGAGCATGTCAGAGAGATGGTAAGGACTTAGAAGTTGGACAGAGTCAAAGAAAAAGGGGGAAGTGGAGAATAAGAGCAGTAGGGAAGAAAAGCCCTTTAAGAACTGAAAAGCAAAAGAAAAGGTTGATTTTCAGCCTAATGCAGTGCCGGTAGGATTATGGAAAGCTTTAAAACCAGAACAACAATTCTGACTGATACCCTAGGCTCCCCTAGCAGACACCCCAACAGATTCAGGGGAGCCCTCTGGAATTTCTTCCTATTCTGCTTGGGTGCCATGCCTTCTCCCACCCCCCAGTATAGGATGAAGGCTAAGATCATCCTCAGGTGAGGGGCATGGGGGCAATTAGAGGCCTCATGTGGAACTCATCAACCATTGGTCCCCCAGAAATAAACCAAGGGTAACTGCTTTGGTTGGCACTGGTGCTGAATGTGCCCTAAAACATGGTAATCCTCAAAACTGCCTGGTTCCCTCAGGTTATAGACAGCTATGTGGGTCAGACTATAATGATCAGAAAGTTCCCTTGGTTCAGCAAATTGGGTGCTACTCCCCTGCTGGGAGAATAAGGTCTTTGTCTCTCTCATCCCCCAAAAAAGATACTGGACATCAACATTTTGAAGGACAGACTTTATAAACCTGTGTTGGGGAATTCCTCCTTTGAGTACAAGTAATTTAATGAATACTGAGAGGCAACACCAATTGGGAGTTGATTAAACATTTTCGGTTACTTAGAGGACATGAGGAAATGAGGAAAACTACCCAAGAGCGTCCCAGTGTGGGCACTGTGCACCCTGCAGAGTGCCTTCAACAGCCCAGTGTGACCAGTAAAAATGCAAGATGGCTTTTGAAGAGTGACACTAAATTATAGAGCTACATGAGGCAGTGTCCCTCATTTATGCAGTTGGTCCTGATATTGCCACTATATTAGCTAATTTGGCTATGATCCTAGGAATGTATTGTGTTGTGCGGGACCTGGCCCAGGCCTTTCTTTCTTTCTTTCTTTCTTTCTTTCTTTCTTTCTTTCTTTCTTTCTTTCTTTCTTTCTTTCTTTCTTTCTTTCTTTCTTTCTTTCTTTCTTTCTTTCTTTCTTTCTTTCTTTCTTTCTTTCTTTCTTTCTTTCTTTCTTTCTTTCTTCTTTCTTTCTTTCTTTCTTTCTTTCTTTCTTTTCTTTCTTTTCTTTCTTTCTTTCTTTCTTCTTTCTTTCTTTCTTTCTTTCTTTCTTTCTCTTTCTTTCTTTCTTTCTTTCTTTTTTCTTTCTTCCTTCCTTCCTTCCCTTCCTTCCTTCCTTCCTTCCTTTCTTTCTTTCTTTCTTTCTTTCTTTCTTTCTTTCTTTCTTTCTTTCTTTTTTTTAAAAGCATACCTCTTCCCATGCTATTGAATTTCAAGATCTATTTGCCTTTACCTGGAAGGAGCAACCATGGACTTTCCAAGTGCTTCCCCAAGGCTATTGACATAGTCCCACCATATGCCAAGAAATGGTGGCCCAGGATTTGTCACTGTTTTCTTTCCCAACCCCAGTGAAATGGGCCCATTACATTGATGGCATAACATTAACCTGTGAAGATTTACCTTTACTGCAGAAAACGCTGCAGTTCTTGCTATATCACATATAGGAGAGGGGATGGACCGTGAGTCTGAAAACATCCAAGGTCCTGGCTCTGCAGTAAAATTCTTGGGAGTCCTATGGTCTGATAAGAGCCTTATTGTTCCCTAGGCTGTCATAGAAAAAGTACAAGCCTACCCCAGTGGCAATTTTGAGGTACTGGTTAACATTTGTACCCCATTTGGCATTGTTTAGTAAAAAAGAGACACATACCAGACTGGGGAATATAATGGAATGTCACCTTCCTGAGAGCAAAAATACTGCTCACACAGATCAAAGACCTTGGAATGTCACACAGGCGGTGACCATTTGAATGAGATGTTCTCTTATCCCAGGAGGCATGGGAGGGGCATTATGCAGAAGCAGCCTGGCCCCAACAATGGAAAAGGGCAGAAATCAGCTAGCTATATCCCCACAGAACGGTACGTCTGGGGTTTATAGGGCACTCCTGCAGGTGGAGTCACTTAACAAGGGAGTAGCCAATTATATACTTGTACAGTACGAGCTTCCCTTCCCATCAAAGGCTGGATTGGCACCATGCTCCACCAGTGTCCCTCTGCCAGGGCTCAGACTCCTGCGTAGGATAAACGGCATGCCTACTTACAACAGAGCATGCTCTGTCAAATAATTCTCTAACTTTAGAGGTGCAGCAACTGCAGGGTCTTGTTGAAAACGCAGATTCTCCAAAGGCTACTGCTCCCATCCCTGTGTCTGCCCCTGCAATGTGTAAAGAAGGAATAGGAAAAATTCTGCTGAATTCTGGTACGCTGATGGCTCTAGTTGGGGCAATGCATCTGTCTGGATGGCAATTGCCATCCAGCCTTCTACTGATACTATCTGGATGGAAACATGGACAAACCACAGTAGCCAATGAGCTGAAATAGCTGTCTGATTAGTCCTTACATGTGAACTGTGGCCATTGGTTTTGTGCACTGACAGTTGGGCTGTGTAAAAGGAAGTGACCCTGTGACTCAGGCAATGTGAAACAGAGAGGTGGATGATTATGAGCAAACCTTTATGGTAACAAGAGATCTGGAAAAATATTTGGACTTCCTCCAAGAGCCTGAGGCATATCTCACTGTATTCCATGTCCCTACTCATAGGGCATCTGCACCCCTGAGGTAAACAGAAAGCAGATGCTTTGTTAAAAATATTCTCTTTAGCACCTGACCCATCAGTTGACATGACATATTAAGCAGAGTGGGAATTGTAGTACCTGAGTAGGATGGCACATGTCTAAGGAGACAGGGCTGCCTTTAAAATGCAATGATTGGTTAATGAAGTTGCATCCTGTCCTGGGGCCATCCACTGAAGCCCCCAACTGGTGAGGGCCTGGCAAATTGGCTGCATAAGTCCTCTTACCTTGAGTAAAGGCTCCAACTATGCTTTGGGGTATGTTGACACTGCCTCTGGTCCCACTCAAGCTCTGACCATGTTGGTTAGCTGATCAAGCTGCCACTATCAAAGGACTAGGAAAGTTTACTATATATGGGTACTCTTATCAAATAGATAGCAACTGGGAGTCACACTTCAAAGGGCAAAAGAACATGATATTGAATGGAGATTCCACCTCTCATATAACCCACAGGCAACCAGGTTGGTGGAATGGAAAAATGGTATCCCAAACAGCAACTAAAGTTACTACGTGAAAAACCTTCTTTGGTTGGGTGGACAAAGGTGCTTTCCCAGGCATTAATACATTTAACTAACCAATGCATGGAGGCTCATTGCCCCATAGGCCAGGTTAGGAACTCAGGCTGAAACATCTAATACAGGAAAGGTGTGAAAAACAAAGGACACAACAATAGTTTCAATGATTGTACCAAGCTTTATTGTCCCTAGGAAGTGACTTATTTACTGGAATCTGCAATGGGTCATTCCACCAGTATGAGTCAGTTACTTCACGCCAATGGGTGGGGAGATATTTCTCAATCTCCTGTGGGATCCTGCCATTCTAATGAAGACCTGTGGAAACATGCTATACGTGGACTGTGACATCATTGAAAGAGCGGAGAAGGTAGGAGTCCTAGTCTGGCATATTGCCCTGCCTAATTCACCTCCTTACACTGGTTAGGGCCACCTCCCCTGACCAACATAATATGGTTTATACAGCCTGGGCAAACTCCTAAGTCTGCTGCCACTTTACCATTTAAGATCAGGTTACAAGGGTAATGCTCATAGAAGAAGAGCTCCCAATTTAAGACCCTACTAAATATTTGTCTTTCCAAACTTCACTGCCATTACTGTGGTATGTGGTTACAGGCTGGGTATCTGATGGAAACATCTTTATGCAATGGGCTCATTCTTGGAAAGTGTAATTATATTCATAGACGCCCTTATATTTATTCAACAAGCTCTCAATATAGTCAACAGAGTCTGTCCTTGTTAAATACTGAAATATTGCTAATAAGAAAAGCTGTCCTATAAAATAGGATAGACCTAGATATCATCACAACTTCAAAAAGGGCCAACTGTACTATTGTCCAAAGTGAATGTTGTGTTTTTATACCAGATGAATCTGCTAATATATCTTCTTTCTTAACAAGTGAAACTCCAAGTAAATACTTTAAGTGACCCAACCCCAAGCTTAGGCAACCTACTACTACACTGGTTTGCGTCATCAGGGACATGGTAGAAAAAATTATTACCAATACTTAAGACTGCTTCTCTTAATTTGTGTTTTATTCTTGCATGTTTTGTACTTCTGCTTAATTGGCAACCAAACAAGTTATCTCCTTGCTATTGAAGGCTTTTGCTGACTGCTCAGGACACCTCACAGGAGAGGGTGGCCTGTGAGATTGTTAAGAGTTGATCAGGAGAGGTGGAGTGTGCAGGAGAGACTGTGCCATGGTGTGACTGCTGACTGAGCCATAAGCTGAAGCCAGCCAGGAAGGACATTGTTCATCATAAGTCTCTCGGAGATCTTTGATCTTAATCACCAGGTATTCAAACACAATCCACCACCCCTCCACTGTCTTCTGGGTATGGAAGACTTCTGGTTGACCTTTGCTGGTCAAGCATGTAAAGAAATTTCCAGTACCTGGTAGCAGTCACAGACTAGTACATATGACTAACCCCGTTCCCACCATATAATTCTCTGGTGTCTGCTATGTGGCTTGGGGATCCATTTTATCTTGCAGCCACCCAAGATATGCCTCATATGTAAGTGTCCCTTAGAAACAATTTGACTACATGTAAATGTGAGGGGTTGACTACTTTCTCAGGGGTGGAGAAAGCTAAGCATTCAGATGCCGGGCACTTGCGGGGTGGAGCCAGCAATGAAGATGGACACCCACAAATTAAGTTTTACTTTCCAGGGTGCCCAGAGTTCTTAAGCCACTCTTCCACATAGTTCAAGGTAAACACCCAGCAGAGGCCAAGTCTCCAATCTTAAAAATATACTTAAAAAAAAAAATATATATATATATACTTTTAATAGTATCTGCCTGACAGTAAACTCTTCAGCCATGAAAGCACAGAAATGAGAATATCCCTAATGAAGCACCAGTGCATCCATTTACTCCACTGCTGTGTGAACACCAGTCTCTTGCCCTGGCCCACATAAAATTAGTCACAGCATTTACAAAGGAGGACAGTGGTTTTTGTGACAGTTTATGTGGTCATACAACAAGGTATCACAACACATTATGCTACAAAGCCAATGCTAGTTGCAAATACTGAATTCCCCCCACCCTGGGTTTTGTTGGTCTGCTGTTCCTAATCCTGCTGTTCCACTGCACCTGAACCAGCTCTTCTATGATAAACTATGAAAAGAAACAGTGGGCGAATTCGCTGAAAGACATCAGCCGGCACTAACAGGCCTGAGCCCTGTGCCTTGATCCTATGGAAGCTCTAGAATTGGATGAACCCCAACCTCAGTGCCAGGCATTTGGAGGCTACCCAGTGCTCATGGTAACTACTGCTCTTAATTCTCCAGGCACGGATTTATCCTCACAGCAATTCTCCAAAAACAAACTCTGACTTTTCTTTAATTTTATTTTATGTAATGATTTAGGTCTGGGTTTTTGTTTTGTTTGGTTTGGTTTTGTTTTAGACAAATGTTCCCCTTTTTCTTTTTTAATCAGAAATGAGTAAACAGAGAGCTCAGTAAGACCATGGAAAACACCTGCAGTAGTTTCAAATATTCGGTATGGTTTTTGCTGCTGAGCAGAACACATTAATAAACTCTATTAATTACAAAACTGGAATGGCCAGCCACTTTCTTCAGTCTTTTTCTGCCCTCCAAATGTAAACTTTCAGTCCCAGGACCTTCTCCTGCATCTGTATGTACAAACACGGTGATTATGAATCAGCCTGCTATAAATATTTGTATGTAGGTTTTTCGTGTGGATATAAGTTTTCAACTCAGTTGGGTAAACACCTAGAAGCACAATTGCCAGATCATATGGTAAGAGTATGTTCAGTTTTTTTAAGACACTGCCAAACACTCATTTAAAGTGGCTGTACCATTTTTCATTCCCATCAGCAATGAATGAGCATGCTGATGTTTGTTCACATTCTCACCAGCAGTTGGTATTGTAACTTTTAAAAAAAATGTTAGCCATTCTATTAGGTATGTAGTAAAATCTCATTATTGTTTTAAGTTGCAATTTCTTAATGACAAGAGATTCTGTGCATCTTTTTATGTGCTTATTTGCCATTTGTATATATATATATATAGATAGATAGATATACAATTAAATATATTAAATATATATATATTTAATAAGGTGTTTTCAGACTTTTGCCTGTGTTTTAATTAAATCGTTTTCTTATTATTTTTTGGGTATTTTGGATACAAATCAGCTTTGGTTGAATATTTATATCCCAAGTTTATGTATTAAAATCCCCCCCCCCGAAATTATGGTCTTCGTAGGTGGGGCCTTTCGGGGATGATTAGATCATGAGAGTGGAGCCTTCATGAATGGAATAAATGTTTTTATAAAAGATCACAGAAATTTCTAGTTCCTTCCACTATGTTAGAAGTCTGCAACTCAGAGGAAAACCCTGCTACACCCTAATCTTGGATTTCCAGCACCCACAACTGTGAGAAATAAATTTCTGTTGTTTATAAGCTAGCTACCTTGTCTGTGGTATTTTCTTATAGCAGCCCAAAAGGGCTAAGAGAAAGTCTTACATCAGACAATGTGTTTCACAAATACTTTCTTCCAATCTGTGACTTCCCTTTATGGTCTCTTTATCTTCTCTATCACAAAGTTTTTAAAAATAGATTCCAATGTATCAATTTTTAAATTCATAGATCATACTTTTGGTATTGTATCTAATAACTCATCACCAAACTCAAGGTCATCTAGATTTTCTCCTATGTTTTCTTCTATAAGTTTTATAGTTTTGCACTTTTCACTTAGGCTTATAATCCATTTTGAATTAATTTCTGTGAAAGTTAATTGGGTATCTACATGAATTTTTTAAGTATATGACTTTAATAGAGGGTTGAATAGTGTTCCCCCCAAATTTATGTCTATCCGTAACCTCATAATGTGATCATTTAAAAATTAGGTCTTTGCAGATGAAAATAAGGTAAGGATTTCAGGATGTAATCATCCAGGGTTAGTGTGGGACCTAAATCCAGTGACTGCTATCCTTGTAAGAAGAGCACACACAGAGGCACAGAGTAGAATACCATGTGAAAATGGGAAAGAGACTGAAAGCATGTACTTACAAACCAAGGACTGCCTAGGATTACTGGCAACCACTCAAAGCTTGCAGAGAGGTCTAGAGCAGATTCTCACTTAGAGCTTCCAGAAAGAACCAATATTTCTAAAACCTTGATTCAGAACTTTTGACCTCTAGATTTATGAGAAAATAAATTTATATTATTTAAGTCACCAAGTTTGTGGTAATGTATTTTAGCAGCCCTTGCAAAATAATCAGGTACCTAGTTGTCCAAGCAGCATCATTTGTTGAAAAGACTATTCCTTCTCCTCTAAATTGTCTTTGCACCTTTCTCAAAAATCAGCCGACTACATTTTTGTAGCTCCATATGTAGGCTCTCTATTCTGTTTATATATATATAATTTGTTTTTGCCAATACTACACTGTACTGATTGCTGTAGCTTTATAGTAAGTCTTGAATTTGGGTAATGTCATTCCTCAAACTTCATTCATCTTCAATGTTGTGTTGGCTATCCTAGGTCTTTTGCCTGTCCACATTAACTTTACAATCAATTTGTCAATATCTATAAAAGAATTTGTTTAGATTTTGATTGTGATTATATTGAATCTACAGATCAAGTTGAGAAGAACTGAACTGACATCTTGACAATATTGAATCTCTTTCCATGAACATAGAATATCTCTCATTTATTTAGTTCTCCGATTTTGTTTATCAGAGTTTTGTACTTTCCCTTATATAAACCTTGTACATATTTTGTTAAATATTTACCTCGGTATTTTATTTGGGGAGCTGCTAATGTAAATGGTATTGTGTTTTTAGTTTCAAATTCTACTTGTTTACTACTGACATACAGGAAAGTGACTGACTTTTGCATATTAATCTTATAATCCTACAACCTTGTTATAATCACTTAATAGTTTCACAAGTTTCTGTTGCTGGTTCTTCCAGATTTTCTGCATAGGCAATTATGTTATCTGTGAACAGACAGCTTTATGTCTTCATTCCCAATCTGTACATTTTTTAATTTCCATTTCTTGCCTTATTGCATTAGAGAGAGCTTTCAGTATGAAGCTTTTAGTATGTTGAAAGGAGTCATAAGAGGGATCATCTTTGCCTTGTACCTAATCTTAGTGTGAAAGTTTTCAATCTTTATTAAAGTATGAGGCTGACTGTAAGTATTTTTGTTGATATTCTTTTACAGATGAAGGAAGTTTTCCCTATTCTTAGTTTACTGAGACTTTTTATCATGACTTCGTGTTGGATGTTATTATATCAAATGTTTTTTCTGAATCTATTGATATGATCATGAAACTTTTTTAGTCTGTTAACATGATGGATTACTTTAACTGATATTCAAATGTTTAACCAACTTTGCATACCTTGGATACATTCCACTTGGTCATGGTGTATAATTATTTTATACTTTAAAAAATTCAATTTGCTAATATTTAGGATATTTACATGTGTTTGTTTATCAGAGATTTTGGTCTAGAGTTTTCTTTTCTTGTAATGTCTTTAGTATTTTCTTTTCATTCTTTTTAGAGTTTGTACATCTCCGCTTTCTATTCCATGTGTTTTTGCATGTTTCAACTTTTCCATCAGAAGTTTTAACATATTAATCATAGTTATTTTTAATTCCCTGTTTGATGATTTCAAAATCTGTACTATATTTGAGTCTGGCTTGGATGCTTGCTTTGTTTTCTTAGACTGTTCTTATTCTTGGCTTTTAGTATGCCCTGTAATTTAGACCTCAAATGTTTATTTAATGTGTTCCCACATGGCAGTCATGGAGTACAAATCTGCCTTAACGTTGTAAGTATATATAAATGTTTTATGTCGAGTCGAAATTGTGGGGATGTGGTCTTTGAAACTTAAGGTCCAAGAAAAAATTTTAGAGAAGGAATGACTATATAGAAGTCATCCAGGCCAAGTCCTTTATTATACAGAAGAAAAAAAATAGAAGCTAATAATGGTTATACACAACTTGCCCATTTTCACACAGTGCATAGCATTTGGGTCTTCTGCTCCCTTATCTAACTTTATTGCACTACACGGCCCTGCCTTTAATTCATCAGGATTTTTATTGGGAAAATAAATAGAAAAGAGATAGTAGAGAAGAAGAAAAAGGAAAGGCTATTATAATAAAAATTTTCAAATATTCAAATTAATAAAATGTTGAAGGGATAGTGATAGTGTCATAGAGTTTTCCTCATTATGTTATTATAAAATTAAAGTATTGGGGATTATATAACATAGTATAAGGTTGTCATTCAGATTGGTGAGAAGAGTTATAGAAAAAAATATCCCCTGTATTCAAGAGCTAAGGATGTTTGCCACATAAAGACCGAAACTGAGAACATTTTTGGAAGAAATCCTCACACAATAAAAGAATAAGAAGTCAGGCAATATTGCAAGAGATATGGGGAAGAGGCATCAATAAAAAATAAAAGGAGATAATGTTATAAAAAAAAAGAAAAATGGAGATGCCAATTGTTCCTCTTAAATTGGAGGATAGTGTGCATAAGAAATGACATTGCAGGTTTTTGTCAAATATGAGGAGAAATATCTGAAAGGGACATGTTTTCAACGTTCTGGTTTCTTATGATAATTTGGGGAAGTTCACCATAGAAATCTGGTATGACGTTTTTATATTTATTTATTTATTTTCCTCAGCCGTATCTGAATTAAAAACTGAACTCCAGTCCAATGTTGGCTCTGAAGATTTTCTTAGGTTTACTTACTCAGCTGCAGGAAAACTTGCTCCTCAAATATATCTTTTCCCATCACGTGTCTTGATTTAATCCACTTGCTCAGAACCCGAATGGCATGGTGACTATCACTAAAATGTACAACATCTCCTTGGAGCCTATGAGGTCCTTAGGGCTTCAACATGTGATTGTGCATTTGGATCATCCTCTAAGAAATGAACAGAAGGTTGTTCCTCTACCAATAAAACAAGAATATAAGTAGAAGTCATAATGATTTTAACAAGGAAAATATCTTTATAATTGACTACTGAAGTGTTTATGTAGTGGTCTAGTTTTAAAAATGTAAATCAAGTAATACACCTGCAGGGATAAAAGAATTAATGAATGAAGATGTTCTTTAACCCAGCTCTGCTTCTGGGGGTAACTGTTCTTATTTGATATATTTTTAATTGTTCTCCCCTTCATGCTTTCCACTGAATTTCTGCCACCATCAATGAAAATTAGGGTCGTTTGCACTTCCTCCGACTTTTCTTATTCCCAATGTAATTCTTTTCTCCCAGGATAGCTCTTTTTCTGCTTGCCTCTGCAACCTTTAACAGCATGATTAAACCTGATTTTTGTTGTAGCCATGTAGAGTCTCCCTTAGCTGGCCATTTCTCCTCGCCCATCTTATTTCCAAGCTCTGTCAGTTGTATAGTAGTTTTCAAAGCAATAATTAAACACAGTATGATTTGCCCAAGAAATTTAATATATTTAAATAATATCATTTTCTGTATAATTAAATAATTTTTATATTCCACTTAATAATCTTTTAAAACTAGAGCATTTAGTCTCTACATATTTAGTGTAAATAGTGAAATATTTGGGTTTTAATCTTCCACCTTGCTATTTTATATCATCTGACCTGTTTTATGTCCCTTTTCCTCTCTTCCTGAATTTTTGGTCATAAAATATTTGAATTTTTGCAGAACATTTTTAAAGCATTGCTCTTTCCAGTTTGGTAGGTTTTTTTTTCTTCATCACTTTGACAATGACTTTGACTGGCTTTTGACTTTTATTACATCTGTTAAAAAGATATCAGTAAATTTCATTGGTAATTCTTTTAAAGAAGTGTATCTTCCCCCTTACCTTTGCTGCTTTTAGTATTTTCTTCCTGTATTTGCTTTACAGCAGTTTTATTATTATGTGTTGTGGTGTTACATTTTTTTGTATTTATCTTGCCTGCATTTTCCCAATATTCTTGAATCTGTAGGTTAATGTCTTTATCACTTTTGAAAAATCCTTGGCTATCATCTCTTCGAATATTGCTTCTGTCCTATTCTCTCTCATTTTTTCCTGAGACTCTAATTACAAGTATATTCGATATATGAAATAATTAAATTAGATGTATTTTAAATTCTGCATGTGAGAATTCCAATATCTGGATTTTTTTTCCTATTATCGGTTATTTTTACATCATAGTTTGCAGCCAGTGTCGAATTTTTATGTAAAGTTATTCTAGACTGAATGTTAGACTTTGTATATAAATGAATGCAGAGATAGCTAGAGAAAGAAAGATAGTGGATTAGGTGGATGCTGTGCCTGCAGCCTCCTCGGATCACACAAAGGTTGTAGATACATTATAGAACAGTAAACCTTGGGAATCAGCAAAGGACTGACTGAAGATAGTGGTTGAACTCCCAGAGGGACACCTTAGAACCCATGGTTTCCACAGAAGAGGGCTTCCAGTTCCATAGTGGGCTTCCCAGCCTGGGTCTCCTGTGCTGGGAAGAAAAGTTCTCATTACATCTGGCAGTGACAATTGGTGAGAATTTTGTCTGTCCATCTTGGTGAGACAGAAGATGGCTGGAAATCCATATGAGAGACCCACCTTAAAGCTACTCACCAATCCCAACCACTTGCCACACTCACCTGATATCTGGTGGATGGGTGGCAACTCTGGAGGCACTGGAGACATACAGGGAAAGGATGAGCTGTGAGATTTCAGGATAAAGCCTGGAGGGACCCATTGTTTATGTGCTGAGTTTGCCTCACATGTAGCCCATTGAAGGTCACCATTTTTTCTATGTTAAACCCTCCCCAAAAGGGCCAAATCTGAGAACACATTGGTCTAATAAATTCCACGCATGTGCACCACCTTGGTGACACACTGAACCCCATCCCACACAGATAACACGAGGGTCCTCTAGGGTGCCCTATTCTGCCAAACATTCAGCCCCAACCCACTAGCTGTGGAAGACTGTTTACAGACTTTTACGGGAGCAGCAGCCCACAGAGGCCAGGGAACCATTTGGTGGCATGCAGTTGCCTCAATCTACTCTGCAGCCCTTCCAGAGCAGGCAAGGGGCTCCTATGGGCCAGCCATGAAAGACCACAGAGCTCTCAGAGAATTTTTGCAAGGTGTGCAAAGACCCCCTCGTTAGGCTGACCACACGTACCATTTGAAACCTTTGTTTTCTGTCCTGTTCTGACAGTAGAGAAAACAAAATTACTGCCCAGTTTCAAACAGTGCATATGGTCAGCCTACTGACATCTTGAATTTATCCCAGTGTGACTAGGTTGACTAGATGTATGATTTGAAACAGTATATTACTGTGTTTTCTGTCCCTTTTAAAATGGTATGTCTTGTGAGCCTATCCCTGGAGCTTTCTTTGTCCTGCCAACAAGAAGTATTTTGGGTGGCTGAAGGATTGGTTTTACTCTACTAGTGGGGAATACTTTCTTGCTGACTTTTACAGAAATAGCTGTCTGTGACTCTCTGAGTAGCTTTCAGTGCTGCTCTGCCACTCCCCCAGGCAACTAAAAGTGTGTTGCAAGTGGCAGCCTGTGGGGCTCTCAGGAAATTATTGTTTTAATTTTACTTTTAAAAATTTAATTTATTTTAGTTTTACAATTTTTAATTTTACATATTTAATTTTTATTTAATTTTATTATTTTAATTTTTTATTGTATCTTTTTTTCTGTCAAAGTGTGCACAGACCCCCTGGAGTTTTGCCTTGCCTACCCAGAGGCACTCCAGGCAGCTGAGTGATAAGCCCTGTCCTCCTAGTGGGGGAAAACTTTTTTTCAGACTTTTTCAGGAGCAGCTAGCTATCTGTGACTGCCGGGAGCTTTCAGTGGTTCTGTGCTGCTCCCTCTAGGCAGCTAATGTAGTGTGCTGCAAGTGGGAGACCTCATGACTCTCAGGGAATATTTGTAAATTGTGCTCAGGCCTGACTTCAGAAAACTCCAAGTATGGATAAAATTGAATTTCCTTATTAAGTTCCTTACAAAAACAAAGGAAATCACTTTAAACCATTTTGGAAGAAATGTTAGTGGTTTATGGGAATTTGCAGTGGGAAATCCATGGTTTAGAAGTGGCATAGACTTTTCAAACAAGGCAGGGAGTCATTGAAGATGACCTCCATCCAGGATGCTCTGTTGAGGCCACAGACATTGTCAAAAAAGTTGAAAACTTGTAGTGAAAGATGCCACCTTGAATAAAATGCAGCTTGCAGAAATGGTTGGAGTATCACCTACAACCATTTTGAATATTCTCCATCAGCATCTAAGGATGTCAGAACTCAGTGCAAGATGGTGCTGAGAGTCCTCACACCACTTCAAAAGCAATAGCATGTTGAGTGTTTATGACAGTTTCTGGATCTCTGCAGAGACAACAAAGATGAAGTTTTAAACTGGATTGTCACTGGAGATGAAACTTGGGTTCATCATTATGAGCCTGAGTCCAAGCAGGAGTCCATGCAATAGCATAAAAAGGGCACACCACCTTCTAAGAAGTTCAAGGTGTTGCAATCAGCTGAAAAAAACCATGGCTACTATTTTTGGGATAAGGAGGGTAGCCTGCTGATCAATTACAAGGATAAGGATGTCACAATAACCGGAGAGTACTATTTCTGCCTGCTAAAATAGTTAAAAGAACTCATGAAAGAGAAAAAAAAAAGGAAAATGAACCAAAGGGGTGCTGTTTTGCACAACAATGCATCTGTGCACAAGACCAATGTTGTGTTGCTTACTCTTTATGACTGTGACTTCCGAACATTAAACTAGCCTCGCTATAGTCCAGACCTGGCTCTGTCTGATTATTATCTGTTCTCAAATATGAAAAAATAGCTTTGAGGGAAGAAATTTATAGATGATGAAGAGGTTAAAGCTGCAATTTAAGGGCAAAAACAAAACATTTTTTTATTTGTGGGTATGAATAAACTTATTCGAAGACATGAAAAGTGTATTAGGGTTAAGGATGAATATATTGAAAAGGAAAAATAATAAATAGGTTCTTTTTCAATCCTTCCCCTTCATTTTGTGAATTTCTTAACCACCCCTTATATAGTATAGTATTGTTGATGATAGGTACAATGTTGTACAGCAGCTCTTTAGGACTTACTCGTGTTGATTAATTTATGTCTATTAATTAGAAATTTCCCATTTCTCCCTCTCCTCAGCCCCTGGAAGCCACCATTTTACTCTTTTGTTCTATGAATTTGACTGTTTTAGATACCTCACATAAGTGAAATCATGCATCATTTGTCTTTCTGTGACTTGCTTATTTCACTTAGTGTAATGTCCTTGGAGTTCATCTATGTCACATATTTCAGAATTTCCTTCTTTTTAAGGATGAATAATATTCCAGTGTATGTATAGACCATATTTTCTTTATCCATTCATCTGTAGGTGGGTGGTTAGGTTGCTTCCACACCTTGGCTATTGTGCATAGTGCTGCAATAAACATGGGAGTGCTAATATCAATTTGAGGTCCTAATTGCAATGCTTTTGGCTAAATAGCCAAAGGTGGGATTCAATTGTAAGTAGTTCTAATTTTAACTTTTTGAAAAACCTTCATACTGTTGTTTTCCACAGTTTCTCTAACATTTGGCATCTCCACCAATAGTGAGCAAGGATTCTAATTTCACCACATCCTCACCACACTTACTGTCTTTTGATTTTTTTATAGTAGTTATCCTGACTGGCGTCAGGTGATATCTCATTATAGTATTGATTTGTACTTGCTAATGATTGGTAACATTGAGTATTTCTTCATACATCTGTTGGCTATTTGAATCTATTTTGGAAAAACATCTGTTCAAATCCTTAGACTGCTTTTTAAAATTTTGTTTTTGTTTTTGTTTTTTGGTTATTACTAATTTTTGCTATTAAATTTTAGGTCTTTATATATCTTGAAGATTAACTTCTTGTCAGATATCACATTTGAAAATATACTTTTTTCAAAGATCATGTTATCTGTTATTGTTAGCACTGCTTAATTTTAAAACACACCTGAAACATGCCCTAGAAATGTAAATAAATTTTAGAAACTCATTAGGCCAGATGATGTGACTATAACTGGAAGAAATAAGGTGCAGAGGCTCAGAACAGTTGCATCTGCAAGCACTTTGAACCTGAGGAACAACCTCTAAGATTCAGATGGAGGACAAACCCTGAGAACCAAATGCCAATGACCTGAAACTACACACCAGTGTATCTGAACGATTGTGTCCCACTTCATATCTGGATCACACTAGATACGTTATAGTCTTAAAGGCAAAAATGAGAAAACAATATTGCCATGCTTGTGATGGGTTTTAGGGCTCTTAAGGACACTGAAAAATATTTTATCTCATTTTGCACGTTGCTCCTTACTCTGTTGTTTCCTCTGTTGTGCTGAAGGCTTTTAGCTTGATTTGGTCCCATTTGTCTATTTTTGCTTTTGTTGCCTGTGCTTTTGGTGTCACATTCATGAAATCATTGCCAAGACCAATGTCATGAAGCTTTTCCTCTATGTGTTCTTCTAGGAGTTAATAGTTTCAGGTTATAATTTAAGTCTTTAATCCATTTTGAGTAGGTTTTCCTATATGGTGTAAAATACATGCCCAATTTTACGCCTTTGCATTTGGATATTCAATTTCTCCAACATTATTGGTTCTAGAGATGATTCTTTCCCAATTGTTTGTTCTTGGCACCCTTGTTAAAGATCAGTTGTGTGGATTTATTTCTGAGTTCTCTATTCTTTTTCATTCGTCTACATGTCTGTCTTTATATCAGTTCCATACTGTTTTGATTACTGTAGCTATGTACTATATTTTGAAATTATGGAGTGTGATTCCTCCAGTTTTATTCTTTATTTTCAAGATCGATTTGACGACTATTGGTTTTTTTATGTTTCATATAAATTGCAGAATTGTTTTTTGTATTCTGTAAAAACAAAATGCTATGAGGTGCTTAATAGGTATTGTATTAAAAAAAAGCCTAACTTTACTCGTTAAGGATCTAGCAAAAGAAGAAAAAACTGAGCCCAACGTGAACAGAAGGAAAAAAAGTAACAAAGATTAGAGCAGAAATAAAGTAGAAAATAGAAAAATAATTTTAAAAATGATCAAAATAGAAAGGTTTTTTTTAAAAAGATAAAACAAAATTTACTAACCATTATCTAGACTAAGAAGAAACAGAAAAGACTCAAATAAATGAAATCAGAAATGAAGAATGAGGCATTAAGGCTGATGCCAAAGAAATAAAAATAATCATAAAAGAGTACTATGAAAAACTATATGCCAACAAATCGGACAACCTAGGACAAAATGGGTACATTTCTAGAAACATATAACCTACCAAGACTAAATCACGAAAATGTAGAAAGTCTGAACAGACCTGTAACTAGGATGGAGATCGAAATACTAATCAAAAACCTCCTAATAGAAAAGGCCAGGAACAGATGGCTTCACTAATGAATTTTAGCAAACATTTAAACAAGAATTAGTGCCAGTGCCTCTCAGACTTGTAAAAAAAAAAAAAAAACTGAAAAGGAGAGAACACTTCAAAATTCATTTTATGAGGCCAGTGTTGCTTTGATAACAAAGTCAGACAAAGGTACCACAAGGAAAAAAAAGGCTACCAGCCAATAATCCTAATCAATATAGATGTAAAAATCAACAAAATTCTAACAAACAATCCAACAGTACATTAAAAGGCTCATTCGCTATGACCAAGTGGGATTTATCTCTGGGATACACGAATAGTTCATCATCTGAAAATTAAAATATGACGCACTACATTAACAAAATAAAGGATGAACATCACAGGACCATCTCAATACATATAGAAAAAGCATTGGATAAAATTCCACACCTTGGGGGTTCCCTGATGGTGCAGTGGCTTAGGGCTTCCGCGCTGGCGCTGTCAGTGCTGCAGCCTGGGTTCGATTCCCAGCCAGGGAGCTACCCACTTACCAAAAAGCCAAAAAAAAAAAAAAAATTCCACACCTTTTCATGATAAAAAGCCTGAAAAAACTAGAAACAGAAGGAAAGTATCTAAATGTAACTAAGGTCTTATATGGAAAGCCTATAGCTAACATCATATGAACTGAAAGCTTTACTTCTAAGACCAGGAACAAGGCATAGATGCCCACTCTTGCCACTTCCATTCAATATACTACTGGAAGTCCTAGCCAGAACAATTAAGCAAGAAAAAAAAAAATAAAAAGGATAGAAATAAAAAAGAAAGAGGTAAAATTGCCCCTGTTTTCAGATGACATGATCTTATATATAGAAAACCCTGAAGATGCCACAAAGAAACACTTAGAACAAATAAACAAATTTAGTAAAGTTGTAGAATACAAAATCAACCTTGTTTCTATACACTAACAATGAACTATCTAAAAAAGAAGTTAGGAAAAGCAATTCCATTTACAATAGCACCAAAAGGAACAAAATACTTAGGAATAAACCTAACTAAGGATGTGAATAACTTGTATACTGAAAATTATAAAGCATTAATATAAGAAATTAGCAAAGACAAATGAAACAATATTTCATGTTCATGGATTAGATGACTCAGTATTGCTAAAATGTCAATTTTTAAATTCTAATGAGCAATTTGTCACCTTCAGAATTCTATCCATTTATACAGGTTTTCAAATCGGTGTAATTATTCATAATACTTTCCTATTTTTTATTTGTTATATCACTGTTTTCATTTTTCATTCTATATTGTTTTTCTTTCTAAATTTTTCTTGGTAAATTTTTACAATTGGTTTGTTCAATAATCTCTAGAGAAACATCATATTGTTTGATTTTGTTCCTTCTTGATTTTATGCCTTTCTTTTTATTATATCCATCTCTCTTATTTTGTTGAATTCACTGCCTCTTTGCTTAACATTGGTATCTGATATCATTAAGGTGATAAATTAGCTTGCAGTGCTCCTTTAAATTTGTCCAAGAGTTTTAAATGTCATTTTTGCATTTAATAATATTTTGCTCATAAAATCTATGAGTCTTTCAGTAGATTTTAAAAATTAAGGTCCAGCAAAATAGCATCTACAAAATATCATTTACACATTAAAAAAAGAATAGGGAAAGGTGAAAAATAAAGTATTAATAATATCTGGGAAAAACAAAAAATAATCTAACAACAACAAAATAATCTAACAATGGTATAAATATGTTTATGAAAAACTATATATATATATGTATATATATATAATATACATGAATGTTTGTAGCACCATTATTAAAAATAAGCCTCCCCAAAATAAAATAAACCCAAACTAAAAGACAAATGTTCATTAATAAAACAGATAAATAAATGTGGTATATAGTATTTACAGAATAGGAATACAGTAGTGAGAATAGATGAACTACGACTACATACAATAATGTAAAAGAATTTTTTAAACCTACTGTTGAAAGAACCTAGATACAAATGAGAACCCACTCTATGATGCTATTTATATAAAGTTCACAAACATGTAAGCTTAGTCTATGATGCTAAAAGTAGGAGAGTGTTTGGAGGATTATGGTCACAGGAATGGCAGGCAAAGGTAGTGGAAGAGGCTCTGGAGAGCTAGTAATATTCAGTTTTTTGATCTGCTTCTGGGTAAGTACATATATTTACTCTATGACAACTCAAGTTATATACTTGTGTGTACCTTCCTCTATGAATGATATATATAATTTAAAAATAAAAGTTTTTAAAAAGAAAATATACCCTTGTAGCATATTTATAACGAAGTGGAATTCCAAGTTATTTCTCCCCCAACACTTTGAAAATTAATTCAGCCTTATAGCACTGTCTTGTGACCTTCAATGTTGATGCTAAAGGTGTGTCTCTTTCCATTTCTGAAGATTTTACAATTTTCTCTTTGATTTTCTTAATTTGATTTTCTTAATTTCCCTATAATATGTCTATAAATTGGCTTTCTCTTATGTATCCCATTTCATGTTCCTGATTTTCTGAAAAAAATCAGCCATTATTTTATTTACAGCCCTAAGACTTACAGCTCCATGGATCCATAAGTGAACACTCTCTCCCAGAACCCTGTCAGAAGGTGGTGGTAAGAAAATAGATAAGGCTTCAGGAGATGAACATTTCATTAATGTGTTTGTCTTTTTTTTTTAAAGAGCTCAAAACCCTAGAACTTGTTAAAATAAAAATTGTCAACCATCAATGTAGTGGAAGGAAATTCTTCGCAATAAAAAAAAATTGAATATATAATTTGATTCTGGATGAAAATAAATGTACATTTTTAAGTGTCTAGTAGTTAAATCCAGCTTCAAAACCTGTTTCATTTTCATAGCTAACAACTGAAAGGACTAAATATTTCTTAAGAATCTTCATTTCCTACCTGCCCGCTCAACAATCGTTATTCCTCCAAGTGCTAACGCCGTTCAATTCATGTCTCCCTATCCCCTCATTTTATCTTTGTCTTTATAAAATGAAAATGGAAAAACAAAATATTTTTTTTGTTCAAACAGTTTCTCAGTTTCCCCGATCGCCACCTAGGAAAATGCAAAATGCTACGAAAATAGGAGAGCAGAGCTAAGAGCGACATTTAACCACCCACAAAAAATCCCACGCTGAGGGCTGCTTCTCTGCGGCGCGCTCCCGCGCGCGCGTGTCTGTGTGTGCGGTGGGGAGGATTTGAGGGGGAGGAAGCGTGATGCGCGGGGCTGAAAAAAGGAGGTGGGCAGCACTGGTGGTGGCAGGGCCTCGCCTCACTCCGCAGAGCTCGCCTCCCACGGCAGAGCTCAGCGAAGTACACAGCCTGCTCCCGCCTGAGATCCCCTGGGCTTTCCAGCTGAAGCCGGCCGCTCTGCGCGTCCAGGACCGAGGATGGAAAGGATGGTGAGAGGGGCTGGACTCGGGGAGGAGGGTGCAGGGTGGGCGAGGTTGGGGCCGGTGGCCGGGGGCGGCGGCGGGCTGAGTGCCCCCCAGTCTCGGGTTTGGTGCTAGCCCTTTCTTCTCCGCGCCTACCCGTGCCGAGAAGAGGATTTTGCCTTCCAAAGGGTGGTTCCCAGCGGTTCTTGGCGTCCTGGTTGTCCGCCGCAATGACCTGAAAAAAGGGATGCTGCGGGGGGTGGGGGAGGGGAGCTCCGGAGATTCTTCTCCCGAGATGACTGTCATCCTCCGAGGGCGAGATCTTTGTCATTCATGAAGAACTGGGAGCGGAGGTTCCTCTCGGCCAGCTGGCGTAGCCGCTCACTGGTTCAGACTGGAAGGCTGGGGAAGCGGAGCTGGTTATTAAAAGGACCCTGGAAGGGTGCTGTTTTGGCTACATGGTGGAACCAATGGCTGGGGTGGGGCTGCAGAATTCGGGTCTCTTCTCTCCAGAATACAGAGCTCCCTCCTTGATCCTCCAGCCTTTTTCTCCATCCAGTGGTCCTTTGCTTGAGAAACCATAAAAGATCAGAGAAATCGGGGTTAAAACTCAGGGTATATGAGAGAGACAGACATTTTGTTTATTCAGGAACTGTTACTATGACTCGAAATGAGGGGGAGGATTTTCATTTATATTGACATAGTTAATAAAATAACAATTAATAAAAATTAAAATCCAAACACAAATAACGTCTCAAGGTCATTTTTTTCATATATAGTTTATTGGCTAGGCGCACAGCCCATTATTTCAATATCTTTCTTAACAAAGGAGACTGGTGGCCATCAAGCTAATGTTTACTGCGTACCAGGTGCTCTTAATCTTCACAACCATTCTACAAGGGAGGAGGAATTATTACCTGATTTTACAATGAAGAAACAGGCAGAGAGGTTAATTTTTCCAACCCAGGTGGTTATGCATAGTGGGATTAGGATTTGGACCTAGAAATTTTCAGGGGAAGAGGTCTGTGTAGGGATAATGTCGCTGCCAGGTGGGCAGCTGTCAGTTAACACCTGGGTCTCTGTGAAGCCTGGCCCTGTTGACAAGGGGTAGAAGTGGACTTCTCCATTTCCATTATTGTACTCCTTATATATGATTTAATAAATTTTCAGCTACCTAACACATATTGACATTTACTGTATCTTAGGCACTGTGCCTTAAATACTTAATTCTCATAGTAACCCAATGAAATAACACCAACATTTATTTAGTGATTATTGTATGACACTATTCTTATTTTATTTAATTAATTATTTTTTCCTGTTACAGTTGAGATTCGATATTATTTTATATTAGTGACAGGTGTACAGCATAGTGATTAGACATTTATACAATTTATGCAATGATCCCCTGATTAGCTTGGTACCCACCTGGCACTATCCATAGTTGTTGCAATATTATTGACTATTATTCCCTATGCTGTACTTTACATCCCAGGGACTATTTTGTAACTACCAATTTGTATTTCTTATCCTCTTCATATGTTTTCACCCAGAACCTCAAACCTCCTCTCCTCTGGCATCCATCAGTTTGTTCTCCCTATCTTTGAATCTATTTCTGTTTTGTTTGTTCATTAATTTTGTTCTTTAGAGTCCACATACAAGTGAGATCATATGGTATTTGTCTTTCTCAGACTGACTTGCCACTTAGTGTAATGGCTTTCTAGGTCTACCCATGTTGTTGCAAATGGTAAGAGCTCATTCCTTTTTATGGTGGGGTAATATTCCACTGTATATATGTACCTATGCTCATATATCCAATTGTTTATTAATGGGCAGGCACTTGGGTTGCTTCCATATATTGGCTATTGTAAATAATGTGCAATAAGCATAGAGGTGCATATATTTTTTTCAAATTAGTGTTTTGGATTTATTTGGATAAAAAGCGAGAAGTGGGTCATAAGGTAGATCTACTCTTCATTTTTTTGAGAAACCTCCATCTAGTTTTCCATATTGGTTGCATCAGTTTGCAATCCCACCACCAGAGTACAAGGGTTCCCTTTTCTTTACATCCTCGCCAACACTTGTTATTTGTTGCTTTATTCGTATAGCCATCCTGACAGATGTGAGGCTATATCTCCTTGTAGTTTTAATTTTCATTTCTCTGATAATTACTGATGTTGCTCATCCTTTCATATGTCTGTTGGCATCTGTATGTCCTCTTGGTAGAAATGTCTGTTCAGGTCCTCTCTCTGTTTTTTAAATTAAATTGTTTGGGTTTTTTGGTGTTGAGTTGTATGAGTTTTTTATAAATTTTGGATATTAAGTCCTTATCACATGTGTCATTGGCAAATATCTTCTCTCATTCAATGGTTTGTTGGTGGTTTCCTTTACTATGCAAAAACTTTTTAGTTTGATTTAGTCCCATTTGTTTATTTTTTCTTATGTTTCCCTTGCTTGAAGAGGTAGATCAGAAAAAATATTACTAGGAGGAATATCAGAGTTTACTGCCAGTATTTTCTTCTAGGAGTTTCATAGTTTTGGGTCTTACATTGAAGTCTTTAATCCATTTTGAGTTTAATCTTGTATATGGTGTAGGAAGGTGGCCCAGTTTCTTTCTTTCTTTCTTTCTTTTTTTTTTTGCATGTATCTTTCCAGTTTTCCCAACAACATTTATTGATAGACTATCTGTACCCTAGTATAAATGCTTGCCTTCTTTGTCATAGATTAAATGACCATATAGGTGTGGGTTGATTTCTATTCCAATGATCTATGTGTCTGTTTTTATGCCATTACCATGCTGTCTTGATTACTATGTCCTTGTAGTGAGGGCTGTCAGAAAAAATTCAGGCATAATTGCTTCAATTTTTCATGTTACATGACTAGATACTTTCTGGACAGCCCTCCTAGTTTGATACCAGGTAGCATGATGCCTCCAATTTTGTTCTTCTTTCCCAAGGTTGTTGTGTCTGTTCAGGGTCTTTTGTGGTGCCATATACATTTTAGGATTATTTGTTCTAGTTCTGTAAAAAATGCCATTGGTATTTTGAATGAGATTGCACTGAATCTATAGATTGCTTTGAGTAGTGTGAACATTTTAACAATGCTAATTCTTCTTATCCCCGAACATGATATATGATTCCTTTTATTTGTGTCTTCTTTGATTTTTTTTCTTCATTGTTTTATAGTTTTTCAAGTACAGGTCTTTTATGTCCTTGGTGAAATTTATTTCTAGGTATTTTTTAATGCAATTGTAAATGGGATTGTTCTCTTAAACTCTCCTCTGACAGGTTATTATTGGTATATAAAAATGTAACCAATTTCTGAATATCAATTTTGAATCCTGCTACTTTACTGAATTCATTTATTATCTCTAATAGTTTTTTGGTGGAATCTTTTAGGTTTTTTCATATATAGTGTCATGCCATCTGCAAATCATGACAATTTACTATTTATTTTCCAATTTGGATGGCTTTCATTTATTTATTTATTCTTGTCTGATTGCAGACAAGGATAAAAAGCTCATTTTGGGAGCTTTCCCTCCTCTTGAATTTTTTGGCATAGTTTGAGAAGTCCTTAGTATAGGACTCCAATACTAAGTGGTGAAAGTGGGCATCCTTGTCTTGTTCCTGATCTTAAGGAGAACACTCTCTGCTTTTCCCTGTTGAGTATGATGTTAGTTGTGTGTTTTTTCATATGTGACCTTTATTATCTTGAGGTGTGTTCCTTCTATTACCACTTTACTGAGAGTTTTCATCATAAATGGATGCTGGATTTTGTCAAACACTTTTCTACATTTATTGATATGATGATATGGTTTTTATCTTTCTTTTTGTTTATGTGGTGTATCACATTAATTGATTCGCAGAAATTCAATGTATCTTGCATCCCATGAATAAATCCCACTATCATGGTGTATAATCTTTGTAATGTATTGTTGAATTTGGTTTGCTAATATTTTCATTGAGAATTTTTGCATCTGTGTTAATCAGGGATATCAGCTTGTACTTTTCTATTTTTTGTAATATCTGTCTGGTTTGGGAATTAATAATGGTGGCCTTGTAAAATTAGCTTGGGAGCTTTCCCTCTTGAATTTTTTGGCATAGTTTGAGAAGGATAGGTATTAATTTTTCTTTGCATGTTTAGTAAAATTTACCTTTGAAGCCATCTAGTCTGGGACTTTTGTTTGTTGGGAGGTTTTTTTTTTAATTACTAATTCTCTTTATTTAGTAGTAATCTATTTGTTCAGATTTTCTGTTTCTTCTTGATTTAGTTTTGGAAGGTTATATGTTTTTAGAAATTTATACCTTTCTTCCAGGTTGTCCAATTTGTTGGCATATAATTGGTCATAATATTTTCTTAGAACATTTTGTATTTCTATGCAACTGTTGTCCCTTCTCTTTTATTTCTGATTTTATTTATTTGGATCATCTTTCTTATTTTCTTAGGAGTTGGTTAAAGGTTTATCACTTTTGATTGTGTTTTGAAAGAACCAGCTCTTGGTTTCAATGAGTTTGTTATATATTTTTTAGACTCTTATTTCATTTATTTCCACTGTGATCTTTATTATTTTCTTTTTCTACTCACTTTGGGCTTTCCTGTTCTTTTCCAGTTACCTTAGGTGTAAGGTTATATTGTTTCTTTGAGATTTTTCTTCTTTCTTGTGGTAGGCCTGCATTGCTATGAATTTCCCTCTTAGGACTGCTGTCGCTGTGTCCCATAGATGTTGGGTCCATGTGTTTTCATTTTCATTTGTCTCAAGGTATTTTTGAATGTCTTTCATGATTTCATTTTTGACCCATTCATTATTTAGTAGCATGTTATTTAACTGCCATCTGTTTGTGTGTTTTCCAGGGTTTTTTGTAATTTCTGGTTTTATATCATTGTGGTAAGAGAAGATTCTTGACATGATTTTGATACTTTTAAATTTACTGGGACTTGTTTTGTGGCCTAATGTGGTCTATTTTTTTTTAAAAAGTCTCATGTGCACTTGAAAACAATGAATATTCTACTGCTTTGGGTTGAAATGGTCTAAAAATATCAATTAAATTAATCTGGTCTAGTTTGTCATTTAAATGTGCTATTTCCTTGTTGATATTCTGTCTGAGAGATCTGTTCATGGGTGTCAATGGAGTGTTAAAGTCCCCTACTATGATGGTCAATATTTCCTTAATATATTTAGGTGCTCTTATGTTTGATGCATAAATGTTTACAACGGCTATATCCTCTTGTTGGATTAAACACTTTATCATTATATAATGAAACTCTTTGTTTCCTATCATAGCATTTGTTTTAAAGTTTTTTGTCTGATATTATATAAGTATTGCTACCCCACCTTTTTTTGTTTGTTTTCATTGGCATGAAATGTATTTTTCTATCCCTTTACTTTCAGTCTTTGTGTCTTTTGATCTGTTATAGACACCAAATGTATTGATCTTGTTTTCTTATCTATTCAGCTATGCTGTGTTTTTGATTAAAGTATTTAATCTATTCATATTTAAACTGATTATTGATAGAAACATAGTTATTGCTATTTTATTATTTACATGTTTGTTATTTTTACCCCCTCTTCTTAAAGTAGTCTTTTAACATTTCTTATAATACTGGTTTGGTGGTGATCAACTCCTTTAACTTTTTCTTGTCTGGGAAGCTCTTTATCCCTCCTTCAATTTTAAATCATAGCTTTGCTGGGTAGAGTAATCTTGGTTGTAGTTCATTGCTTTTCATCACTTTAAATATTTTGTGCTAATCCCTCTGGCCCTCAAATTTCTGTTGAGAAATCAGCTGATAGTCTTAGGAGAGCTCCCTTGTAGATAACTAATGGTTTTCTCTTGCTGCTTTAATGAGTCTTTCTTTGTCTTTAGTCTTTGGCATTTTAATTTTGATATATTTTCACATGTGCCTATTTGGGTTCATCTTGTTTGGGATTCTGCACAATTCCTGGGCTTATATGTCTATTTACTTCAGGTAAAAGAAGTTTATTATCATTATTTCTTCAATTAGGTTTTTAATTTCCTTCTCGCTTTCTCTTCCTTCTGGTATTCTTATGATGCCAATTTTGTTATGTTTGATGTTGTCTCAGAAGCCTCTTAAACTATCCCCATTTATTTTTTTTCTGTTGCAATTGGGTGTTTTCTCCTATGTTATCTTCTAAATCACTGCTTCATCTTGTCTGCTGATGATTCTTATAGTGCAGTCTTCATTTCAGTTATTGTATTTTTCACTTCTGATCATTTCTTTTTATGGTTTCTATATTCTTTTTTATGCTTGTTGTTTCGTTGTTGAAGTTCTCTCTAAATTCTTGGAGCATCCTTATAGCCTCTGTTTTGAACTCTGGTAAGTCACTTGTCTCCATTTTGTTTAGTTCTTTTTTCTGGAGTTTTCTTCTGTTCTTTCATTTGGGACATATTTCTTTGTTCTTCCATTTTGGCTGACTCTCTGTGTTTGTTTCTGTGTCTTAGGTGGATTGGCTACATCTCCTAGTCTTGGCTGTGAGGTGCCCTGTGGGACCCAGTGACACAGTTCCCTGATAAATTGAGCTGGGTACTCCAGAAGTGGCTCTTGTGTGGGTTCTTTATGCTCTCTTGTTATGGTTGTGCCTTTAATGCTGTTGTCATATCAGTGTTTGGGATTGACCCTCAGGTTGACTGTCCATGGGGTTTGGCCATGTTCACAGCTTACAGCTGCTGTGCTAGGAGCTTACCCAAAGAATCTGGATTCTCCCAAATGGGCTTTGGTGCATGCTGAGACCACCCTTTGGGTGTGCGATTTGTAGGGATATTTGGCTGGTTCTCTGCTGTGGTCTGAAGCTGACCTCCAAGTGTGTTGGTTCTGGGCCCTCTTGGGAGAGGCTCTGGTGCAGACACAGGTCAGCCACTGCCTGTGACTGGCCAGAGAATACCTGGTAGGTGCTACAAAGTGATCCACAGTTGGTTACTGCCTATGCTGGACCTGGAGGCACATGAAAGAGGCCATGCTGCAAACTGAGGATGGCTGTCACCAGCACCTGACCAGTGGTAGCTCTATAAAAATCCCAGGACACTTCAAAGCCTACTGCCACCTACCAACTTTTGTATGGCTCAATCGCTGATAGAGCCTTGTGTGGTATACAAGTTGGGTGAGGCATGGTCTCAGAGAATCACCAGGGTGGGATGAGTGTTCACCAGGTTAATGTAGCTTCTGGTTAGTGCCAGTGGTGAGCCTGGAACTACTCAGCAGAAGTCTCAGTGCATAACAAGGCCAGCCATCCTCAGCCTAGGGCCTGGCGACCTTGGAGAGTTGTCCAAGAAAGATTGCAATGTTGGTAGGGCTGGTTGCTGGACAAGAAATTGCCTCCAGCATTATGCGAGTTGGATCAGGCTGATTCTCAGGAGGTCACCAAGGTTGAGCAAGCTGGTAGATCAAGAAGAGTTCACCAGGCCGATGCAGATTCATACTTGGCCATGTGGAGGAAAGCTTAACACAGTAAATATAGTGCCTGCCTGCTGGCTGCATGAAAGGAGGATTCTATACAAGGTAAAGGTGATTGTCCCTCCAGTCCTTGCCCTGAAGTTGCACAACTCAGACTCTCCTTATATGTCTCTGACACTTCCCTCTGCTGAAGCCCACGGTAAGTGCCTATGAGTGAATGAAATTGTGCACAGGCCCTTTAAGAGGACACTCGAGTTTCCCACAGCCTTTTGTGCCACCCAGATGATCAGAATTCCCATTGGTTTTCACATCCATACATTGTGGGGGTCCTCTTCCCACCACTGGTTCTCCAGATTGGGGAGCCTGGTGTGGTGCTCAGGTTTCTCATTTCTCTGAGAGGTGGAAGACCTCCCCAGCAGAAATATCTTTCCTGATTCTCAGCCACCATAACAGGTGTGGGTGGAATCATCTGATTCAGCATCTTTCCTGCTCTTCAGTCTCTATATGGCTTCTTCTTTATGCCATTTTAATAAAACTTTTGTTCAACTAGAGTTCAGGTGGTTTTCCAGGTTGAATGTTGTAATTTTAATGTGGTCTCGGGAGAAGGCTATGCAGCATTTATCTACTTCTCTGTTGGAACCTATTCTTATTTAGTCTTTTTAATAGAGGTCGGTATTATTATTTTCTCTGCATTTAGAGAGGTAAAAGCATTTTCCTAGCTCACACATTTCATATTTCCACTAGCCCCTATTCAAGTCAACCAGAGTAAATATGTATATAGGCTTTCCTTCTAATTCCCTTTGCCTTAATCACTGTTTTTGTGTCTTAAACATTGCTAGCTTCCACTTCACACATCTTTTGTTTTGGTTATGTCTGCTTTCTCTCTGGACCAGACTGAGAGTCAATCCATTCTGCATTCTTCATCTCAACCTTTGCTAAAACTTGGATTTCCAGGTGAGAGAGATGCAAAATGGTTATAAAAATAATGGTGTCAAATTAAAAATGTGAAATAAGATTTTTTAGTTTCGGGAGCCAAAATTCTAAAATAGCAAGAGCCTCAAAAAGTGTTTTGAGCTTTTATAAATCTAAATGCTGAAAGACCAAGTGTATACATTCATTGGAGAAAAGGTTGATAGAAAGACTGGAGAGTGATGGAAGAACCGGCTTTTCTACTCTAGTATGAGAGAGCAAAGAGGGATTGACTAATGCCTATATCAGACACCAGTTTATGTTATTAAACAGAAACCCTGTGTCCATACACCAGGATTAGGCGGTTTAGAAGAATTGTGAATAGAACTTATAGATAGATGTTAAAATCTAGGAATAGAAAGCACCTGTGTCTTGCTTTCCTATGTGGAGGGAACTGTGGGAGGGGCTAGCCTACTTGTTATAGCAAGGAAACAGCAAAACAGAGACAGATAGATACATGGGAGTCTAGGCAGAAAGTCTTGTAGAATTTCCCTCTGCCCAACATAGAAAGAATTCAGGGGCACATAATTGGGAGAAAATGAGAGAATGGGACAGAACACCTTAAAGCACAAGATGTAATTATAGAGACCGCTGACCCTGATAAGTTGAGGGAGCACAGCAGCATTAGGGAATGCCAGCATGGATAGATGTTTGCAACCAAGAACTAGTAGCTGTGTCCCATGGCTGGGGATTATGTGAGTCCCCAGAAATGTAGATGCAGTGCCAGAGATTGAGACAATTGTGAAGTGTTAAGAGTGACAGGAGGCTGAATTGACAGAGATAACGAGACATTGACTGAAACTATATCTCTACTCTAGATGGACTCAACATGAAATAAAAATGAAGTTCAGGTAAAGGAAAATACAAAGAAATACACATTTCTTATATACTTTATTCTAGAAAAATCTAGAAATGTAGAAAAATACAGGGAAAAATTACATTTCTTGTCTGTACCCCTTACAATGAACATACGTGTACACCAAGTAAATGGATCCATGGGGCTATTGCACGTAGAAATGAATCTGTCTGTATTTTTACCTCTCATTCTGTATGCAAAATGATACCCAGAAAAACATTCCCTTAAATACCAACATGATTTGTAAAAAGTCCAAGCATTTCTGCCTAGGCACATGAAAATAAACAATGAAGAAATAAAAAGCCATTACTGGTTTTTAAAATGTGCAATTTATATAAAATTTGCAGATTTGCAGGAAAATCTACCTCAACAAACTGCAGGCATCTGTTTCTGACACGTGGTTATCCCTGAGTTACATTTTTAATATTAACAGATGTGGATTATTTTGGAAATGGGCACTCTCTAACATTTGTGTGTATTTATGGTGGTTTGTTTTCCCGAGAGATCTGATGTCTTTGGGGTTGCCATAATGAAGGACCCACACTACTGTTTTTGCCTTCCCATATCCTAAGCAGATGCTGTTATTTCTTCCATTTATAGTCTCTGGTTCTCATTCCACAAAACCAAAGTTCTCTGGTGGATAAAACTTTAGCTGCAACATTCCTTGAGTTAACAATGAGACTGAAGCTTCCTTAGCTTTGTCCACATGTAAATGCCCATTTTTATCCTGTGCTCTCTGTCTTCAGGTGTTCAGGAGTTTCCTCTGTCATCTGTCTACCTACAGACTGATTTGGTTCTTGGCTGCAGTGATGCTATGCAAGGCTCAAGGTAAAGATATTCAATCCCCTTGCTTGGAGTCCAGGAAACACAATTTATGGAGTGAAGACATTTGGCCACTGTTTGTACTGTGCTGGTTTACTTGTCTGCATGAATTATTTAAAGCGTGTAATTCACTTGGAGGAGTGGAAGTGGTTCATTCTGCTTTCTAGTTTTGTTTTCAAAATAGAAGACTTTGCTATTTAGACACTGTTTCTGTAGATAAAATCAGACATGAAAAAATTCTAAATTTAGATTTTTTGACCTGTTGAATTGGGTAAGTTCTAAAACAGTAATTACCTATGTTTGTAAAGATATGGAAATGATTGAGGGAGTATGAATGAATACAACCTTTAGGGAAGGTGAGCTGGCAGTAAGCCTTACAACTGGGTGTGCTCCCTCTTTTACAGAAAGATATAGAAAATAATGAAGTCTATAGGTTACATAGGTTCACATAGTTGTATATAAAACATATTCCTGGGGTGTCCACTTATCTGCTGATTTGCCTAGTTGTGCCTGACCTTTCCCCTCTGTTCCATTGGAGGCCACTCCTCACTGGCCTTTTATCACCTTGCATGTGGCATTGTGAATGCAGAGCAGGCTTCTTAGCATTCGCAGCACAAGATTTACTAGCTGACTGGGGGATCTAAATGGAATTGTATCTATGTAACAATGAAGAATTATACATTTTCCATTAAATTTTTTTGTCGCTAGTCAAAGAGAAAAATCACCCAGGAAGTTAAAATTCTAACTTTGATCCCTTTTCTACTCTCTCTTCTGAAAGCAGCAAATTGTTCAAATCTTTGCTTTGCCAATCTCCACAAACTCTCAGGAAACCTCAGTACCAACAACAGGTCTTGTGCCCAGAACATTTCACATCTGCCAAAAATCCACCTCACTAAAACTGGACTCGTGCAACACTCATCTATTGCAAATTGTATTTGTTGCTATGTCCATAATTTTATCCCTGATGTTATAAAAGGGTTGTTGAGAGACTATTGTTCATGCTGACTTCTCTTTTCTAATTACACTAGCCAACATTTTATCTACATTATTAGTCTTTAAAAAAATTATGGTGTTTTTCATTAAGTCTCCATTTTCTGTACTATTTCATTAATTTGTGCTTTTATCTTTATTAATTTGCCCCATTTATTTCTTTTTGGTGGGGAGGTGGGATGTTTGGATCTGTGTGTGAATTCATTTTTCAATCTCTTGTTTTCTAATAAATGAAGTTAAGATTAAATATGTCACTTTGAGAACTGTTGTATCAATTTCTACAGATATTAATACGTTCTCATTGTCATTCATAGTAATTTATAATTGTTGCTATGATTTCTGATGTAATTAAAAAGTTAAAAGAGTCATGTAAATGTCTAATTTTATTGCATTGTGCACAGTATTCAAGGCCATACCACATTTTTTTGTATCCTATTTCAAGTTCAATTTGGAGAAATGTTCCATCTGTTTTTGAAAAGATTGTTCTCTTTTGGGTAAAAGGTTATAAATGCATACTTATATACATATATATAATTTATGTGTAAATAATTGTTTTTCATGTCTTCTATATTCTTATATGACTTTGCTTTACTTACTTTTTTAATATATGGAAGTGAAAATTCTGAGAGAACTATGGAAATTCCCACTAACATTGTGGATTTATAAATTTTTCTTTGTAGTTTTATTAGCTATATATACATATGCATATACATGTGTGTATGTGTGCATACACACACACACACACACACACACGCACATACATATATGGAGTCGGACAATTAAGTTCATGAACTCATCCTAGTAAAAGTGCTGCATACCTCATTGCTGAATATCACCATGGTCACCTTTGAGGTTTTGCCCCTGGGAAGCTATGTACAGATGCTACGCCTAGTCCACCCTTCAAAGCCGTTTTGGAACTCTTTTTCTGGAATCCCCATCAGAGCTGTCAGTGTACCCAAAATCTGACAATTAAATTCATGAACTTGCCACCGTGCACTTACATTGGCAGCCCTGTACAGACAACTTGGTTAAGGTGATGTAACCTTGACAAGTTTGCAGACTTAATTGTCAGATTTGGCGGACGAGGACCGCTCAATGGCCATTCCAGGAAAAGAGTTCAAAAATGGTTTTGAAGGGTGGACTAGGCACTGACATCCGTGTATGGCTTCCCAAGGGGAGTACTTCGAAGTTGACCATAGTGATATTCAGCAATGAAGTTTGTAGCACTTTTTCTAGGATGAGTTCACGAAATTAACTGTCTGACTCCATGTGTGTGTGTGTGTGTGTGTGGGGGGGGGCTGTCCAGAAAGTATCCAGCCATGTAATATGAAAAATAGAAGCATTCATGGGTGAATTTTTTTCTGGACAGCCTCTCTGTGTGTGTATGTGTGTGTGTGTGTGTGTGTGTGTGTGTGTATTATTTGAGTCATATTTTTAGGTATATGGAGGTTCATGATTAATATGTCTTAGTTTACATTGCTCCTTTTGTTATTTTAAAAAATATGTTTTTGTCCCTTATAGTGTTTTTATCTACTATTCTCACTTCCTCTTCTTTTAAAAGTCTTATTGGACTGATGCTGAAACATTTCAGGTCTTTGAATTTTTCTTTAATCCCTTCCATATCTTTATTTCTTTGTGCTGCATTCAGGAAGAATCTCATAGCATGGTCTTCCGACTTCCTAATTTATTCTTCAGTGATACCCATTCCGCTCAGTCAGCCAATCCATTAAGATTTTATATTTTTAATTCTCTACATCTCTAATTTATACTGTTTACAATGCTGATTTCTTTTTACACTTAAGATGTCACATCTATTCTTATCTAAGTGTATATTGACATATGATAGCTTTCTTTGGTGTAAATTCTTGAATTTGTAAAGTTTATTATAACTCTTCTTTTATTGTGTTAGCTTTCTCAAATGTTTGCCTAATTGTTATTATGTTGAGATTGCCATTGAATTATTTATCATATCAATATGAGTAGCCAGCATTAGAAGTTGTAGAAATAAATCATTGTCATGCCTTATATTCTGCACTGCATTCAGTAAAAATGGGGCAATGTGTACATTGGCATTTGATTGTCAGAGCTCTCTGCTACTGTCAGCCACCTGGAGTATTGTCATGTATGTATTTACTACTACTTTCTGGAGGCAGACACCACTATTGCTGCTCCTTCCTTTGTAGAATGTGTGTGTGCACAATGTAGAGGACTGTCATATCCTCTTCACTTAAACTAATCAGCCTGCCTGTTGTCCATTGGCCTCTTCCTGCTTCTGGCCTCTACCTTTCCTGGCATTAATGTATTCAGTAATGCTTCTATTTTATCTGACAATTTCCACTCTCAACCTTATTCCACCTACTTTCCAGCTAGAGGGATTCTTCACACCATTTCTTGTCATTGAGAATTTGCCTTCTTATTCTTCTACTCCATTACTCTTAAAGATAAAAAAAAAAGTATTTGAACTTAGATTTCTCTAGCAGTATCAGGAATGTAGGCAAATGTTTTTTGCTTTGCATTTTTCTCTATCTTTTCTATGTTTGACTTTGAACATGCATTGTTTTTAATCAGAGAAATATGTATTTGTATATGTATTAAATTTTAAAATATGTATTTGTTTTATGATTTCATGATGAAAGTGGAGACTCATGATGAAAAACGGCCCCTGAACTCACCTGCTTCCATACGATGTTCTCTGGAAACTTCCCAGAATGTCTTGATTGTGACATGGCAGAAAATGAGGGCTGTAAGCCCAGAAAACATGGTTACCTACAGCGAGCAGCATGGGGTTGTGGTCCAGCCTTCCTATAAGGATAAGATGAACATCACTGAGCTGGGACTCCAGCACTCAACCATTACCTTCTGGAATACCACCTTGAACGATGAGGGGTGTTACAAGTGCCTCTTCAATACCTTTGGTGCCGCGAAGTTCTCTGCAATAGCCTGCCTCACCCTCTTTGGTGAGAATCTTTGAGAATACATTATCTCTGACTAGAAATGTTCTTTTCAAGAATGTTTGGAATATGGTGGTAGTAGCCAGAGGAGTTTGAGAGAAGGCACTTAGCCTTTCATGTTTATTGTAACTGTGGTTATGGTTAGTGGAGAGTTCCTGGGGCTGCATTGAGTCTCTGCTTGGAGTTCTCTTTGCTCTGAGGAATCTTATCAGAAGAAGTAAATTAAAGACTATAGTGAAGACAAGTTCTCCATAAGCAATGATATGTTTCAGACCTGGCTTTGCCATTAGCAGTCATGTGACCCTAGATAAGTCCTGTCCACTGTCTGCACCAGAGGTTTTTCATCTGCACAATAAGTGTGAAATGGGTCATCTTTAGGGTCTCTAATAGCTTTAAAATGTTTGGATCTAACAACAGAGCCAGGTTGGGCTAACCTGGAGCCAGTTATGGTGGTTCCTATTATTTTGTTTCAGTGGGGCCCTCTCAGGATCGATAAGGGGACGTGCAGCAGAAGCTCTTCATACTTGATATCAAGTGGGGATTTAACTGCTTAATGATCATTTTAAAAATCCAAGAGGTTTTGTTTGACAGGATTCTTTTTCTCCTAACTGACATGTAGCTGAGATTAAGAATTGAGAAGTAGGAATAAGGGGTAACTTTGAATTATAGCACAGTTGGTGTTGGTTTTAGGAGGGAAGAGACAAATTTGGGGTTATTAGGAAGGTTAATGTAGGAATCTGAGCATACCAGGTATGTTGGACAGGAGATCAAAGGAGGCTCAGTAGGTAAGAATGCGAGGGAGGTATGACAACACTAAATACAAGTTTCTTTCACCTCCTTGGCTATCCCCTCTTCAGGATCTTACATCAGACTTTCTTCTTGATGTCTACTTCTTTCATTCTCTCTATCTGTCTTTCACTGTCTCCCTCTCTTGCTTCTATCTCTAGTCCTCTCTTCCCTTCCCTTCCCTCTCTCCCTCCCTCCTTTCCTTCCTTCCTTCCCTCCTTTCTTCTATCTCATTTTTTTCTTTATTCTTGTGTGATAGTTTCCTCATTTTGGTTTTCTTTTATTTTCTTTTTGCTCACCATTTTCTCTTCCTGCTACTCCCTCTCCTTTATTCATACCTTTTATCTCTTGCCTGAAAACCAGACTGCTCTGAGTCTTCAAGCTAGGAATATTGTTGTTCTTTTCTACACTGAATTTTCCCATACCTGCTGGCTTTTATCTGCCATTCTTTGATACACTAGAGAACTCCAGTGTGGCCCTGTGAACCATAATCATCTTCTTTCACTTCTATCTCTCTTCCCCAGTGCTCATTCACAGTAGTAATCTGGACACTCTTTGGACAGAGCCACAGTCCTATAGCTCCATTTCCTCCACCCCCCTGCCACCTAACCACTTCTTGAACCTCTAAGTATACACCGGGCTTTTATTTAGCACTGCCCTCTAATTATCTTGTGGGCTAGAAGGCAACCACAAGAAGGCCGGTCTGCATTTGTTCAGCAGAAGCAAACTCTATTCCAACAAACATGAACTCATTAATCAAGGGAATTTAAAAAAGGGAACAGGGTAAAGCTAGTTATTTGTCTTAACTCCATAAGGTGATCTCCAAGGTCCTCCCCTGTCATTCTGTGATTTTCCGGTCATTAGCTGTGAATGGGTAATTTACATTTTGTTTAGATATTTCCAACAGGGACTTTCCAAGTTTCTTTCACACCATTCATTTACTGGTTCAGCCCTAAGCAGAAAACTGCAGTCACTATATAGCAGTCTCATTCTGAGCTCTCTGCTCTGAAGCTGCCCTGGTGCTTGGGAGATGTGTAGGCTACTGTATAGAGATGCCATTGGTAGTCATTGTCAAACTATTTGGGAGGGATGCCCAGAAGAAGGCAGAGATATTACATTGCCCGTAAAAAAAGAGCACAGAATAGTTAGGCTCTGGATTATTTGAGAGAAAATACCCTCTGTCCATCAAGCTATTCTCCTAGAGCAATTACAGAGAGCATTTTTCTTGTCACAAGTTTGTACTAGTCCAGGCTCTATCCTGCAGCTCAGGGAATTAGACTTGGGAAGAACTGAGAAGGCTTCAGGTTGGATTGAATTTGCCACCTTATCTTTCTAGCACCCACTGTCTTTTTGTAAAAATTGTTCCATCATCTTTCTTGAGGAGAGTGCAGGACTCAGACTCGGTGCTTAACTGACAGCAGACCACCATATTTTTTTGTCCCAGTACAGCCCACAGTATCCCTCCAGTATAAATTCTTTGAAGACCACCTAAATATCGTTTGCTCTGCCAATGCTCGCCCAGCCCCCATACTCTCCTGGAAGGTCTCTTGGTCAGGAATGGACAACAGTACTGAGATTATCTCACATCCCAATGGCACCACATCTGTCACCAATGTCCTTCAAGTCAAAGACCCCAAGAATCAGATGGGGAAGGAGGTGATCTGCCAGGTGCTGCACCTGGGGACTGTGACAATGTACAAGAAAACTGTGAGCAAAGGTAAGAGAAAGTGGGCAAAGATGTCTGTGGGTACAACTGTGCACACACACTTAGAAAATGATGAATACTCTGTAGAGCCTCTTGGCCTCTTAGCAAAGGAGCCAGTAGGGGAGAAAATGGAGTAAGTAGAGGAAAAAGCAGAGTTAAGGAAGCCAATAAAGCAGTAAATATAGTATGGTGTCCACATATAAAATGCTTTTGCTGTGATCCATCCATTCTTTATTCTTCCATGCTTCTACCATTTATGGAGTGTCTGTTGTGTGCCAGGCTTTGTGACAGGGAAATGTGACAGTAAGCAAGACTCACTCCCTGCACTGGGAGAGCTTCTAGTCCACTAGGAAGTACAGAAGCAACTGGGCCCTTGTAAAAGTATATGACAAACACTTCAGTGGGAAGCTGCGGGGCACCACGGGGGCACTGCAGGTGGGAAGGAGAGGCCCCGCTTAATCTCTGGAGATTAGAAAGATTTCCTGGAAGAATTGATAGCTGTGATGAATCCTTTGCATAATCTGCACTGTGGGAAAAGGGCACTAACACTTTTTGGAAAGGGGCCAATCTGAATGTTTTACTCACTGCTTTTAAAACAAACTGCCTCTTGTTCCAAGATCCCTTTTGATCTCTTGCGTTTCTATCTAAACTGCTACCTCCAGGCGGTGTGGATGCAAGAGGTAAGGATTATGGGAGAGAGAATGAAGGAAGCAGTGATAACAGCACAGTTTTGTTTTGTTTTTTTCTTTATGTAGTTTTGAAGCACTAACTCTGGATGAGGCACTCAGTAATAAGCCTTCTAGAAAGTTATTGCTGCTTTTGGGGGGAGGGGAGGGCAGCATTCTGAACAATAAAATCTGGAAAAGCTTGCCTATTGCATGCCTCATTGGTACAGTAGCCACTCAGGACAATCTCCTGGGGTCATTGACAAAACAGGCTAATCAAAACGTTGAGATTTAGGTAAAGTTTGTCAAAAGGCTTGCAGTATTAGATTTGGACATTTAAAAAAAAAAACAAACCTCAGATTCGGCCAAGGCAAAGGGTAAATTGTCCTGAAAAACACAAGCCTGAAAAGAAACGTGTCTCCTTTTCCAAGAATGCCCAAATTGGCATATCATTTATAATGATTTTTTTCTTTCTATTTCTCTGTATTTTCCACAACTTTCTCATTAAACACATTACTTTAATGGACAGTATAACAAAGAATATATGCTTTGGATGCAAACAGACCCTGAACAAGCCTTGATTTGACCACTTACTATGCGATTTTGGGTTTTCTTAACCTCTCTGAGCCTCAGTTTTTGTTTTGGTTTTTATTTTAGTCTGTTAGATAATAATTATACCTAACTCTTGAGGATTAAATGTGATAACACATTCCAAGTTCTTATTGCGTAGTAACCATGTAAAACATGTGAGGTATTATTATCTAAATGTTATTAAAATAATGTGATGTCATGAATACAGACCTCAGTATGTATATTTAAGAATAAGTTTCGCTGAAAGCTTAACTCGAGTAAAAACGCATCACAACTATGGCTTTATCCTTTTTTCCTCTATGACTTTTATGACCTTGTTTTTCCTCTTTCTTCTTTCAATATTTATAGGTGTTTGGTTTTCTGTTCCACTCTTGTTAAGTATTGTTTCCCTGGTAATCCTTCTGATCTTAATCTCAATCTTACTATACTGGAAACGTCGTCGGACCCAAGACCGAGGTGAGTCATCCCAGGAAGTACAAAGAAGACAATTTTTTAATGAAAATTTGGGGGTTACATGAAAATTAAATAAGGGGATGGCAACAATGTATTTTGTTTGTTGTTTCCAAAATACATGAATATTGATGGTATTTTATAACACTGCAGCATCATTGTCTTGCAATTGGATATTAAAACGGACATTCCTGCTTTTCATTTGTTGAGATTGTTTAAAGGCTAATTATTTTGTAAATTGAGAGTAAGCGTTGATGAAGGGAAATGTGGAAAATGTTCATGTGATACTGTGGAATCATCTGATGGCAAAACCAGAGAAAGAAGTATCAGCACTCATGCTGTGTTCTTTCTACCGTTTAATGAGAGATTCAATCTCTTCTCTTTTTACAGCATTCCCCAGGCCAGCTATTCCATTTAAGAGATTGTGAAATTGTCCAACCTGATCAATCATTAAGTAGTGCTTTCTAGGTTATATTCTCACTATTTCTCAAACACTGTAAGCAACATACAGGTGATCCATACTTACAATAAGTATACTATGACATTCTGCCCTTATAGACCATAAATTTCTCTCTACTCCCTGATCTATCACAGTGTCTCATGTATACCAAGTAGTCATTAAAATATGAATTAGTGAAGGAATGGATAGAAGGGTAGATTTTCAAAGTGATTTTTTTCCAATTCCCTTTTTCTTGGAAATTCAGTACCTCATAAATGCAGTCTAAAACGTTGTGAAACATTACAAAATTAGAGACACTATAGAGTGAGAGTCAGCTAGAGAGAGAGAATTCAATTTTGGTGGTTTCTGAAGACAGGCACAATATATCTGTTCAAAATCTCTCAAATGCAGCCTTTCCTTTCATTCTATGTTTCATCGACTAATATCTTTCATGTTTTAGGTTTCTGAACACTGAATTTTACATAAGCTTATATAAATACCAGATTAATTCTTGTGATTTTTATAAGAAAAGCAACATATCTTCAGTGTCAATTACTCCTTTGCAGAAGTAGATAAAGGTATTTGTTCTGTCAGGAAGAGGAGATTGCAGATTCCTTGATCTTACTGAACATAAACCTAAGCCCATAGACCTTATTAGCATTTTGCAGAATGCTAAAAGCAGAAGACTGATTCTACTTTATCCAGACATTTCAATTTTCCAGTTAGGAACTGAGGCCCAGAGAAGGTTAACTTTCTTCCCTAAGGTTTCACAACTATAATAGTTAACAACAGCAGGCCTATGACTATAACCCTGGTCTCCTGACCTCTGCTAGAATGTTCTTCCAGTCATGGGGCCCTGGAGTCTTGACTGAAAGGTGCTGTTGTTATCAGTTGCACTTATTTTAGTTGTGCTTGATGTTACTGCTGTATTCTTTTGGAAAGTTTAAACAGAAAGTATGAAAAGTTCAGATTCATTTTTAAAAGTTCCCTTTGGACAAGAATCATAATATAATCTATTGAAGCCCAAGATAAATTCCACTAGAAATGATCATTTGCAAAAGAATTGTCCTTTGTTCATTGAGTAAGTCTTGGATTTTCCTGGGAAATATAATTGTTCAATGTCTTTTCTAGTTCCTGAAACAAAGAGAGTCAGCTTATCCCTATACCCAGGCCTTTTCTCAATTTATGAAATGCATTAGTCCCTGCTTATCTGAGTGGGGTACATTCCAAGACCCCCCAGTGGATCCTTGAAACCACATATAGTATCAAACTCTGTATATTCCATGTTTTTTCTATACATGCATTTCTTGGATAAAGTTTACTTTATAAATTAGGTACCATAGGAGATTAACAACACTAATAATAAAACAGAACAATGATAGCAATATACTATAATAAAGTTATGTGATATGGCATTATTAAGTAAAATAAAGGTTACTTGAACACAAGCACTGCGAATACTACTGCAGTCCATCTCATGACCTAGAAGATGTAGGCTGACCAGACATACAGTTTTAAATGGGACAGAAAGCAACAGTACTGCCCTGTTTCAAATGGTACATGTGATCAGTCTAATGACATGTTGAATTTAGCCCAGTGAGACTAGGCTGACCATACGTACTGTTTGACATGGGACCGTACCGCTGGTTTCTGCCCCCTTTAAAACAGTACTTCTGGTCAGGCTACCTAAATGGCTACTAGGTGACTAATGGGCAGAGGGCATACACAGAGTGGATGTACTAAGCAAAGGGATGACTCACATCCAGGTGGGACAGAATAGAATGGCATGAGATTTCATCACGCTACTCAGAGCAGTGCAAACTTTAAAACTTATGAATTGTTTATTTCTGCAATTTTTCACATTATATTTTCAGACAGCAGTTTACCTCAGGTAACTGAAACCATGGAAAGCAAAACTGAGATTAAGGGGGGAACTACTGTAAACAACCGAACCTGTATAGAATCTTGTAAGCACTAGGATTGGCATTTACTGACGATGTCTTCATGACGTAAGACCCATTCAGTTAATTACACTGAATGTTCAGGGGCATATTTTGAGTGACTGGATTTTTTGGGGCTAGTTTCAAAAATTACTTTAATTAACAAGAATTTTTTAACAGCCAGATCCCTTGATTTTGCATAAAAACCAGTAAAAGAAAATGTTGGTTATGCTGAAGACTTACATACTCAAGGCTGAGGGAATGCTGGTTTAAGACCAAAATTTAAGTTGCACAAAGTTGAAAGAAAGGGAAGAAAATCATAAAAGTTAGTGACTTTTTTTTCTTCAAGTAAAAAATTCTGATTGTCAATTTGTGATGAAAGTAAATAGTCCAACTACCTTTGCTTTCCATCTTTCCTTACCTTTACTTTTTTTTTTTCTCTCTTTTTCTTTTCGTCATCTCCTGAAAACACAGAACTTTTGGATGGGCAGGGGAATTGTCACCAAGATTCTTGACCTGGTGACCTGAAAAATGGTGATGTAAACAGAAATAAGGGTGTGGAGAGGGGGAAGTGTGTGTGTGTGTGTGTGTGTGTGTGTGTGTGTGTGTGTCTTCAGAGTTTGTGGGGAGAGAAAGAGGAGGGATGAATTAGTTCTTGAATTAATTCAATATGAATAGATAATCATCTCTGTGGATCTGCCCAATAGGAAGACACAGCTGGTAAGTAAGGAAAGTCTGTAAAGTAAGGTTCAATTTTTTTGTTATATAAATGACCCCCCCCCCCAAAAAAAAAGTTATAGATCCAAACCACTTACTGATTGTTCACAAAAGCATAAGCAAATTTATAGTTTTTGGACAGAGAGGTAACCTCTAATAATTGCTGTTATTTTTGTAGAGAAGTTAGACTCCCTTTACTTTTCTTGTGATTCTATATAATGCTGGAGAGTATGATGTTGTGGTTGGTTTGTATCAACTGTAAAACTGCACTCTAGCGGAAGGTGTGATATGTTAAGAGGCAGTTTCTCTTCACCATTCCTGATGGGATCATCACAGTTACTTTCCTCAAACTCTGATGATAAGGTAATAGGGTAATAGGTTTTCAAAAATCTTTGTTTTTAAAAATGAATTCAGTTTTTTTATTACTGAAATAGAAAGTGAGAAAAATATTAAAATTTCCCAGGGAAATTTTCCTCCATTTTTTATGTTATTTCTATTAAAACCCAGCTGATGTCATGAATTTGTCCCTTCCACATATGCTACAATGGCATTAAATTTGGAGTTGAGAGTAATCTTTTCTCATTAGTTAACCCAACAATGATTACATGCTTTTCAGAAACAAAAACTTCATAGACAATCACCTAATTTTTAAAAATCTTTAAGTAGCAGGTTCTTTTGTTTGTTTGTTTGATTGAATCAAGGCTGAATTGGAAAACAATAGAAAATATACACAATCATGTGAAATCCATGTCCCGAACTTAACTGTCTCTTCAAGAATTTAGCTATTTCATGTGTTTTATCACCCACATTATCTGTAAGATCATCTTGATTTCTTTCACGTCACTTCCGAATTACCTAACGTATAAGTGGGCTCTTTACAATGATGGCAATGACATTGTAGGTGAAACACCATATCCTAGGTGGGATTATGTTACTTTCTCCTATTTTAAGCTTAGTACTATGTCAACTAACAGAGGTGATCGGTAAACAATTTGTAATGATAAAACAGGTCGTTAGTTGGAAGGACAATACAAAGAATATTTGTTTCCAAAAAATTAAGCACCTTTGCTTTGCTAAATAATTGTACTTATGCGTTCCAGATGAAGGCTGGATGAGTGGTAATCCTCACCGCCACTCCAATTTCCCCGTAGTTCCAAGGAGATAACAATGTAATGCTTTGTATGAAAAAAGTGTTAAGCAACCTTTACTGAACTCCTAGGTCAGAATTGCTAGCATAAATCTTGCATTGCAAGGCTATTTTTCTACAAAACTTGACTCCTGAATGGGTGCAAAAGCCACTCATCAAATAAAAATGCCCTGATATACTCTGAGTACAAAGTCACAGACTAATAGACCCCTAAGCCTCAGCATTCCTGTCTGAGCTGCTGTGTCTTTTGCCACAGAGAGCTCACACTGGGGAAGTCAGCGAGGTTCAAACATTGCAGAACTTGGCAAGTTTTGGTAAGAAACACTTAAGATTACATAGACAGTGAGTGATGGCACCAAGATAAAATTCCAAGTCTCTTACTTCACTATCTACATGACTTGTAGGGAGGCCAACATCTTCCCAGTTTCTGTGCTAGAGAGCCAACAGCCATTGAAAGGATGTCCATCTGTGTACTTTATGACTGTCCTCAACCTGGGTTGATGTCCAGCAAGTTAGTATCTACAGGAAACAAAGCCCAAGGTCTTATTAATAAAATGCACATAGATCATTTGGAATTCTTGAATATGTTCTTTTACTTATAGTCTTAAGTGATTCTACAGACCTTTATTTTGTAGACTTATCTATTTCCTTTTAAACAGAATCACATTCCCCTCACATCATATTGGGTCAAGAAGATCTAACTCCTTTTCTTGGCTGATGAAATCGGCACAAGGAGAATTCTATGTTTATTGACCTGTTATTTATCTTCTTACTGTAAAATCTCTTAGGATAGAAATTTAAATGCTCAAAGTTAATATCTTGATTTTTCTTTCATCCAGAGCCCTAGAGGAGTCACAGAACCCTGAAAGTTATTCTGCAGTGTACTTGAATCTGACATAGGAGGAAAGCAGGAGAAAAGGGGGGCATTCTCCAAAGGACCTGAAAAAGCAACAGAGGTGGGGGTAAAAGGCCTAAAAATTTCATGAGTTCCTACTGCCATCTAAGCTACCCAGTGTTTGTGTGAGTTCCAAGAGGAAGTCATTTTACCTCTCAGGTCTGTTGTAAGACTTCATTTTGTAAAAAGAAAATTCAGAGTTGTGCTGTGGAAAGGATACCAGAGCCACATGGTGGAGGCTGACTTTGGCTGAGATGCGTGGAAACCCTGTAATCATCCCTGTTCAATGAGCTTCCACATTTGCATCCGGAAAATTAAGGAACTGGACTGGATAATTTGCCATTTGGTTCTGAAAAGAGATGTAATTCCAGGAAAAAGGTAATAAACGAAAGGAAAAGATGTGAAAAGGAGAAAGAAGAAAGAAGTCAAGAAGGTTAAGGACCAAAGAACTTTTCTGAGATTACCTTTTGCTTTTCTGTGGATATCCCATCTCTTCCCTTATTGTGCTTAGGTCCCCCAGTCTGTTTCCTCACTTGGTATCTAGTCCACTCCCTGCTTACTGCTATGCTAATAGCTGGTTTCTTTAGAACCTTTGGTTTCACTGCTGTTTTTCACGTACTTCTGTGGTGTTCACTGTAATGAAAGTGAGACTGAATTTATTGTGAAACAACATTGACAACCTTAATTTGGTGTACCAATTTTTATAGCAGAGTACATATTGCTAGTCTTAGACAGCAGCTCACCTTTTTCAAAAAGCATGCATTACTTGTTTATTTGTCACATAATATGACCCGATCCTATTTTAGTCATTCTGTATTCAGACTGGAATAATCAAAATATAGGATGAAAACAGGCATTTAGGTTTCCTAAATAGCAGTTAGCCAGTTCAAATGCTTTGTCTCTCTTGGCTCCTTTCCCCGTGAGTTGACTTTTCGTAGTAGCAAGGAAGCATGTATGGATATACAGTTCCCTGTGTTCTAAATATATTGTTTGAACTAGTGAAACAATTTTTGAACTTTTAACTTATTATAAGATGAAATTAGTGACTTTATCAGTATCTTTTGCTTTTTTGTCTCTATCTAGTGACCTAGGAACTAAAACTTATATTGTTGTCATTGTTGAATTGGATATTTATATATTTAGTAGGTTTTTCAGGTGTTATTTAATTCTGTGTTATTTCTTATATTTGTATTAAGATATTGAAGAATTAAAGTGTCAACTGTAAATATTTGGTTCATTATATTCTCTTGGGAAATGTGGGACACGTGGGCATTCATGGTAATCCTTGTGTTTTTTCTCTGTGTGTGAAACCCTCCCCTCCCTTCTATTCGTCATGCCCATTGAGATTTCTGATTACGCACAAGGTCACAAATCACATGTCTCTGACCTGGCCAGTGGGAGTTCCTTCATGTTGGGAGCCTGTGTCCTTTTGACATGACCAAGTCCATTTGGGCTTTCTTCCTTATTTATGCTCTTTTGATTTTGCTTTTAGATACCAACCTTTACAAACTGATTACCTCACACAGTTTTGACTTTAGTAGGACTTACCACCCTGCTTCTGCTTTTGCTGTATAGCAGGCATCCCAGCTGCCAGACCAGGCAGGGCAACTTAAAACAGCAGTTCTCAAGTAGTTAAGTCTCACAACCCCTTTTCATGCTTAAAAACATTATTAAGAACCCTAAAGAGGTGTTTGTTTGTTTGTTCTTTTTTTTTGTAGAGTGAATATGTCTACTGATATTTACCATACCCGAAATTAAGATTGATAAATTTTAAAAACAAAAATATAAAAGGCTGCATTCTTTTAGCCATCAGAGTAATGTCAACATCACACATCATGTAGCTTCTGGAACACTCCACAGCACACTTGTGAAAGAATGAGAATGAAAAGGGTAAATAATGTATTAGTGTGATTGTGACAATAATTTTAACTTCATGGATTCCCTGAAATGATCTCAAGGACAGTACTGGAGACTGCTCACCACCTTAGAGAAGATTTCATGAGTCTGTCTGGAAGGAAGAACTCCTTACTAAACAGCTGTCATCACAGTACCTAAACATTCCTCTGTTCAACTTTAGTTACGTCATTGCTTTTCTGGAAGTTCCTCTTGAAGTGCAGACAGCTGTAGGGCTAATCCTTCATCACTAATAATTTCATTTTAATTGTCTTATTAAATGGATTATCAGTTACAGGGTATTGAGAGACTTAGCATAGGTAGGTTTTGATGGACAATACTTGGGAGGGTCGTAGAGAATGAAGAGAGGAGGAGGAAGGGGCAACTGAGAGCAGGCAGCTCTGTCTGAGAAGGCAGATCTGATCCTTCTGGAGCCCAAGTCTCACCCTGTGACTCCAGCTTTCTCACCCCTCGGAGGGGCTCACCAACTCCCCCATACTCATCCCGTAGTGCTTTTTCTGAATTTATGAAGTGAGAAGAGGCAGCTTGGGCTTTGCATATTTTAGCCAGATTGGTAAAGTTTTAAAAATTTGAGTCACTTAGGATAACTCGATCACAGAATTGTCATTAGTAAAAATTTAGAAAAATTCCAGGGTGCTAGTAAACCTGCTCAGAGACAGGAAGGGAGGGAAAGCCCTTGTGCTTAAATAAAACTAAAACTAAAGGTGAGGTTTTAAAAGTGGGTAGCAATTTATTAATCACCAACTAGGTAACATTTCATAAACATGTTCAAAGAGCACAAAATCCACATTACAACTAGAGTTCCACAAGGCTGTATTAAAACAGTTTTCTTTCTTTTATTGTATTCTTAGACCATCAAGAAAGAGATTTTACTTTTTAAAAACAAATCTTCCTAAATTAACTTTTAACCAATGTAATGATGCTTTCCTTTCTTTCTTTTCTTAAAATGTTTTCTCTCAAAATAAATCTCATTCCAGATTTGACCTCAGCCTTCCCACCACAGTGGCTCAGGCTATTAGTGCATGTGCACTGTCACACAGAGCTAGAGCTATGACTAAATTCTAACTTTTGTACAGGCATTGTATTCATTTGAGCCCTCTGAGGTTGAAAAGGTGTTTCAGCACATTTTGTAGGTGTGAAAAATGAGGCTTTTCATGCTCATTTTCCTCAGGTAACACTGTGACTATGAGGTGGTGCTGAAACTCCAAATCCAAATCCCGGGCTTCCTTCCAATGCCCTCTTTTCCGCCTCCATTCATACTGTGATTCATCCCACATCCTGTTTGTCAGTGTGTTCTATTTGCTCTGTCAATACTCAGAATCCAGCTCCTCCCCACAGCGGTACCACCTGGCCCAAACCATCATTATCTTTGCTTACATTGTTGCCATAGTTTTCCAATGACTCTTTTGGTTTCTGCCTTCTTTCCTTTTTAATCTATTCTTATAACTGTTTCAAAATATAAGTCAAGATAAATCATGCCATTTTTCTCTACAAAATTTCCGAGAGCTTCCCATCTTATTTAGAATAGAAGCCAAGTCTTTGCCTGGTCTCTCAGGCTCTACATGATTAAAATCCATGATACTCTATGAAATCATCTCTTACTGCTCCTTGCTCTGCCAGCCACAATAGCCTCCTTGCTATTTCACCAACATTCAGACATGTTTTCATCAGTCTGGGCTTGGCACTGACTGGAATGTTCTTGTAGATAGTAACATAAGCCCTATTCCCAGCCAACACTCTGTATCTTCCGTCCTGCTTCATTCTCCTCCATTGCACTAATCACCATCTAGTATGCACTATGTTTTACTTGTTTATTCTGTTTATTATATGTCTCTTTCTGTTAGATGTTAAGCTTCATCAGGGCAGAGAGTTTTTAAAAATCTGTTCGCTGGCTTGCTTGCTCTTTTTGAGCACCTAGTACAAGTGGTCAATACGTAGTTGAAGAAATTGATTTTATGCTAAGATATTCTGGGAGGGAGATTTCATTGGAACATCCTTTCTGCCTTATGGAAGAGTGTGATTGAACTAGAGAGGAGGAAAAGGATTTTAGAAATTGGTTACCATAAGCATGAAGTATACAGACAAGCATAATAAATTTAGGTCCAAAAGAATGAGGTTTACATTTTATTCCAGGTATTTAGTAATGTGTGATCTTGAGCCAGTCACTTAATCTCTCTGAATTCCCTCAATTATAAATGGGGTATGTACAAAGTCTGTATTATTGAACAGTTCTAAGGTTCAAGTGAGAAGAGGATACATCTCCCAACATGCACAAATTTATGTGCGAATGCATGTGACCTCTGCTCCGTGACCTCTAAATTCCCACTGAACTAGCCTCCTGTCCTCAGGTGCTTTCCAATTCCTTCTCACCCCCACTGTCAGCCCTACTTTAGTCTAGAAGTGGAGGTGGGGTGAGGAGGACATAGGAGCGCTGGCCGTGAGAGCTGCCCTCTGGCTGAGCAGAGAGAAAACCCGCTGGGTTTTGCTTCAACAGAAACAGACGCCCAAGCACACCATCCAGGATGACTTGACCTTTCCTTGTGCGAGGATAAAACAAAAGGAATAAAACACACCAAAGTTCTTACTTAGCATTTGGCTTTCTGAACACAACTTTGCCATCTTGCTGTAGAGTATTAACAGCCATGACCTGCCATCAGAGATGGCAGAGAGCCCTCCATAACACTTAAAGATGATGACAGAGTTGATATCTCTGAATTCTCTCTGTGAAGTTGTGTGGCTTTACCAGGTCTGAAAATAGATCAAGACCTTCCCAGAACGTGAAAGGCTCCAGAGGACTCAACAGATAGTTTGATACTTTGAATCAAAATCATATTAGCCTAGGTAGTGGAAAATTCAACTCAAAGAGTTGGAACTCAAAAAGGGAGTTACGTTTTTCTTGGAAGTAGCTTTCCCTTTTTAGTCCAACAGCAGCAGAAAGGCACTGAAGCCCAGATGCAAGATGATGCACTTTAAATTCCACATGATTCTGTATCTACTGTTTAGTCTGTGTCTAGTGATTTCCTCAACTTGTACACATGTTGGTTTTCCCTCTTGTAAATACAAGACAATATTTTAAATATCGCATGTAAAACTAAGTCTGGTGATGGCTTTAATTACATGTGTTTAAGTAATACATTAATTAAAGGGCCAGATGGCTGTTAGGCAAGAAATATCAGGAAACACTGAACTCTCAGTGACCGTGAGCAGTGTCTGATGAAAGCATGTTGATTCTACAGCGGACCTTCAAGGGTGAGTAGGACTGGATTAGATCACTGTTTGTGAAATACAGCCCCAAAATATTCTAGAATTTTATTCCTCCCTTTCTACTTGTCCTCCTGGGTTTCTAAGAAGTCAAGACAGTGCTGTAGCTGCCCAGACATGGTGTGGGGCCCTCGGGGTAAAAGGAGATGCTTCTCTCCACGTCATCTTACAGCTAACTTTAATTTACAAATATCTTGGAATGAGAGAATGTGCTCTTGAGGAAACTCCTGGCCTATTAACTGTATTTGATTTGACTGGGTTCTATCCTCAACATGTCATCAGAAGCCATCATCTTGTATAAACTAAGGTTAGCTACAGTTGGTACCTAGCATTCTGAGAACTGACTGACATATACACCCCCCAGGTAAGCTGAAACTTCTGATGTTTGCCAACAGGCATATAGATAGCATCAGGTGCGTCTCCGTGGAAGAGATTGAGTAAGAATATAGAAAAGTCAGAGAGAGAAGAGATTTCAGAAATGAGGAAACTGAGGCCTACAAATGTCACGCAACTCACTGAAATCACACATGCTTCGCCCCTTTACAGTGTAGATGAAAGAACCGGGTAGCAGAAATTTCCAATGTTGTTACAAAGACTCTTATGCAGCCTGACAGAATCTGGTTGGGGGTACTGACTCAGCAAAGAAAAACCATTTCCTACATTTAAAAATAGCATCAGAACCTCAGCACTTACTGGAACCCAAAACTTATCTTGAACTGCTTCCCTCTGTATGAGGTGCAAAGCTGTCCCCCTGACTGGTTTTTGACATACCTCTAGCTTCCTTGGCAACAAATAGGTAAGCATCTGGCGTGATAGATGATACGAACCGTTCTGCTTTTACGCTTACGTTTTGGAGACTTCTTTCCTTTAGCTAGAATGATTTTGGTTGTTTTCAGCAAAGATTTTTTTTTCCTGTATCTTGGAAAGAGAGAGAAGGAGAGAAGGGGAAGATGGAGAGGAACGAGGAGGGACAGAGGGAGAGAGAGAGGGAGCGAGAGGGAGAGAGAAAGCAGGGAGAGTGAGAGGCTTTCTTGGGTGAGGAGCATTTCCAGGTATACCAGTTGACAATGAAAAAAAACCCCCAAGAACCACTTAAGAAATTAATATTTACAAAATCAGACTTGAACGACTTTCCGTTCACCTTCATCAAAAGCTAAACCTATTAGAGGGAACATTTCAATCGTGGCGAAAAGATGAAGAGAAAGAAATCAAGTGATTTCACAAGTTTGGGGCTCACGTTTGGTTTGGTTTATTGAATAAAGAGATGGAATAGAGGTGCTGATGTCATTAGATGACTATTATGATAATTGGATTTTATACCAATTAAGTATATAATAATTTTCTGACCATACAGTGTCCAGAAAGTGACAATACATTTCGTTTTATTGTTTTATACCTGTGATTCTGCTAGTTATGTTTATGGTGATTAGAACAGCAGCAAGTACCTTGCGGTGCGTAGCGTTTGTCAAGTGCTATTTCAGCCACTCCCCCACCCCCACCCCCGTACTGGGTCCTGAGAGAGAGGTGTAGAGAGAGGAACTAATCAAATCTCCTTCCTGGAAAGATTTAACAGTAATGACAAACAAAATATTGCCATTTGTGACAAAATGGATGGACCTGGAGATCATCATGCTTAGTGAGATAAGTCAGACAGAAAAAACAAAGAACTGCATGATTTCACTCATATGTGGAATATAAAACTGAAAGCAAAGAAAAAAAGAAATGAACAAACAAATAGCCCATGGACACAATCAATAGTTTAATGTTTAATTGGGGACGAGTGGGTTAGGGAGGGGAGAAAGGGGAGGGGGTGGGAGAGGAGGGGGGAAGCTAAATATAAGGTGATGGAAAGAGAAGTCACATTAGGTGGTGAACTTATTATACAACAAGGTGACAATGCACTGTAGAATTGTGTGCCTGAAACCTATGTAATCCTTGCTAACAGGTGTCACCCCAATAAGTCTAACAATAAAAATGAATTAAAAAAAAAACAACATAGTAATGACAAACAAAATAAATGTACCTGCATGTATTTAAAAAGAACTTGTGAAAATTCATGAAGTAATTTCATCATGGGAAATAAAATTTGGAAATGTATTTATTATAATCCAGTTTATACTTGGATTTCACATAGTTACATAGGTAACGATAAGATGCCTTGGATATAGATGATAGGGAATAAGATTGGCCATATGTTGATCACTGTTGAAATTGAGGTTCATTATATTCCTCTCTCTACTTCTATGTATGTTTGATAATCTCATAATCCCAAATTTAAACAAAGAACCAGGCTTCACATTTGTTTAACTGGCTACTTGAGGATGGCCTTTTATCTAATCAAGAACACTATTTTCACAATCTATTTATCTGTGCCACCTCTTTGGTTTCCAAATAAAAATCTTTACTCAATCAACCACCTTTGATTCCATTACTCTAGACCTTTATCAATGGAAATATAATCCCAAATGTTCTGCTCTCCATCTTCCATCAAAACCCAGGTGTTAAAATGATTATACAACAACTCTCTTGACAAGTTCATAGTAGGAAAGAGTTGACAGAAAGTAATCAGACAGATTTACTTTTGGATTCAAGAGAAGATCACCATGATCAGAATATATGACAGAGAGCTTGCTATAGTTTCTTTTCCCAATTAGGGTGACTTTCTTTTAAATGGGACAAAAAACAGTCCCATTTCAAAGGATACATATGGCTATCTTTGTCTCACTGGTCTAAATTCAAGATGTCAATAGACTGACCATAAGTACTGTTTGAAATGGGACAGTATCATTGTTTTCAGTTCCATTTCAAATGGTACGTCAGGTCAGCCTACTCTTGATTTCCAATACTTTATCTAAGAGTATACAATTACTGCAGATGATGAAATAGGAATAATATTTACTTCACACCTTCTGGGACTACTACTCTCTTCCTCTAAGTCTACAGTGTTCCTGCTATTAGTTCTTAGTGGTTACAGGCTAAAGGCCACCTATCTAGGTCAGGCACCTCATCATTTCTGGAGTTACACTATATATAATATTATTGCAAAAATTTAAACATAAATTTTATTTTTCAACCTCAAGTACTCTAAGCTTTAAAGCCAGTTCCAAGCACACTTTCAAACTCAGTGCTAAAGAACTCTTGAATTTACTTCACAGTGACCTTTATGACAAATTACCTAAGAACACATAATCCATCTAAATGGTGTGTATTCTTAGACTACATTATCTTAGCCATTACAGAATCACTTATACCTTCTGCTCTTTCCAAATAATACTGTGAGGATCATTTGTGGGCAATGTTCATGTATTTGCTGAGAAATGATGCTGATGTTAAAATACGTAATTATACTATTTAGTGCTCCCAGTAAAAACCAGTACGAGAGGAAAAAAATTGGCATTCTCTCTCCTTTCTGATTTTAACTTTATAAATTACCAATTTTCCTTTCCTGTCTTGACTTTCAAGAAGGCAAAGTCCATATTACTCAGCTATAAGAAAAGATGAAATACTGCCATTTACAACAAAATGGATGGACCTGGAGATCATCATGCCTAGTGAAATAAGCCAGACAGAAAAAACCAAAAACTGTATGACTTCACTCATACGTGGAATATAAAACTGAAAGCAACAAAGAAAAAACACAAACAAATAACCCATGGACACAATCAATAGTTTAATGTTTATTCGGGGATAAGTGGGGAGGGGAGGGGAGAAGGGAGAGGTGGTGGGAGAGGAGGGTGGGGGAGCTAAATACATGGTGATGGAAACAAAACTCACATTAGGTGGTGAACTTATTATACAGCAAGCTGACAATGCACTGTAGAATTGTATGCCTGGAACCTACATAATTCTTGCTAACAAATGTCACCCCAATAAGTTTAACAATAAAAAATAAGTTTAAAAAAAGAAGGCAAAGTCCAATTAAGAAATTTCTTTCTAATTATAAAAATACATGCTCATTATAGAAAATTAGTAAAAAAGAGTAAAAATGTAAGAAGAAGAGAAAATTAACCCATTATTTCAGCATCCAGGAAACATACTGTTAACACTTTTGTAAGAGGCAAATATGAAACTCTATTGACAGAATTGAATTTTCTATTCTTGATATGGATGCTCACCTTTTAAAAAAGATTTTTACTAAAATATAGCTAACATGCAATGATATATTAGTTTCAGGTGTATGCTGAAGTTATTCAACATTTATATTTCTAAAGAAGTTATCAGCATGATAATCCGGCAACCATCTGACACCATACACACTACCACAATATTATTGACTATATTCCCTATGCTGTACATTATATTCTCATGACTTGCTTTCTATGAATACCTGACTATTTGAACCTCTTATTCCTCTTCACCTTCTCCTTCATTTTAATTTTTCAATTACATTTGAGATTGAATATTATTTTATATTAATTTCATTTGTACAGCACAATTGTGAGACATTTAAGAGTGATTCCCCTAACTAGTCTAGTACACACCTGGTACTATACATAGTTATTACCATATTATTGACTATATTCCCTATGTTTTATTGTATGTCCCTGAAACTATTTTGTAACTACCAATTAGTACTTTTTAATTCCTTCACCTTTTTACCCTGTCCCCCAACTCCCTCCCATCTATCACCCCAATAAATCTAGTACCTATCTGATACCATACATAATTGTTACAATATTATTGACTCTATTTCATATGCTATACTTTGTATCCCCGTAACTATTTTGTAATCACTAATTTGTACTTCTTAATACTTTTCACCCACCTCCAAGCCCCTCATCTAGCAACAAACTGTTCTCTATGAGTTTGATTTTGTTTTGCTTGTTTATGTTGTTCTTTAGATTTCATATATAAGTGAAATCATATCATGTCTGTCATTTGCTGTCTGACACATTCCATTCAAACAATACCCCCCAGGTCCATCCATGCCCGCAGATGGCAAGAACCTATTCCCATTCATGGCCAAACAATAGTCCATAGTACATACGCATATGCACTACCTGCTCTTTATCCATTCATTCATCAATGGACACCCAGGCTGCCTCCAAATCTTCACCATTGTAAACAACGTTGCAATAATCATATGAATGCACATGTCCCCTTGAAGTAGTGTTTTGGGTTTCTTCAGATAAATATCCAGAAGTGGGATTTCTGGGTCCTTCTTTGTCTCTTGTTATAGTCTTTATTTTAAGACCTATTTTGTCTCGTGGTATTGTTTCCATTTTCATGAAATATCTTTTTTAATCCCTTTACTTTTAGTCTGTGTGTGTCTTTTGATCTGAAGTGAGTCACTTGGAGGAAGCATATGTAAGGGTCTTGTTTTCTTATCCATTCAGCCACCCTATTTTTTATTACAGCATTTAATTCATTTACATTAAAAGTAATTACTGATAGATATGTAGCTATTGTCATTTTATTACTCATATTTTTTATCTTTTTCTTTTTTATCTTAAACCTCTAATAATGGTTTGTTGGTGATGTACTCCATTAGCTCTTTCTTGTCTGGGAAGCTCTTTATCTATCTTTCAGTTCTAAATGATAGCTTTGCTGGGTAGATTAATCTTGGTTATAGCTCCTTGATTTACAGCACTTTGAAAATTTTGTGTCAGTATTTTCTGGCTCTCAAAGTTTCTGTTGAGAAACAGTTGATAGTCTCAGAGGACATTCCTTATAGATAACTAACTGCTTTTCTCTTTCTGTTTTCAAGATTCTTTCTTTGCCTTTAACCTTTGACATTTTAATTATAATGTGTTTTAGTTTGAGCCTGTTTGGGTTCATCTTTTTGGGGTACTCTCTGCACTTCATAGGCTTTTATGTCTATTTTCCTCACCAGGTTAGGGAAGTTTTTCATCGTCATGTCTTCATATAAATTTCAATTTCCTGCTTTTTCTCTTTTTCTGGTAGCCCTATTATGCAAATGTTGGTATACTTGATGTTGGCCTAGAGGTCTCTCAAATCCTCTGTTTTCTTGGATTTTTTTTTTCTTTTTGCTGTTCTGATTGGGTGCTTTCTGCTACCTTATCTTCCAAACCACCAATTAGATCCTCTGCTTCATCTAATCTACTATTGGTTTCCTCTAATGTATTCTTCATTCCAGTTATTGTATTCTTTATCTCTGACTGGTTCTATTTTAAGTTTCTGTCTCCATTTTTATGTTTCCTCTCTTTGTTGAAGTTCTCCCTGAAATCACTGAGTGTCCTTATAACCAGTGTTTTGATCTGTGTCTGGTATATTGCTTGTCTCTATTTTATTTAGTTCTTTTTCTAGATCTTTTGTTCTCTTCTTTAATGTGGGACCTGTTTCTGTGTCTCCCCATTTTGACTGCCTTCCTGTGTTTATTTCTATGCATTAGGTAGGGCTGCTCTGCCTCTCAGTCTAAGTAGAGTGGCCTCAGGTAATTGATATTGTGTGGGGGCCAGAGGCACAGTCTCTCTGGTCACCTGAGTCGGGTGCCCCAGGGGTGTCCTTTGTGTGGGTTGTGTGTGCCCTCCTGTTGTCATTGAGACTTGGTTGCTGTTGCCATGTCAATGGGAAGGATTGACCCTCAGGCTAAATAGTTGTGATGACTGGCCAGTGGCTATGGTACAGAAGCTGTTGTTCAGGGACTGACCCTACAGAGCACAATTTGCTTTAGCAGGGCTCTGGTGCTTGCCCAGGTGCTTTTGGGGTGTGTTGTTGGAGGTGGCTTGCTGCAAAGCTGGTCACCACATGTGCCAGTCCCAGGGCCCCCTGGAAGGGGCTGTGCTACAGGCCAAGTTCAGCAGCAGCCTATACTCTGCCAGGGGCCACTTGGTGTGAGCAACAATGCAATCCACAGATGACTGTCACCTGAGCTGGACTTGGAGGTGCTTCAGGAGGCCAAGTCATGAACTGAGGTCAGTGACATTAGTGCCAGACTTAGGGCTGCTCAGCAAGAGGTACAGGACATGTTGAAGCCAGAGGCTGCTTCTTTGGGTTTGTGAAACTCTGAGAGATTTTAGGAAAGTTTGAAGCATGACCCAAGACAAGATTTTTGCATGGAAAAGCCAGTGAAAGCTGCTTTGGCATGCCAGAAAATTGAGTGGGGCAGCATCTCAGGGAATCACTAGGGAAGGACAGAGGTATGTTAGCTAGGTTAATGGAGACTTAGACATGGTGGATACCTGCATCTGCATCCTGGAGTGGGGGGCTCAATCAAGAAACAATAAATTGTGCCAGCACTTCTGGCTGGGAGGAAGTTGCCCCTCCAGCCCTCAGCCAGAAGCCAGACACCCTGGCACCCTTTGAGCTTCTGCCCCAGTGTTGGAGTTGAGAGCAAGTGAGTCCATCAGTGAGTAAGGCTATGTGTGCTCCCTTTAAGAGAAACACCTGGGACTACAGCTGCCTTCATTTCACTCAGCCACAATCTCTGCTTGTTTTCACAGCCAGAAGTTATGGGGACTTCTCTCCCCAGTGCTGGAACCCTGACCTGGGGAGCCTGGTGTGGGTTGCAACCTCCTGCTTCTCTCAGGAGGACCTCTGCAGCTGAAATATCCCTCCTGACTTTTAACAGTCACATACAGTTTGGGACCAGACTGTTCCGTGTCTCTGCCCCTTCTACTAGTCTTGAGGTAGCTTCTGCATGTTCTGTATGCCCTTTTTTATTTTTTTGAGAAAAGCTTTTTCTAATTGGTTATAGGAGGAAAGGGGTACCACCTACCTACATTTAAGTCTGGAGTGTCCAACCTTTTGGCTTCCCTGGGCCACATTGGAAGCTGTATGCCCTTTTAAGATGTCAGTTCAGTTAAACATTAGGTGATTCTCAGTAATGATTATGTTGTAGTTTAGTTGTAATTTTGACGAGAGTATGCAAGCACAGCATCTACTTACTCTGCCATCTTGACCAGAAATCTGAGTGCTTACCATTTACTGGTTTTGATTTTCCCACTTTACTACTTTTAAAGTATGTTTCAAAACTGATTTAAGTCACTTTGAGAAAGAGGACAGGCAAGTACAATTTAATTCTTCAACTAATATTGTGGAAAGATTAGATAACTCTTACCAAATATTGGTCTCCTGATGTAATACCCACCCAACTGTGAGATTCTGAGGATTAAATCAGATTAGTTACTGGTTACACATTGAACTCTTCAAAATACTATAAAATTATGATAATAAAAATGAGATGAGGCAGGGGCAGGACCTCCAAAAACAAACAAACAAACAAACAATTAACCATCAATGATAAAGAAACAGTAAATGAAGACGAGACAAGAAAACAAGCTAGAACAGTCCAAGTCCCAGAGGGCAATGAGATTCACCTCTAAGTAACCTCCAGCCACATTTTACACACCCACCAGTGCCTTGACACCTCCAGAGAGGACCATATAAGGACAAAAAAAGGGGTGTATCCCAAATTCCCTGAAGACCCCACCCATTTCCTGGAACTAATAAAATATTTCTCCCCTTCATTCCATGTAAAATAGCTACCAAATAAACATTACTACCACACCTCACACTGAGATTGTCTTTCACTTAGAGGCAACCTCTGCTCTGCCTATGGAATAAATCTTTATTCATTAAACTACTTTCACTTTATTTCCTGGCTCACACTTGAATTCTTTCCTGCATCTAGCCAAGGACCCTCTTTTTTGCAACAAAAAAGATCTAATATTTATTGAGTACTTTGCTATTTTATTAGGCATAGGGCTGATTGCTGTTCATATGTTATATCATTTAACATTCACCACCACCCTATAAGAAGATACCATTATTCTATTTTACAACAACATCAACAGCAGCAAAACACAATAACAGCAACTACAACAGAAATCCTGGAGTCTCGGGAAAACTAAATAATATTTTCAGTCATAAAAACTGGCAGAAGTCGCTATAACAAAATGAAAAGAATTTTGATGTGAAAAGAGTTTCAAGAAAGAGAAGCTTACGTTAAGAACTGCCTGTGGCTTCCTAAAAACCATCTCACTGGATAACCTAATTGAATTCCAAGTATTCATTCTTTACCCTCTCAAAGGTAAGGGGAATTATTTAGCTGACTTTACAGCCAACTGCAGTTACGTAAATTTTAAATCCCCAGGCAGGCCATGAGTGGCCCAAAGAAGGAGGTTGTCATGATATTAAGAAGGCAGCTTCTTTGTTTGCTTGTTGGGAAGTCTGTGAGTATAGACAGCATCAGAAGAATCAACTTCAGGGAGATGGCTGCACAGATAGGAAGCTCTGCCAGGTTTCCCAGTCTGTTTTCCAGGCATGTTAGCATTGACTTCTTCCCGCTCTAGAAACTAATCTTCCTGTTTGGACCTAATTGTATTATTTTTAACCCAACCAAGTCAGAGATAACAGACAATACGTGAGTAAAGTTTTGGGATTCCCGAGAAACAATTTTGGAAAACTATTATCAGAAATATGTAAATCTGAGAAAAATAAAAGCATGAAGTCTTTTTTTCGTTTGTTTGTTTGTTTGTTTGCTTTTTGGTATGTGGGTAGCTCCCTGGCTGGGAATCGAACCCAGGCCGCAGCGCTGACAGCGCCAGCGCCGAAGCCCATGAAGTCTTAAAAAACTTAATTCCATGCAATGAACTTTTTGTCCTGATCATTTAACCACTGAACCACTACTCCAATTGTCAAAGGCCAATGATTTTCATAACTCAACCCCTCACAAACTTGAGCAATTACAATAATTAGGAAGTTCCAGTCCATCTTCCTATACCTAACCTTTAAATTTTGCTGTTCTTAAAAGCTTGGATTTAGAAATTCTCATTTTCTCACTTTGTGCTCTTTTCCTGTGGGATCTCATCTCTGTCTATTCGACCCCCAATAAGGTCCCAGCCCCTGACTGTTTTTACTGTCTTCATAGTTTTGTCTTTTACAGAATGTCATATAATTAAGATTATACAATAGGTAGTCTTTTTAGGTTGTCTTCTTTCACTTATGAACATGTATTTAAGGTTACTTCATGTCTTGTCATGGCTTGATAGTTCATTTAAAAAAAATATTACAAGATATTTTATTATCTGATGGACCATAATTTCACCAAGGACATCATCATGGTTGCTTCCAAGTTTTGCCAATTATAAAGCTGCTATAAACATCCCTGTACTTGTTTTTATTTAAACCTAAGTTTTTAACTCATTTAGGTAAATACCAAGGAATGTGATTATTGGATCATGTGGGGAGAGTATGTTTAGTTTTGAAAGAAACTACAAAACTGTCTTCCAAAGTGGCTGTACCCATTTGCATTCCCGCCAGAAATGAATGGGAGTTCCTATTGCTCCACATCCTTGGTGTTGCAGTGTTTAAATTTTTGCCATTCAATTCAAGTAAGTGTGCAGTGGTATCTCTTTGATGTGGAGCATCCACTCATATGCTTATTTGCCATCTGTACACATTCTCTGTTGAAGTGTTCTTAAGGTCTTGGGCCCATTTTTTAAATCAGGTTGCTTATTTTGAGTTGTATGTATTGTTTGTATATGAGGGAGGACCTGAAAAAAAGGAAATTTATATAAAAATTACTGTATCTATTCTTACATGTTTAAACTTCAGTTACCTTTAAAATATTCTTCGATATGAAACACCTATTGAGGCTCTTTTTACACTGCTCAAAACAGTTTTTGAACTCATCAATTTTTATTCCTTTTAGTGCATTTGCCATTTTTTGTTTCACTTCTTACGCCAGCAAAATGTTTCCCTTTGAAGATTTTTTTCTTCTGGGGGAAAATATTGCTCAGGGAGAGATTGGGTAAACAGGGAGGGTTGGGCACAGAGGTCATCATGCTGTTTTTGATCAGAAACTGCTGAACACTGAGCGTGGTGTGGGCAGGTGTGTTGTCATGCCGTACTTCGTTCCTGTAAATCACCCATTATGAAATGGGCAAATGCATTGAAAGACTTTCCAAAAAAAGACTTTCACTGAAGCCAAACCCAGCCATTCATAACACCAGCTGGTACATTGATGCAGATGTGTTTCTACAACACTCATCTAGCAGGGGAAGCTTGCACTATGAGGGGCCCACCTTCCAAATGATAATTCTGTTTTTTGTTTTTTTTTTGGAGGGTCCCCCTCATGTTTTGGGTAATAGCCCTTCATCAGATATGTTTCTTAGATTTTTTCAGTCTTGGGTTACTTACTTGAGAAAAAAATGATACAATCAATACCTTCTTGCTCTACTCTAATAACCTTCAAATTAAGCTGCCATTAAGTTGAGAAAGAAAAGATGTTGCCTTACAATTGCCAACCTGTCTGTCCTCTCATGCATTCCCCATGACATCCTAAGGCAGGAGCTAAATGTGGAGGCCACGGGGGCATAGAATATCTAGGAGACAGAACTGACCCTTTCTCTTGGGAGTTCCGTTCCTCTCTCACTCACCTCACATCACCCTGTATGGCCCTGGAGGATGGCTGGTTAGTCAACGGCAGGTAAGATTCCTCACGGGAGGAACAGCCTAAGACAGACACAGTCACATAGGGGCCATCAGGAGAGAGCTTGGGCTCAACAGAGGTGAGGCACAGCCGCTCACCCCCTCTCTGAGGTTAATCTCCTGCCCCCAGCTGCCTTGTGTCCCACGTTGCTCCAGTGATGACCTGATAGAACGATACCGGTCATGCTTCCTTAGAGATGACTTGGACACTGAGTCAACCCCCTGGGGTGGTTTTGGTACATTGAGTCCTTGGGGCTATATGTTCTCATAGGGACACAATGCATGTTGGAAGACAATGGAGACTTTTGGGAAAAGCAGTCTCCTAGGCAACGTAACTCACAGATCATGGAAAAACCAGTTTCACTTTCTTGTATGGCCATCAATAAAAGCTATGCATTGGCCCAACTCAGGGCTCAGTTCACGAGGCTGGAGTCCCTTGGCCCTGCTTGAAACATACTTTTGGCTACTGTCTCTCATCACCTTGTGTAGCCTTTCCTCTTTCCCCACCACCCGTGTCTTGCGAGATGCGACAAAAAGGGGGGACCTGAAGGTTGGGAAGCAAAGAAGTAAGGCAAGCTGGCCAACTCTACCTAAAAAAGAGTATTGGGTGTTTCCTGGACACAGAACTCACTGGAAGAAGAGTACTAGAGAAGCCTTGTAAGTTTCTGATACAGTTGCAATACAAAAGAAATCATAAGACATACCTAAAAAGCATTTAGTTGTTGGAGATATTGAAAGACAGTTGGATTTTCTGTCAACAAGCTGGTCATGGACATACTTCAGTGCTCCACCCTGTACTTGGCATCAGTGCTAAATATATACCTGTTTCCTCCCATGCTACATATCCACATTTAATCATAATTCTAATTTTCTATTAGACTCTAGAAGCAGGAATAAATTGCTGATTTCTATGCTTTGGGCCTCCCTCCCTGACAGGGACTGCAGGAACTTGGTTGTGGAACCCAGGATAATATTTGGGGAAAAAATCTCTTAGTTACTGTGACATAACTAGTAAGACAACTCATTTTCCATGAAGACTTTCTGCTTCTCTCGTACAACTCATTCATCTGATTCTCTCAGTGACACGAGTCTGGCCAAGAAATGACAGCATTTACTCACAAGTTATTCATAGTAAAGACCACCTTCCCTTTTTATACCTTTTGGACATTCATTGTGCCCCCCCCCCCCCGAAAAAACACTTTAGGTGTTTGGTTACAACTAAAACTCAGAGTTTATGGTCTAATACTTAAGGGGACTATAGGCAGTTTTTAAGGGATTTGTCAACAAAGACAGGCAGTACCCATGGGCACAGCATGCTCTCTGGCTCTTGGCGAATTTTTGAGAAGGTTTTGCTTGGTGCCTTGGTTCTGGTGTGGAATGTCAGAGTTCCTGAAAGACTGATAAACAGTAGTATTAACTTTTTACTGCCTCTAATCTCATCAAATCTTGGTGTATCCAGTTGGATGTCTCATTTAAGAGATGAAAAAAAAATAAAATAGAAGGGAGAGAAGAAAAATAAGGCAGGTAGGGAATGGAAGAGAGAGAAAGAGAGAGAGAGAGAGAGAGAGAGAGAGAGAGAGAGAGAGAGAGAGAGATATGCTGTAATTTACTTTTCCTTGGGTCTCCGCTAAGAACACAGCCGCTTCCACCTGGGGAAAACCTGCCTGTGCTCCACATTGCCCTTCCTCCCAGCCTTTCTCCTTCCTCACCCCTTCACCCAACCTCCTTTTTCTATTAAATTCTTTCTTCCATAATCCACCAAACAGGAGCTAAGTCAGAGTCAGGGAGGTTAAAATCCTGGAGACGCATGAACACAGACTGTGTTAATGAGTTAGCAATAATTCTTAAATGAAAAAATAAATACATCTAATTTATTACTGACCCCAGAGAATAGTCAGAGCCGACCCTTGCTAAAGAATCTCCCTTTCCCCAACTCCACAAAAAAGGTAAACGCATAAAAACAGAACAGTACCTCTTCTGCAGCCTTCTTGCTCTGTTCCTTTCCTTCTCTTTTCATTGTTTTATTCTATATTTACACATAGGCTTTACAGACTTTGTCTCATTCTAAAATTATCCTTTCTTTCTAACTTGTTGGAAGTTATTTTCCTGGTACTTAGTCCATAAGAGAGACTTAGAAAACACCAGTTCTCTTTACTTTAGTTGAGGAGAAAGTGCCCTAATGCACTAATCCACAATAAGATGTTTCAGTTACTTCCAATCAGGAAATTTTCATTTTAAATATAGAATTCTGGAAAAGGCTTATCATCTGAAGAGCTCAACTGTTGGTTTCGAATTACCTTATCTACTGAGCAGATGTGTTTTGTTTGGCCTACGAAGTACAGGGTCCAACAGATGGGACATCCTTTTTTATAAGCGGATGTGTTGTTTTAGTTCCCTTAGTGACCTTTGTGTCCCAGGTTCCCTGAAGTAAAATGGCCCATTTGCTGACAAGGGAGCTGTGAGTGAGAACTGTGACGCCGTCCTATCAAAACCAGTGCAATGGAGCAACCAGTGCTCTCCACGAAACAAATGAATATTTTAACAAAATCAGAAAGTAGGCAATGAAAGTGAATTTCCTGACTCCATTTTAAAAAAATATAGAGATATATTAGATCTTCCAGAGGGTCTCTTCCTGCACGAACCCTGGCTTCCTTTAGACTGGTTATGACTCTTGGTTCGCCACAGATCCCAGCACATCTTGTCTTATACTCTGGCTGCTTCACTCATAGTGGTTTGCTGTTAGGCCGCTCATAGTACTTGAATTTGCAACTGTGATAAAAAAGGGAATTAACATAGATCTAGATTTCATGTGTCCCTTCCTCCAGGAAGCTTCCTTTAAGTCCCACCCCACCCTTCATCTCATGGTTGTCTTCCTCATTGATTTCTATGTTCCCTCCCAGTGAACTGCAAGTGTCTTGGGTGCAGAGACAGGTAGTATTCTCGGTAGCCCCATCATAATGGTGAATGATGCCTGAGAGGGAGATCAGGTCTCCCTAGCTCAGTGTGTGCTCTTCCTGGCTTGTCCTGTTGAGATACAATAGTCCTCCCTTATCTATGGTTTTTCTCCTGCAGTTGCAGTTACTTGCAGTCAACCAATGGTCCAAAAATGTTAAGTGAAAATTTTCAGATAGAAACAATTCATAAGTTTTAAATCGCATGCTGCTCTGAGTGGCATAATGAAAGCTCTCGGCTTCCCATTCCATCCCACCCTGGACATTAATCGTGCCTTCATCCAGCATCTTCCTGCTGTGTACACTCCCTGCCTCTTAGTCACTTGGTAGCCCTCTCAGTTATCTGGGCTCCTGTCACAGCATCCCAGTGCTTATATTCAAGAAACTCTTACTTTACTTAATGTTGCCACATTTACATAATCTTTTTTACAGTGTATTGTTATAATTGTTCTTTTTTATTGTTTGTTTCCGTTGTTAATCTTTTACTGTGCCTAATTTATAAGTGAAGTTTTATCACAGGTATGCACGGATAGGAAAAAACACAGTATATATAGGGTTTGATAGTGTCTGTGGCTTCAGGTATGCACTGGGGGTTTTGGAATGTATCCCCAGCAAATAAGGAGGGACTACTGTATTGGAGATTATTATTCGTCTCTTCTTTGTCTAAGTCTATCCTCTTCTGTGATTCCCTTTAAAGCACTGCTTTTGTATAGTTAGGTAGCCAACAGAGAGACAATTCTCCATAAACAATTTCTCCTAAAATTTTGAGACTTGAAAAGGTGGTAAAGTACTATTTCTATAACTCAGAGCTCTATCATCTGGCTCCAGATAAGAAACAATCATTTGGAACAGAATACACATCTTGATAATACATTTTCTCTGTCTTAACAAATCCTACTCTTCCTTCAAGGCATAGATTGACTGTCCCCTCCTCTAGAAAGGTGTTTACAGATATTCCTGGCTAAGATCCTACAGTACTTCTGCAGATTTATATTGTCGTGCTGAATATAGCCCTTTGTTTATTTTCCTCAGTGGCCTGTGGAACAAAATCTGTATCTTATTCTTCTTGATATCCCTAGTTCTATCCAAATGAAGCACATAGAAGGTGCTCAATAAATGTTTATAGATTAAAGTTGCTTCAAATTTGGGATAATAAAATGAACTTAAGTGGTTTCTATTTAAAACAATAGGGACCAAAGTAAATTTCTAGAGTGTATGATGTGTTAAGGGCAACTATTGATTCATGAAATGCTCACAAGTATGTACACTGGGTCATAAATAACAAGATGTATTTCTTTCCATGGGTTATATAAGAGTGTGGAAAACATTGAAATAAACCAGGACTGAGTTATTAACATCTGCACAACTCAGCAGACATTTTAGCATATATTTTGGTAATTTTCTGGTTAAAGACTTAAATGGGCATGTCATTTTTTTGACCAACACGGCTATTCTTTCTCCTAGAAAAATTTTAGATAATGTGCTGACATCCTCCTGTAGCCAGGTGATTATGTAGACACAATCACTGTCTGAGGAGCTAGTGCAGATAGACACAAGGCAGCTTGTGTTGAAGAAGGCAAAGGTCACCTGCTTTCCTCAGTAGCAGAGCTGGGGTGTATACCCAGATGAGCCAGGTTCCCAAGCCCAAGTTTTTTGTGTTTATTTATTTATTTATTATTTTTTAAAAATTTACTTTACTGGTAGAAATCACTTCCCTTAGTAGCAGAAGCTTCCCTTGGAGGTGGCTTGCAGAGCCTTGCAGGAAATGGCCCTGAAAATCCATCATCAGAGATCAAGGAGTCCCAAAACTTTGCATACTCTTGGCAAGACCCTTCTTCCCACCCATCTCAAATGTACCATCTTTGTCAATATTATTACCTAACGTGTCTTTATCCCTGTTTATGTCTGTCGCTGCAATAAGTGCAGGACTGATTGCTAAGGAAGTGCTCTTTCTTCCAGATACTAATAGTTATAAAAAGCTATGAATCCCTTTTCCTGACCCTTCCTCCCCCCAATCCCTAACATCTGAAATCCTTTAACTCCATTTCCAGAAACTCATGATCAGTAATCAGCAGACACCCTTGTGTCTTCAACCTTATTTCTAAAGGTTTCTTTTCATCTCCATGCCAACTGGACCTGGTGGCCTCTTGAGGACAGTGTTCTCCTTCAGCCCCCTGCAGTGGTTTTGCTTTCCTTGAACCTCTAGCCTGGGGTACAAGTCGGAAGGTATCATTTTTGCCCCTCAGTGACACTTCTAGACCATATTCTTTAATGACTCCATGAAAGGCCCATTTTTTTGAATCTTAACCCATCAACTTACTAACCCCTCCTCTTTCTTATAGCCATCCACCTCCCTTAGGTAATTCCCCCTTATTCCTTGAGGATTTTAGTTTCTGGCTATCTGTCACTGTCTCCTAAACTTCTTATGTCACAATCATTGGTTATAGCAATATGTGCATAGATGATTCATTTAATTTCCTGACCTCTTCCCCTCCAGTAACCTAGTCTTCACCCTACCTCAGGCCCTCCCTTCGATAATCATATTCTAATCCTTTTGTTATTATAGAAATTGCTACTCCTTCATGACTTCACTTTGATACCTCCCACTGCCATGAGACAACCTCCTATTTACTTCCTCGAGTATTCCAAATATAGCTATCCTTTATCTGTGATTTTTAAATCCTTTATCTGTGATTCTCAACTGCGGGCAATTTTAACACATACACTGTAATCCCCCAAGAGACACTTGGAAAAGTCTGGAGATATTTATGGTTGTCACCATTAGATACTAAGAGAATGCTACTGAAACTCAGTAGGTAGAGGCCAGAAATGCTACTAAACATCCTACAATGAATGGGACAGCCCCCCATGAGAACGAGTTATCCAGTCCAAACTATTAATACTGCAAGGTTGAGAAAGTCTGCTTAATATGACCAGGATCTACAGTTCAGCAATTCTACCATGGTATTATGAATTGTGTCCTTTCAAAAAATGTGTTGATGTCCTAACTCTTGGTTCTTCAAAACGTGAACTTATTTGGAGATAGGGTTAGTGCCAATATAATATTAAGATTGGGTCATGGTGGATTAGGTTGGATCTCTAATATAATATGACTGGTGCTCTCATGAAAAGAATGCCTTTTGAAGAGAGAGAAATAGGGAGAACTCTACATGAAGATGGAGGATTGAAGTGATGCATCTATAATTCAAGTCATGAAATGTCAAAGATTACCAGCAAACAAACCACCAGAAGCTAGAGTGAGGCAACAAAGAATTTTTCCCTACAAGTATCAGAGAGAGCATGGCTCTGATGACAACTTGATTTTGGATTTCTAGCCTCCAGAACTGTGAGATAATAAGAAACCCATTCTGTTGTATTTCATTACAGCAATTCTAGGAAGCTAATGCACATCCTTTCACTGGACTTACTCCATTTGTGCCCTGACTTCCTGCCTTGCCTAGCTTAGGTAATACTGGTTACTAAAGCAATAAAATCTGCAATCTTACACAACAACTATTTATTCCAATAAGGAAGCAACAAAATTGAAATCTGGATGTTTGTTACAGCTTCATCTATACAAATCAAGTGATATAATGTTATAAGTATATATGATAAAGCTTGGGTAAGATAAAACTAGAAAGAGGACCAGGACTTGTTTGATATGCTAAGTTGATATAGCAGTGGGTCTCCATTGACATAGCAGAATCTCCGAAATTGGGTTTACACCATAAATCTGAGCTGAATCTTCATGGGATATATTCTGTATTGGCTTATATCTTCCAGGCTTTCATTCCTTGACCAATGACCACATCCATAGCATTCGTATCAAATCTCTAAGCAAGAACTCTGAGTGTGTAATCTCAGCTACTGCAGTAGACCTGAAATGATGACTCTGTTCTACTTAGTTAAAATAAAGGACTTTGCAAACCTGACACCATACAAAAAAACCCCATAAACATATAAATGAACAAAAAAATAAATATGGTATTATTGTTTTTCACATACATTTATTTTTATGCAAATATAACAAAATAACTTTACTGCTTTGTACAATGGCTGTCTGGAAAGTATACAGCCATGTAAAATGAAAAATAAAGGTATTTATGGCTGGATTTTTTTCTAGACAGTCTTCATATACATGTAGTCAGTTTTCAATACTTAATACAATCTGATTGAGTAAATTCATGAGATTAGGTTTTAAGTTGTGAAGATGCTTAAGAGAATTATATGTGAATTTATAAATTTTATTATTAACTTTATTACAGTTATGTGTTTAAGGTGGTTTGGTTTATGGGGCTTGTACAAGAGTTGTTGGGGAATAATCCAACCATAAATGCCTCTATTTTTCATATTACATGGCTAGATACTTTCCATATAGCCCTTGTATATCTGTTTTTTTTTAATTTATTTTTATTGTTAGACTTATTGGGGTGACATCTGTTAGCAAGGACTACACAGGTTTCAGGCATACAATTCTACAGTGCATTGTCAACTTGTTGTATAATAATAAGTTCACCACCTAGTGTGACTTCTCTTCCCATAACCATGTATTTAGCTTCCCCCCCCTCCTCTCCCACCCCCACCCCCTTCTCCCCTCCCCTCCCTACTCATTCCCAAATAAACATTAAACTATTTATTATGTCCGTGGGTTATTTGTTTGTTCATTTTGTTTGTTTTTTCTTTGTTGCTTTCAGTTTTTTATTCTGCATATGAGTGAAGTCATACAGTTCTTTGTTTTTTCTGTCTGGTTTATTTTGCTAAGCATGATGATCTCTAGGTCCATCCATTTTGTTGCAAATGGCAATATTTCATCTTTTCTTACAGCTGAGTAATATTCCATTGTGTATATGTACCACAGCTTCTTGGTCCAGTCGTCTGTCGCAGGGCACTTTGGTTATTTCCATGTTTTGGCCACTGTGAACAGTGCTGTAATGAACATTGGGGTACATAAGTCTTTGCGGGCTAAGGTTTTCAAGTTTTTTGGGGTAGATCCCCAGAAGGGGGATTGCTGGGTCATATGGTAACTCCATTCCCAATTTTCTGAGGAACCTCCACACTGCCTTCCCCAGTGGTCGTACCAGTTTGCACTCCCACCAGCAGTGTACCAGAGTTCCTTTTTCTCCACATCCTCTCCAGCACTTGTTATTCCTTGTCTTGTTGATAATAGCCATTCTAACAGGTGTGAGGTGGTATCTCATTGTGGTTTTGATTTGCATTTCCCTGATAGCTAATGAGGATGAGCATTTTTTCATATGTCTGCTGGCCATTTGTGTGAAAAGTGTCTGTTTAGTTCTTCTGCCCATTTTTTAATTGGGTTGTTTGGTTTTTTTTGTTGTTAAGTCATATTAGTTCTTTATATATTTTAGATATTAGATCCTTATCTGATGCGTTATTTGCAAATATTTTCTCCCATTCAGTTGGCTGTCTCTTTGCCATGTTGATGGTTTCTTTTTGCTGTGCAGAAGCTTCTTAGTTTGATATAGTCCCATTCATTTATTTTCGCTTTTACTTCCCTTGCCTTTGAGGTCAGGTTCATGAAGTCTTCCTTGAGTCCTAGGTCTATAAGTTTAGTACCAATGTTTTCTTCTATACAGTTTATATGAAGGTCTTTAATCCATTTTGAGTTAATTTTTGTATATGGAAAGTTCATAGCTCAGGTTCACTCTTTTTCATATGTTTTTCCAGTTTTCCCAACATCACCTACTGAAGAGGCTGTTTTTTCCCCATTGCATGTTTTTTGCTCCTTTATCAAAAGTTATTTGTCCATAAATTTGTGGATTTATTTCCAGGTTTTCAGTTCTGTTCCATTGGTCTATATTTCTGTTTTTCTGCCAATACAAAGCTGTTTTGAGTATTGGTGCTTTGTAATATAAATTGAAGTCATGGAGTGTAATGCCACCAGCCTTATTCTTTTTATGTAGTATTGCTTTGGCAATTCGAGGTCTTTTATGGTTCCATATAAATCTAATAATTGTTTTATCTATTACACGAAAGTATGATTGTGGGATTTTGATGGGTATTGCATTAAATCTGTAGATTGCTTTCGGCAGAATGGCCATTTTAACAATGTTTAGTCTTCCTATCCATGAACAGGGGATGTTTTTCCATTTCCTAATGTCTATTTCAATTTCTTTCAAAAGTGTCTTATAGTTTTCCGTGTATAAGTCTGTCAAGTTCTTTGTTAAGTTAATTCCCAGGTATTTCATTCTTTTTGTTGTGATAGCAAAAGGAATTGACTCCCTCATTTCTTTTTCTGTGGATTCATTGTTTGTATATAGGAATGCTGTTGATTGTTGTACATTGATTTTGTATCCTGTGACTTTACTGTATTCATTTATTGGTGGAATGTTTGGATTTTTTTATATAAAAAATCATGTCATCTGCAAATAGTGACAATTTGACCTCTTCTTTCCTAATTTGGATACGTTTTATTCCTTTCTCTTGCTTGATTGCTGTGGCTAGAACTTCCAGTACTATATTAAATAGCAGTGGTGACAGGGGACATCCCTGTCTTGTTCCCGATTTAAGGGGAATAGGCTTCAGCTTTTCCCTATTCAGTGTGATGTTAGCTGAGGGTTTGTCTTATATGACCTTTATTATGTTGAGATACTTTCCTTCTATACCTATTTTATTCAGTGTTTGGATCATAAATGGATGTTGTATCTTGTCAAAAGCTTTTTCTGCATCAATTGATATGACCAAATAGTCTTTCATTTATTTTGTTTATGTGGTGTATCACCTTGATTGATTTTCATATGTTGAACCATTCTTGTGCTCCAGGGATGAATGCCACTTGATCATGTTGTATAATCTTTTTGAAGCATTGTTGTATTCTATTTGCTAATATTTTGTTTAGGATTTTTGCATCTGTGTTCATCAGAGATATTGGCCTATAGTTTCCTTTTTTTGTGTGTTGTCTTTACCAGGTTTTGGTATTAGGGTAATGTTGACCTCATAGAATGAGTTAGGAAGTATTGCTTCCTCTTCAATTTTTTGGAAGAGTCTGAGGAGGATAGATGTTAATCCTTCTTTGAATGTTTGGTGGAACTCATTGGTGAGACCATCTGGTCCAGGGCTTTTGCCTTTAAGGAGATTATGAATAGTCATTTTAATCTCTTTGCTATTGATTGGTCTATTTAGATTATCCAGTTCTTCTAGGCTATAAGTTTCCAGAAACTTGTCCATTGTTGTTAAATTTAGTGTCATAAAGTCCTTCATAATATTTTCTTATAATCCTTCATATTTCTGTGGTATTAGTGGTAATTTCTCCCCTTTCATTTCTAATTTTGGATATTTGTGTCCTTTCCTTTTGTCCTTTGATTAGTCTAGCCAGGGGTTTGTCAATTTTGTTGACGTTCTCAAAGAACCAGCTCTTTGTAATATTAATTTTTTTTATTGTCCTTCGGTTCTCTAATTGGTTTAGCTCTGCTTTAATTTTTATTATTTCTTTCCTTCTGCTGACTTTGGGTTTTGTCTGCTCTTCTTTTTCTAGTTCTTTAAGATGTGATTTTTCTTGTTTCTTAAGATAGGCCTGGAATGGTATAAATTTCCCTCTTATTACCACTTTTGTTGTGTCCCAATAATTCTGATATGTTGTATTTTCATTGTCATTAGTTTCTATATATTTTTTAATCTCTTCTTTTATTTGTTCTTTTATCTGGTCATTTTTTAATAAGATGTTCTTTAATCTCCATGTATATGTGTTTTTTTCTGCTTTCCATTTACAGTTGATCTCCAATTTCAAAGCTTTGTGGTCTGAGAATACACTTGATATGATTTCAATCTTCTTGAATTTGCTGAGGCTACTTTTATGTCCCAGTATATGGTCATTCTATCCTTGAGAATGTTCCATGTGCAGTAGAAAAGAAGGTATAGTCTCTTTTTGCTGGATGAAGTGTTCTGTAAATGTCAATTATGTCCAATTGCTATAATGTGTCATTTAGAGCTGATATTTCCTTATTTATTTTCTGTTAGGATGATCTGTCCATGGCTATTAGCGAGGTGTTTAAGCCTCCCACAATGATTGTGCATTTGTCAGTTTCTCCTTTCAGATCTGCTAGTAGTTGCTTTGTATATTTTGGTGCTTCCTCATTGGGAGCATATATATTAATTAGTGTCAAATCTTCTTGTTGTTGTATTGTGCCTTTTTTCATTATGTAATGTCCACCTTTGTCTCTTATTACCTTTGTTAACCTGAAGTTTATTTCATCAGATATCCGTATGGCAACTCCTGCTTTTCTCGGTTACCATTTGCTTGCAGTATTGTTTCCCATTTTTTCACTCTGAGTCTGTGTTTGTCCTTATGGCTGAGGTGTCTCTTGGAGACATCATATGGATGTGTTTTGTTTTTTAATCCAGTCTGCTACTCTGTCTTTTTATTGGTGAGTTTTGTCCATTAACATTTAGTGTGATGATTGATATTTTAGGATTTTCTGTGGCCATTACTTATTTGTTTGTTTGTTTGTTTGTTTTTGTTTTATTTTTGTTTCTTTCTTGTTGCCCCAACTTTATTCCATTTTCCCTGATTTTTGTTTCAGGTCAAAGAGCCTCCTTCAGTATTTCTTGAAGTGCCGGCCTTTTGCTGGCAAATTCCCTCAGCTTCTGTGTGCCTACAAAGGTTTTTATTGCTCCTTCATATCTGAAAGATAATTTTGCTGGATAATTTATTCTTGGCTGGAAGTTTCTCTCTTTTAACGTTTTGAATATTGGATTCCACTCCCTCCTGGCTTGTAGTGTTTACGCTGAGAAGTCTGATGCCAGCCTGATGAGTTTTTCTCGAAAGGTTATAGTTCTTTTTTTCCCTGGCTGCTTTGAGAATTGTCTCTTTGTCTTTAGTTTTTGACATCTTTAGTACCATGTGTCTTGGAGAAGATCTGCCAGGGTCCAGGTATTTAGGAGACCTGTTTTCTTCATGAACTTAGGGTTCCAGATCTTTCCATAGGTTTGTAAAGTTCTCATCTACTATTTGTTTGAGTAAGCTCTCTGTAGAGTGCTCTGCTCCTCCTTCTAATCCTATTATCCTGATGTTGTTTTGTCTCATGGAGTCAGATAGTTCTTGCAGAGTTCTTTCAACCCTCTTGGTTCTATATTCCCTCTCTTCCTCTTTCTGTGATGTTTCCATGTTTTGATCTTCAATAGCACTAATTCTTTCTTCCATATGGTTGGCCCTGTTTCCTATGGCAGTTATTTCGTTTCTCACTTCTTTTATTGTATTATTTATCTCTTGAATTTCTAACTCGATCTTCCTTATGTTTTGAATTTCTTTGTTAAATTGTTCCTTTTATTCACAGATTTTCTTTCTTATGTCATTTGTCTCAGCTATGGAGTTCTGTCAGCATGTTTTCATTTCTCCCAGAGCCTTTAGAATGGCTACTCTAAATTCTCTGTCTCTTAGTTCAGACTTCTAGGTCTAATAAGCTGTCTTCTGGATAAATTTCATGTTCTTTCTGAGCAGTTTTAGTTTTTAAGGAATTCATCCTGTCTGCTGGGTTCTTCCTCTTTGACATGAGGGCATTATGTTCAGCAGAGTCCAGGAGCCCTGATTAGTATTTTTGTGGTGTCTTGATGTGGGGCAGACACTAGGTGGCTATGGGGGCCAAGTTTTGGGAGAGAGAGAGGTCGTTTATTTCTTATTTCTGGTCTCCTGCCACATTTGGAGGCAGTGTGCATCTATCCGGGGTCCCTCCACTTCCTCCAGTTAGTTGGTTGGGGAGGCTGTAGGAGAGGGGAGAGGCCAACAAAAAGCATGCTGGGGCAGCTCCACCTCCTGCCTTATGCTAGGGAAGCTGGGTGATCTGGGCCAAGGCTGTTCTTGCTGGCTGGGGTGAATGCTATCAAACCTGTCTTTCTTCCTGGGTCTGCTCCAGCAACCAGCCATTGGGGTGGAGTGTGCAGGCTCACACTGCTTGTAGGCCCCAGGGATGCACGTGCGGGTGCACACACCACAGGTCCAAAGCCGTGGGCCTGACCTCAGGCAGTATGAAGGCAGCTGGCTCACCTCCACAGTGGACCAGGAACAGAACCGTGGCCCTGCATAGGAGCCATGAGCGCTTGTGCTATGGGTTGTGAAGGCACCGGGAGCTGTGGTGCTGTCTCTGGGGACCCACTTCAGCCTGGGTTTGTTCAGAGTCCTCGCTCAGCCCTCTTGTTACTCAAAAGCTTCAGAGGCTGGCTCCCAAGCTCCATCCCCAACACGCCAAGGTCCGGCTCCCTGACAGTTTCCCATCATTCTGCCACTTTGCTGGCTTTTATTCTTGTTGCCTCTTGGCCTCTCCCCTCCCGTTCACTGTACCTTTCCCGGAGAGTCAGCAGCGATGAGGTCCTGTTGCGATCTGTCTCTGCTCTCTCCCCTCTCTCCCACTCACCCCCTTCTCTCCAACCTTCAGATGATTCCTTATGATGCATAGATTTCTCAGCTTTTGTTGTCTCTGTCACTCAGGGTTCTCTTTCTTGGCTCCTGGATGGCCGTTCAATTGTGTTTTCTGGGAGAGGCTTTAGGGACCTCCTCTCTGGTCACCATCTTGCTCCTTCTCCTGTATATCTGCTTTTTTTAGGTGCTCAGGATTTTTGAGAAAATATATTATATGAAAGGCAGGTGGTAATATTGACCAAATAGTAAGTAGCCAATTCTGAAAAATGGGTTTAAATATTTAGAAACATTCAAATTATTAGATTTATACATTCATTAATTGAATTATATCCATTTAAATATCAAATAATTAAGTTTATATGTAGTGTCCAAAGAATTATGCACATTGTGTTTGTGAAATGTGTAAGCTAACTTAACAATAAACTAGTGCAAACTGCTTAATTTCATTCTAAAAATTCTTAATTTACTAAATTTTTTTTCAATTGTGTTTAAAAGCTTAAGAAAAGCAAGGTTTTCAATTTAGAATTATGATAATACACACTAAAAGTATTGTTTTCTTTGCACAAAAGCCTTTATGAGACTTAACAAAGAAGATAAAATGCAACTGATGCCAGCCTGAGATGGATCTAAAAAATGTCTCTGATGAAAGTGATTCTGAGGCTGAAAATAAAGAATCTGAGTTAGCTAGAACCAAAAGAGCCTCAGGAGGAGAGAGGAACAACAATGTGTAGGGGACCATGGAACTTCAGTTTTATTGGGTCATAAATAAAACTGAATGGAACAGAAACTCCTAGGGAGGTAGATGCCAAAACCTCTTAATTGGAAAACTATACAAGAAGCAGCTAAAAGAAATTCTCCCCATAATGCCTCCCACTTCTAAAGCACACACACACATACTCAGTGTGGTAAAAATGAATCTAACTGGCTTTTTCCCCGAACTCTTTTCCCTGAAGAGGCCTTCGTGGGCAGGGCCAATTGGGAAACAAGGTTTTGGTTTGTCCTTCCTTCAGCAGTCTGCTTTGTGTCTCAGGAAACAGATCTCAATTGTCTCTCCCACTCCTTCCTTCTCTTTTTAACCTAATACTTTACCTGTCAGGTGGTGGTACCACAACAGGCCTCCTCCCTTTCTAGCCAGAGGGTCTCCACCTACATTAAGGCCAACACATAGGCATGAATGGGAGGAAGGTTTATAGCAGATCACAAGGAAACATGTTTGGATGGAATAAAACATAAACCAGGTAGACCTCTGTCCTGCCGCTGGCCTTCCCAGGCTACTTTGGACTCCTCCTCCTGCCTGACCACTTCTCCCACAGGGCTTTCTCCCAGATTCACTAGGGTTCAACCACAGGCCCGTTAGCTCCTTCCACGTATACGGGCCTTTCTTTGGCATTTGCTGTAAACCTTCTCTGCCTTGTCCACTTCTATACTTCCAGTGTCCCGAACAGCATCTTCACACAACAGTCACTCAGAAAACATGTGTGGGCACCTGGGTGGAGAACAGGAAGTGAAAGACCCTCTTTCAATGGCCTCATCAGTATTTTTCACTTTAGTTCACCCAAGGAGCCGAGAGGACCCTCTTGGGCAGCACCAGACTTGCTTCCTGGCTTCTGCAAAGGAGTGGCCTTGCCATAATCCTTCAGGCAGCTTTCTGGAAAGTTCACAAAACAAAGTCTTTTAAAGGTACAGATGGACTCTGTGTACACTCTCTTTTTTTCTTATACTGGGTATTCTATGTCCTACCCAACCCCACAGAATAAAACCAGAATAGAGGAATGCCAGGCTAGCATATAAGAAACTTGGACCGAAGCTGTCTTTTTTATTTACTTTTTACTAACTTCTATTTTCTCTATGACCTGGAGTAACTCACTTATTTTTTTCTCCTTACACGTAAAATTGGTTAAAGGCAGTATTTGGCTCATAAGGTTGCAGCAAGTAACAAAAAAGATACTGTCTGCAAAAATTTGAAAAGTACCTCAAAAGGTGTATGTTCAATCTATATTAGCTGTGTTGTAGTTTCTATAATGTTATAATTAGTTATAAAATGGGACAAAGTCTCACTTGGTGGTTTCCAAAGTGTATTTCAGATGACTGAATTTTTCTCAGAGGCCTTTCAAGTACTAAAAATGTTTAATTCTATTTTTAATAGAATTTTTAGTTTTTAAAAATAAACTTTAGTTTTAAGTTCACAGAAAAAATTGAGCAAAAAAGATGAGGGTTCCCACATATACCTTGCTCTCTGCTCCATACAGCCTCCCACACTGTCATCACTCTTCACCATGTTAGTGTATGTGTTACAATCAACTAGCCTACATTGAGAAGTCATTATTGCCCCAAATCCATAGTGTACATTATGGCTCCCTCTTGGGGCTGTATATTCTATGGGTTTTAATAAATGTACAAGCATGCCTTGAAGATACTACGGATTTGGTTCCAGACCACAGTAAAGTGAATAGTGCAATAAAGCAAGTCACATATTTTTTTTGTTTCCCAGTGCATATAAAATTATGTTTATACTATACTATGGTCTATTAAGTGTGCAATAGCGTTATATATAAAAATAATGATGTACATAACTTAATTAAAAATACCTCGTTGTTAAAAAATGCTAACCATCATCTGAGCCTTTAACCAGTTATAATTTTTTGGAGGTTTCGCTTTGATGTTAAATTGCTGACTGATTGGAAGGTGTTGCCTTGATGTTGATAGCTGCTGACTAATCAACATGGTGGTTGTTGAAGGTTTGATGGCTGTGACAATTCCTTTAAATAAGACAACAAAGTTTGCCAAGTCAATTGACTCTTCCTTTCACAAATTATGTCTTTGCAGCACACGATGCTGTTTAAAACCATTTTACCCACAGTAGAACTTCTTTTAAAATTAGGGTTATTCCTCTCAATTCCTGCCACTGTTTTACCAACTAAGTTCATGTGATTTTTAAAACTCTTTGTTGTTATTTCAATAATCTTTACAGTATCTTCATCAGGAACAGATTTCATCTCAAGAAACCACTATCTCTGCTCACCCATAAAAAGCGTTTCCTCATCCTTTGAAGTTTTATCACGAGATTGTAGCAATTCAGTCTCCACCCCTAATAATAACAATACAATATATAACATATAACAATAATGGTACTCTTAAACAGTGACATCAAAGTTCACTGATCATAGATCACTATGACAAATATAATCACAGTGAAATATTTTGAAATATTGCAAGAATTGCCAAAATCTGACAGAGACATGAAGTGAGCAGATACTGTTGAAAAAAATAGTGCCGGTAAAGTTACTTGACGCAAGGTTGCCACAAATTTTCAATTTGTAAAAATGCATTATCTGCAAAGTGCAAGAAAGCAAACCACAATTAAACTATGGATAACTGTATAACGACATATGTCCAACATTACAGTACTGATACAGACTAATTATATGCTCTAAAACTCATATGTACTTAGCCAATTTATCCCTTCTCCTTCCCCCACCCCTTGGCAATCACTCAGTTTTTATTCTCGTCATAGTTTTGCCTTTTTCAGAATGTCATGTAGTTGCCTTTTCAGATTGGCTTCTTTCACTTAGTAACATGCATTTAAGTGTTTTTGTATTTCTTTTCATGGCTTGATAGCTCATTTCTTTTTAGCACTGTCTGGATGAACCATGGTTTGTTTTTTTAAGTCACTAAGAATATCATGGTTACTTCCAAGTTTTGGCAATTATAAATATAAATGCTACATGCATTCCTGTGCAGGTTTTAGTGTGGACAGTTTCAATTCCCTTGGGTAGAAGCCAAGAAATGGGAATGCTGGATTGTTTTCTTAAAAGTATATTTAGGGGAGGGGGTGGGAGAGGAGGGGGGGAAGCTAAATATAAGGGGATGAAAAGAGGGGTCACATTAGGTGGTGAACTTATTATGCATCAATTTGACAATGCACTGTGGAATTGTATGCCTGAAACCTATGTAATCCTTGCTAACAGATGTCACCCCAATAAGTCTAACAATAAAAATGAATTAAAAAAAAAGTATATTTAGTTTTATAAGGAAGGAACTGCCAAACTGTCCGCACTGTTTTCATTCCCACTGGAAATTAATGAGAGCTCCTGTTACTTCATATCTTTACCAACATTTGGTGTTGGTGGTGTTTTGGATTTTGGCAATTATAATAAGTGTATAATGATATCTTACTATCCTTTATACAGGTGCCCATTTGCAACTTATATCTCTTCTTTGGAGAGGTATCTGTTTGGGTCTTTGGCCCTTTTTAAATTTGGTTTTTCATATTCTTACTGTTGAGTTTAAGAGGTCTTTGTATATGTTGGATAATAGTCCTATATCAGATATGCATTCGCAAACATTTTTTCCCAGTCTATGGATTGTCTTCTTATTGTTCTATGAGAGCAGAATTCTTTAATTTGAATGAAGATCAGCTTATCAATGATTTCTTTAGTGGATCATGCTTTGGTGTCGTATCAAAAAAGTCATCACCATATTCAAGGTCATTTAGATTTTCTCCTATGTTATCTTTATTGGACTTTTATAGTTTTATATTTTATATTTAGGTTTCTGATTAATTTTGAGTTAATTTTTGTGAAGGGTGTAAGGTCCCTGCCCAGATTTGTTTTATTTTTTGCATGTGTATATCTTGTTTCAGCATCATTTGTTGAGAAGGTTATCTTTGCTCTATAGTATTGCTTTTGTTCCTTTGCCAAAGATCAGTTGACTATATTTATGGGGGTCTATTTCTGGGCTGTCTATTCTGTTCCACTTATTGATTTGTCTATTCCATTGCCAATACCACACTGTATTTATTACTGTAGTTTTATAAGTCTTGAAGTCAGGCGGTGTTGGTCACCTTGCTTTGTTCTTCTTCAATATTGTGTTGGTTATTCTGAATCTTTTGCCAATGCATGTAAACTTTCAAATCAGTTGGTTGATATCCACAAAATAACTTGCTGACATTTTGATTGGGTTGTGTTGAATCTATAGATTGAGTCAAGATGAACTAACATTTTAACGATAATAAGTCTTTTTGCCTACAAATGTGAAATACCTCATGTTCTTTGATTTCTTTCATCAGAGTTTTGTAGTTTTCCACATATAGATCATACACACACACACACACACACACACACACACACACATATAGTTAGATTTATATCTAAGTATTTTATTTTGGGGAGGTAATAATGTAAATGGTATTATATTTTTAATTGTAAGTTCCACTTGTTTATTGCTAGCATATAATAAGAAAGTGATGGACTTACATATATTAATCTTGAATCCTACAACATTGTTATTACTCCTGAGTACTAGGATATTTTTTGTTACTTTTACCAAATATTCTACATCAATAATTATGTCATCTGTGAAAAAGACAGTTTAATTTCTTCCTTCTCAATCTATATACCTTTTTTTAAAAATTTTTTGTGTTACTGCATTAGCTGGGATTTGCACTACAATGGTGAAAAGGAGTGGTGAGAGGAGACATTCATTCCTACTTTGTTCCTGATCTTAGCAAGAAAGCTTCCAGTTTCTCATATATTTTTCTGCCAGGATGACTTCTGGGATGCCTTGGAAGGAAGCCCACTCCCTCATCCCTAGAATTCTTATAGATTTGTCACTGATTAGGAACATTTTAGGTCTGGAGACAATGCTGTACTTCCTAAAGGCCCTAACCCATCCCCTACCCCTCAAAAGTTGACTCAGTGAAATTCTTATTAATCTATAGGAAACTTTGACATAAAATTCAGGCCCAGTTCACTAATAGCTGGTTTAAATGTTGAGAAAGCATTATTTCCATAGTGTAGCCTTTGGGCTTCCACGTACTAAATTCAATGACAGATATAAGCCAGGTTAAAGTGGCTCCGTAACATCTTCCATAGAATCATATTAGTGTCTTGGGTCCTAAGCAGCATTCTAAAAAATGTATTTTATCATATGTTCAGACTTTTACAAAATTCTGTTATAGATAGAAAACTAGAGCAATGAGCTGGTTCGTGAAATCCTCCCAAATGCCGGTAGAATGAGTTCCTAACACTTCTAGACCCTCCACAAAGGAGGGTTTCCAGAGGTTTGTCTGCTCTCTTCTTCTGCTTCAGGTTCAGCTTCAAGTCCTTCTCTGACCATATGGATTGACAGGAGACAAAGTAATGAAATTTACTGGCATTTGTTTTAAACTAATTTATTAAGAAAGGTTTTATAATGAATAAAAAGTAATATGAGAAACATGTAATGCACCCTCACAAAGTTTAATGGATCATTGTCAACTACCAACTTTGTTTAAAGTCTTAGAAGGGCAATCTTTTTTTATTTATTGTTAAATTTATTGGGATGACATTGGTTAGTAAAAATTATATAGGTTCCAGGTGCACAGTTCTGCAATACATCATCTATGTGTTGTGTTATGTCTCCATCACCCAGAGTCAGTTCTCTTTCCATCACCATGTATTTGAGACCCTGTCCCTTCTCCCCACCTCCTCCCCTCATACCCTCAGATAACCTCTAACCACTAAACTATGGATCATGTCTATGAATTTTTGTTTCTTTGTTGCTTTCCACTTTGTATTCTATATATGAATGAAATCATATGGCTCTTGTTTTTTTCTGCCTGGTTTATTTCACTTTGCATGATAGTCTTAAGGTTCGTCTATGTGGTCATAAATGGCCCTATTTCATCTTTTCTTATGGCTGTGTAATATTCCACTGTGAAGGCCTATCTTATTCTTTATTTCTTTTTCAACATTTTTAAAGTTTTTTTTTTCTTGATACTTTTTGGAAATAATAAAATCTTATGTGAGAACCAGATGCTTGTTTATTGTGCTGTGAAACGTTATATTGACTGCCAAATCAATATTGACTGTAAAATACATCAAAATGACTTTGAACCATTTATTGATCCATTCAGCAAACATAGGAGGACTGTCCGGGAAAAATCCAACCATAAAAGTCTCTAGTTTTCATATTACATGGCTGGACACTTTCCAGACAACCCTTGTATATTGAGTTTCTATTATGTTTTACTTAGCATTCATTCTATGGAGGTGTTCTTAATTTGAAGTGAGATGATTCCTGTAGTTTATTCTTTGCACTATATGGTCAGTCTTAGGGTTCTTTCAATCCTACTTCTGAGAGAAGCTTGTGCACATCCGCATTTCTCTGATAAATGGATCTTTCTAGGTTTTGCCTGAAATTGTATACTGATTATATTTACAATAACCATCTGTCCTGGATTTTCATGAGCAGTTTGCCTTCAAATTTTTGTCTTAATTTTTGCCTATAGTAATTAACAAATATGTTAACTATTATTATGTGAAATGAGTTTTTTGTAAGTATGTTGTCAACAAAGTACTTATCTTCGTTGATAACGTAACACCATATATGTCACATGAGGGAAAGCACTCTACAAATATTTGTTGAGTAAATTGGCAAATACGTTTTAATTGGAAGCTGAATTTATAAAAAATATATCAAACATTTCAGCTAGATGGGAGCACCTTTAAAGGGAAAATAAGATCCATATTTCCTTAAGCTTGCACTTCTGCCCATCTCTAGCTCAAAAGTCTCTGTTAAAATCTTTGACAATGGTGTTTGTGCTTATATACATGCTTTTCTTTTCTTTCTTTTAGAATTTTTTTTTATTGTTAGACTTACTGGGGTTACATTGATTAGCAAGAATTATGTAGGTTCCAGGTGTACAATTCTGCAGTGCACTATGTGTTGCATCATATGTTCACCACCCAGAGTGACCATATGTTTGGTTCCCTTACCCTCTTCTCCGACTTCTTTCCCCCTTGCCCCAGGTAACCTCTAAACTATTGACTGTGTCAATGAGTTGTTTATTTGTTTGCTCTTTTTTTCTTTGTTGCTTTCAGTTTTATATTCCACATGTGAGTGAAGTCATATGGTTCTTGGTGTTTTCTGTCTGGTTTATTTCACTTAGCATGATGATTTCAAGGTCCATCCATTTTGTTACAAATGGCAGTGTTTTATCTTTTCTTATAGCTAAGTAAAATTCCATTGTGAATACACCCTTTTCTGACTAGGATGACCTATTCCTCTTCTTCTCCACCTATATAAATCTTTCCAACTCCTCAAACAGAGTTTCCCCAGGAAATTTCCCCAGGACCAGTCTGTATGCTTCCTTTGACTAATAACTAGACACGTAAAGACCTGGGTACAAAAGGAAAAAAAAATTCATGTTGTTTTCTTTAGGCTTTTGGTTCCTATTGTTTCCCAACTTCTTCAAAGAAATACACATATGGGGATGAGGATGAGAAAACTTCTTTCTTTCATAGTGTTTTTCACTATAACCAGTATATATTACATTAAAAATATAAGCCAAGTTGTTTGAATAAACAAGCCAACTGTTACAAAAAAGACTATCACACACCAAAACAATGTGATTTTAGATTTGCAAAAGTTACAAAAAGCAAAAAAAAAATTGTATATATTTTTAACTAAGTATTTCTAACTTCACTGTCCTAACATAGTTTTTGATGCACATTTGGAAATTATGTACTGCATATAATTATGTACAGTCATATTATGTACTGCCTCATGAGAAGATTTATTTAATACTATTTAATGCCTGTAGAGTTAATAGTTTCCTGATTTAGAAACATGGTAAGTGTTTCAAGAACAAATAGTTTCCCCAGGAATCTTGGAAGATGAAAAGGAATTGCTTTGTGATTGATTGATGTTTTGGGGCATTGGAATTGAGAGTCTCAAGTGAAAAGCAAAGGAGTGTGAAGAAGTTTGTACCTCTAGAGTGGGAGCTGCAATCTCAGATACCTAAAGGAGTCACAGGAGGTAAATTAAAATAACTGTTTTAAAAAGAATAAAAAATGGTAGGACTTGTATGAAACTTCAACTCAAACACTAAGGAGTAGAAAACAGAATGGGTAGAGAGGTGGGAAATGCTCCTATAGCACTGGGGTATTAGTTTGTGGCTAATGAAAATTAATATTTTTAAATATAAGTTTCAGTGATATTACTCAAGTGTCCCAAAATATTCTTTGACTGAGCCCAGGATGATTTCCCCAGCTTTCTCAATGGTGTATCCAGTGTGGTGTGAAGCTCTTGATAGCTCCATCCCTCCCATCCTACTTAGAATTGAGATTCACAAGTAAAGGATTTGAAACAGAGATGGTGCCCCTAGACTTTTAAAAAAGGGTCTTGCTCTTATCTAGGGCTTTTTAGTAAAATTGCTCATGCTCTGTCTCTTTAGGTGCTTCCAAATTAGTTCTTGCCTTTCTCCTGACTTTGGTTTTGGCCTCCTGGTCTTGGAGCTGGCTTTCTCCCATGACTCACCTTCCCCTCTTTTAAACAAATTCTTTATTTGAACTACTTGATTCTCACTTAACTTTCTCCCAAGATTTTGCTTTCAGTTTCCCCTTTGCCCTACTACAATCTATTCTTTTGTGAAGCTTCATGTAATCGAACTTAGGGCCAGTTTTCAGAAACCTTTACAAGAGTAAAGCCCTCAGGTTTCTACTTGCTAAGGAAAGGAATTTTGACATGGATAATTTCGCAACCAAACTAAGGAGATAGAGAGGAAAGGTTACTCTCAAAGAACAAGAGCTCCCATTTGAGTGGATGAGTTGACATAGAGCTTTTTCCAAATTGGCGATGATGGATGCCAGCATGACTGGTTTTTACAAGGCTTAAGCTCTCCAGGTAGCAGCAAGTTTCCTGCATCCATACTGCAAACAGTTTGATTGTGCTTGACATTCTTATTGAATGAGGTCATAGGGAAGAGAGGGGAGAAGAGCAACATATCTCCAGGACAAGAAAGTTCATATACCTGCCATAGTGAATATAAACCACTCTAAATTGTCATGGAGAACAGGAAAGAAATGGGGGAGGAACACCTCTTGAAATAATTAGTGGAAAAAAACCACTGCCAGTGAGAAAATATGTGCACTCTTTGTTGTCCTTCCCTTGATGCTCTGCCCTCAGAAGAAAGTCTACAGATGTTTCCTCAACAAAACACTCTGAATATAACAGAGTAATGCAGCTATTCTGGACTTGGAGTCAGAAGACCCTGGTTCACATTGTGCCTTAGTCATCACTCTGTCATCTCTTACAAATTAGTTACCTCTTTAAACCTTGGCTTCCCCATTTTTAAAAAAAAGAGATGATATAAGAATATCTCACACTGTTGTTGAGATAAATACAAGAGGTAATGTATGTAAAAAAAATTCCAAATACTGAAGTACCCAATTAATTTTAAGGCACAATATGCCTTTTTAGCATTTTAGCACTTACGGCGTCCTTGCTAAGTACTTGTATGTATGATTTAAATGGTACATGTTAGAAAGAAAATTTGGAGTTTTAGTCTAAAAAAAGGTGTGAGTATTAAAGGAGACCTCCAGCAAGACAGAAGTAAGTAGGGTTTTGGAGTCAGACTACAGTGAAAATCAAAGATCTGCAACATACTAACTACATGGTCATAGGTTATCAGTTTTCTTACTGACATGTCCTCATTTGTGAATAATTATTTGCATTGTTTTCAAGACTCAATAAAAAAGTGTAGCAGGGCATGATGTTGGTTTTCTTTCTTTTCCTCCCTTCCACTTCTTGATGTGCTTTCTCAGTCTCCCAAGCTCATTTGAACCTCAGAAAGGAAATTTATCTTGGTGGATCTGAGCAAGATACTGGCATGGAAATATCCAGGAGCCAGGGGAAGAATAAATAATTCTTTCATGTCAGACAATGCTAAACTCTTTATTCAGCTTTCGTGCCTGTAGTCTGGTATCACTTGTGCTTTCATAAACTCATAAAACCTACCTTAAAAAGTTTCGGGTGATGCCAGATTGACATGAGTGCACACAGTTGTCTTTATGAAGAGGGATACAGGGCTACACCGGAAAATTAGGTGTCAATGGATGTCACTACAACCTTATAGATTTGGTTTTCCTGAGCTGACACTCACAAAGATGTACCTTCTGAACTACTGACCTACAATTTGAGGTATTTATTTCCAAATCAACTAATTGTCTCATTTGTGCTTATTCATGGCTATAGTATCTTATATATGAGTCTGTGGTGTATAGCTAGTTAAGCTGCCGTCAGTAGTGTGGTATGCGGAGAGACTTGAGCATTGATGCACTTACCCACAAATAAAAATATGTGCTAGAATATTTTAAATGCGATGCAGTGGGAGGATTCCTGGGAAAGTAGAGCCTGTATGTGTTTAGTTCACACAGGTTTGAATAAGAAAATTTCCTTGGCGCCCAGGCCTATTTTGTCATGCGAATGTCATCCTTGGAGGTAACTCCTCCAGGGCAGGGTGAGTTACTGCTTGTTCTTGCCACTGTGTATCTTGAGAAACCACTACAGGATAAAAAAACTGACAACAAACAATAAATGCAACTGTCTGCTCTGTGTCCCCACTTCTCCCTCAAGAAGATCCTGACATCAGGGCTGACACTTGGAAATGAATCCAAAAAACTGCTTGAGAGACAGCAGTGATATTAACAGCAACAGCCCAGTGCTCTTCAATCAGAGAAGCTTTGTCTCGAGATTTCTCAGACAAGCATCAGTGTCAGGAGGATAACAGGACCAACTCAAAGTATCTCCTGTACGTGGTCAAGATCATTGCATAGCAGCTGAGGCAGCATCAGTGAAGAAACAATTTCTTTGGAAATGGTTTTTACTTTAGGCCATAAAGCAAGCTTATCTAACCCACGGCCCACAGACCACATGCGGCCCTGGATGGCTTTGAATGCGGCCCAACACAAATTCACAAATTTTCTTGAAACATTACAAAAATGATGCACAGACGTTGCTTTTAACTCATCAGCTATCAATAGTGTTAGTGTGTTTTATGTGTGGCCCAAGCAATTCTTCCACTGTGGCTCAGGGAAACCAAAAGTTTGGATATCCCTGCCATAAAGCATGGTCCACCATAGTGAGTTTATAGAAGCAGTTCAACATATTCCAGCCTCAAGGAGAATTGCTTCCTCAATATGGTGAATATATGGAAACCCTCTGAAAATGTGGGATTACCATGAAGAAGTTGACTAAAAGGGAAGAGAGAAGTTAAGTACTATAAGGGACAATTCAATGCTCATAAAGGCTTAATCTGGTTTTGATTTAAATAATAAAATAATATGACCTTACATGTTCCCTTATCTGAAGTGTGTTCAATTGGTTACCCTTCTAAATATGATTAAAAATGCAATGAGATGAATCTCAAACTATTAGCTCAGATTTGCAAAATATATCATATTTTTTTTGTTTAAAAAAATCACTGTATCCAACTTTCTCCATCACTTCCACATATAAAATTACTGTATTTCACATAGAAAGAATGTCTGCTTGGGGAGAAGGTTAAAGTTGAGTCTTCTTGAACTTTACAAAAATATGATTATAATTCTACTAAAAAATAAAAATACCGTATGCTAAGTCATAGTTACTCTTGTCCTTCTACGTATGAGTATTATCCGTATTGCGGGTTGTATACCATAGAGGCAAGTAACTTTTTTGTGTGTGATCATACTGATACAGGCTACTGTCTGAGCAATTAAAAATGTAGTTTGATTTTATTAACGGTGAGACATAGTAAGAAAATTGCAAAACTAACTAACTAAATGCTGTGAAAGACACAACAACAACAAAAACGTAAGAGGAAAACCAAGTAGAAAAATTGATGTTATTATTATCATTCAGTAATTAGGATAATTTCAAATATGCTTTGGTATCTCTTAAAAATTGGGGCCAGCCATGTTTTGGAAAGGTATAGAACATTCACTCGTGAGGAGAATTGTGAGGAGAATCTGTTCGTAACAGTTTAATAACACTCTTGAATGAGGCCCTTGATACAAAAGTGCAATTTACTCAAGTTACAGGGCAGGATTAATGAATCACAAAGGATGAAGATTTGCAAATGAAAGTGGTGTCTGTACTGAGAAAGAAAATGAAAGTAACTACTCTAAAATGTAATTTTAAAAATGAATCCAGAGAACTATTTCTAATTACTATTGTGATAGAACCAGCAGCACAAATTTCTTGGGGAAAAATTATATTGCAGAAATTCTATTGTCTCATATATTATGGCGTATCATGAGTATTTCAGCAAATATAATAATATAGGCTTGCTTTCTTCCCATTTTTGAACTGCTAAAGCCCAATAACTTGCATGTACTGGTTTTCAATTAATATTTATTGGAAGAACAAATAAATGGATAGATGAATGAATGAATGAATGAATAAAAAAGGAAGAAAAAATTTAGATCTTCCTATTTTGAGTTGATTTGTTATTCTCAAACTCTGATTCAACAATTTTATTACTTCTTGATAGGTACCACACAAGAAATAGTTCTAGTGTTTTGAATTGAAGCAGAAATCTACAAGGTTTGAATTCCTTGAAAGAAATTGTAGAAAAGTGAATAAATTAAAAAGCATTAGAAATAAATTCTAATCCATTTTCTCACAGAGCTTCTCTGCTTGTTTAAATTAGCAAATCTCTCAACTCTAACTAAACTTTTTAAATTCTGATATGAACAACACTACAATGATTATGTTATTTTGGTTTTATTATGAAGAGTAACTGGAAAACCCAACATGTGTAAACAAGTATAATATATACACACACCAGGTGAGAGTGGTGAGTGATCAGAGCAATATATGCTATGTCTATTTTATCAAGTTTGTTAATTAGAAATCTATCAATGATTGTTACATATTTATTATAGTTGCCTTAAGTTTGTTGCTCTTGAAGGAGTAAGATTAAAATAAGAGTTTTCTTAGAGAAAGAGAAGTTTGAAGAGTGAGGGGACAGCCCTTCCATGCATAGAAACAATAACTGAGTAGTTCTGAATGACCAGGTACAAAGAAAGAGTTTAGAAGACCAAAACCACTGTGCCATGTATGATAATATTTTGTGATGGAAAAAATAATGAAATTGAGCAAGGACTGGAAGTAAATCCTCAGAACAATCTCTCCTAAAGGGCCAATCAAGCAAATCATAACATTAGATTGAGAGGACACACAAAGGGAGAAAAACAAACAAATAAAAATCTATGAGTTTTAAACAAATAACCCATGGACACAATCAATAGTTTAATGTTTACTTGGGGACAAGTGGGGAGGAGAATGGAGAAGAGGGAGCAGGTAGGAGAGGAGGGAGGGGGAGCTAAATATAAGGTGATGGAAAGAGAAGTCACATTAGGTGGTGAACTTATTATAAATCAAGTTGATAACGCACTGTAGAACTGTATGCCTGAAACCTATGTAATCCTTGCTAACAGATGTCACCCCAGTAAGTCTAACAATAAAAATAAATTAAAAAAAAAATCTATGAGTTTTAATGATGAAGATAGAATATCTCATTTTATGTGTGCTTTTCCCTTTTTAATCACCTCTGTAATAGTAATTGTTTTACTCAACCATATATGCATAATGAAGCATTTCTATCAATAAATATCAGTAAATAAAGAAGCTTTATTTTGCTTACCCAAGAAAGAAGGTCTACTTTTAAATCTTGCTACTTGTCTCTGATCAGTCACCCACATTCACCTGCTATGTTTATAGAAAATTATTGCAAGAGAACTCAATAGGGATTGAATGTAAATAACCTTTTCTCTTTCACAATACCTCAACATGGATTTACAAGTGAGAGATACCTGTTAGAGTCATCTAATGGTAAAGTCAGATGAATTGTAGGGAGCGCAGGAGCCAGAAGCCAGGTCCTTTGAGTAAACAGGTTTTAGCAAGGCCACCTGTGTGCTTGGAGTCCACAGTTCAAGGGCTTTGCAAGGCAGCCCAGAGCTGGGTGCACAAGGACAATGCTCGGGATGTGGTTTCTGGTTTGGGTGGAAAAATATGACATTGTGAGCAAGGTTGTTTGGTCTCTGGAAATAATTCGAGACATAACTTGTGGCCTGCCTGCCTTGAAGAGAATAATAATAATATAATCAGTAATGCCTTAGCAACATGTACCAAAATATTGATTAAATGCAG